>JAJHZJ010000300.1:2007500-2534803 GCA_023548195.1 Bettongia penicillata ogilbyi
GGTCACAATATCAGGCTCTCAAAGTGGCAGGTGTAAGCAAAAGCCAAAGTATATTCTTCATGAACACAAGTATGGAACATATCTGTCTGTTAAGCCATACGCAAGATTATAAGCATAAATGTATTTTTTATGTTGTAGGGCACTTTTCCACTGTGACCCTACTTAAGTCATTTGATGTCTCTAAGACTCCATTTATTTATCTCCACAAGGAGAGGACTGGATAAGATTCTCCCAAACATGCCTTTCATCTTCAAACATCTGTAATTCCAAGTTGACTGTAACATAGTACTAAAGGACATAATTTTGAGACAGTAAGTTTTAGATTTAGACAGGATAACCAAATTGAGATGTTCTGCAGAAAACTGGATACAAGAGAGGTCAGAACTTGATATACAGTTCTGGGAGGTTCTGGAAGCCACTCACATATCAGCAGAAGTTTCCAGAGGGTAAAGGACAATCTGTTTAGGACTATGTCTTAAAATATTTATATAAGCCATGTGCAAAAATAAGAAATATTGAAAAATGTGATATCAGCAAAGATACAGAAAGGGGTCCAAAAAGTAAAACCCAAATTAATATGGAAATTCTAGAATAAAAAATTCAATAAGGGCATGACTAAAAAGGTCAAGTGTCTCTGAGAGGTGTAGAAAATGGAAAACAAGAAAAACATGCATTTGCCCAGGAAAGAGTGACCTCTTAAAAAATATGTGAAATCTGAGGTCAGGTACATAGAGTGACCTTAATAAATGCTTGAACTGAATTTTTAAAAAAGCAACAAGGAATGGATGAAATCAATTTAGGCTACCCAATAAATATGGCCATGAGAGTAGGAGAAGGAAAAAGTGAGGTGAAGGTTGGAAAGTGAGATGGGTGGTGATAGTGAAATGAAAATGTGTTGTTTTTTTCTTTTTCTCTTTTCAAGTGAATAAGTCCTGAAGCTGTCTAAATGAGAAAATCGCAGAAGAATGGAGGAAAAAAAGGTCAATAATTCTAGAGAAAAGGGAAAAGTTCATGAGAGTGAACATAACAGGGCTCCTCCTGAGGTGGGAAGGGCAAGAGGTACATACTTTTTGAAGATGAATATGTCAAACTTTGCTCATAAACTGGAGAACAGATGAAAAGGGGAAGACATATCTGTTTCTCTATAGGGATGAAAACCAATTTATCTTCTTATCAATAACATTTCTTTCACAGCATTGAAAGATCACCATTCTGTCCTCTTCAAGCTAAAACATTCAAAACTTTTAAAAACTCTTCTACGTGTTACTTTACAATCTGTTTCCCTTTCTTATAGGCCCACATCAAAATCAGTCCCCTCTTCCCTTCACTAATTTTGCATGGATTCCCAGAACCAGTCATCACGAGGTACATTTTCAGATGCTTCTGATGTGGGCTCAAATTCAAAACTGCCTCCTTCAGCCTTGCAGTATCTTATTACTCATGTTGGTAGCCTGTAGCTTAGTTAAGTCTCCATTCTCAGATTTAAATCTGAGCTAAACTTGAGAGGGGGTGCATTGGCAAGGCTGGCACAATAAGGCAGAATACCAAATGCTCCAGATTCAGCTCACATCACCAAACAGAAACTGAAGCACCCAGATCGAGGTTATGTAAACTCCAACGAGGAGGGGTGAAGAGAAAAAGCCCAAATCAAGCAAACTAACCAACCTGCAGAAAATAAGGTTGTATGTGGAATTCATTCCTGTATTTGTCATTCTCAGTGTATGATGCAACATAAAGTTGCCCAATTTTTATTTGCACTTTTTTTTTCTTTTCCGGTCTCTGCTAAAGCTCTCCAACCCATAAAAGTCCATTTCAAAAAAAGGGAGAGAAACTCTCCACCCCAAGAAATTTGGATTGCAGTCTAGGTGACACAATATGGTCAGAAGTGACCCCACCCACACCTGCAGGAGTCATGCTCATAAATGACTGTGTGTGTTGGAGGGGAGGGAAGGAGCGGAAAAAAGGTAACGCCAGAGTCACATTTTTACCCTCCACCCAGATTTCTCACACCCACCTGGTGTGGAAGCTGCCAAAGATCCTAAACCTGGACTGGGAACCTGTCCTCACTGCAAAAGAGTGTGTGTGTGTGTGTGTGTGTGTGTGTGTGTGTGTGTGTGGTGTGTGTGTGTGTGTGGTGTGTATCTGTGTGTCTATGGTGTGTGTGTGTGTGTGTTGGGGAGGCCCACAATAATTCATCCTCCCAATCTATGCCTTCCTTCTTGAACTCCCCCTTCTACCCTCTCTTTCCAGTTCCTAACTGGGAGCCTGGAATTACAATCTCACGGTCACCGACTCACAAGAGGTAGCTACACCTTTTCCTAGCCAACAAAATGGCAGGTTAGCAACAGGCGAGCCTGACAGAGCGTCGCTTTACTCTAGGCTCCAGCAGCCCTTCTGGCACGGCCCTTCTCTGCCAGCTCCGGCCACCCCATCTCCGGCCAAAGGGGAGCCGAATAACCCCTTCCCCCCTCCAAGATGCCGACCCACTCCTCATTTTGTATCTTTCTCCTTTTCTCCTATCTTAAGCAACAGGCAGCGAGTACCCAAACACGGAAACCAGGTTGCCAACGTAACAGGTGCCAGGGCAAGCAGGGGAGCAGGCCACGCGGGGTGGGCTCCACCAGGGTGGCAGCGGCGTGGAGTGGGGTGGGGGAAGTTGGGGGTGGAGAAGAAAGAGGGTAATTGGAGGGAGAGGACGGAGAGTGAGCAGAGGAGCTGGGCAGCGGGGGTTACAGTCTGTCACGGACAATGTTTCTTGGTTGACTCCCTGTCCTCTCGCTACCCGGGTCCCCCGGACCCACCTTCACCTACCCTTCCCCAGCTCGCTTTCCTGACCCTCTTCCAGACACTTTCGCCCGCTGCCCACTTACAATCTCCAGGCACACGAAGGCTCCGGAGTAGGTCCGGAGGATATCGAGTCCCACGGGCAGGGTGACCCTGGGCGCCGGGAAAGACACCGCGGGGTTGGGTGGCATAGACGCTCCGCCGGCCGACATGCTGCTGTTGCTGCCGCTGCTGCTGCTGCCACTGCTGCCCCTGCTGGGTGTGCAAAGGCTGCGAGACGCCCGCCTCCACGACTGCCAGTGCTGCCACCGTTCAGGCTGGCGCAGGGATTGCTGCTCTCCGTGCGGGATCCCAGGCGTGCCGGGAGGGGAAAGCAAGGGAAGGGAGTGGGGAGACGCAGCTGAGTAGCGCAGGCCCTTCCCTTCTGGCAGGAGGGGGCGGCTCGCGCCCCATCACGTGGGCCCAGGTGAGCCCCGATCCCCCTGGGCGTTCTCCTCGAGTCACGTGGGCCAGGGTTGGCACAGGTGCCACTGGCCAGGTCCCGATGCACAGCCTTCTGTTGGCTGTCTCTCCTTTCCACTCGCTTTTCCCTCTCCCTGGGCCCTGGGCATTCAATGAATAACCTCTGGAGCACCAGGATTCTCATCTTCCTCCCACCATGGATTGAAGGGAGATCCACTAAATCGATTGCCTCTTTCTTTCGGCTTCTTCTTCTTCCCACCTCCTCCCACTTCCTTTCTCCCAACCCTTTGACCCACTTAGTAGTTAGATGGAGAACAACAGGCTCACTACCTGTCAAGGTGACCTAGGAAGTGAAATCACAAGCTACTTCCAAAAGACTGGATTATTTTTAGGAAATGGTGGGAAGAGGTTAAGTGGATTTTCTAATTTTAACCTTTTTTTTTTTTGCTGTAAAATCACATTTTCTCTCTTGTAGTAAAAGAAATTATTTTGCAGTGACAGTCATACACAGTTTCCATGTAGATCCTTTGTTCTTGAAGACATTGCTTAAAAAGGATTCTTCCCCTAATTCCCCATTGTTTATGCTTTGCTGTTCATTCGTTTCAGTCCTATCCGACTTTTAGGGACTCCATTTGGGGTTTTCTTGGCAGATGCTGGAGTGGTTTGCCATTTCCTTCCCCAGCTCATCTTTCACCGAGGAGGAACTGAGGCAAAAAGGACTGAGTGATTTGTTCATACAGCTTGTAAGTGTCTGAGACCACATTTGAACTCAGGAAGATCAGTCTTTCTGACTGCAAGTCCAGCACTCTATCCACTGTGCCCCAGCTGTCCTTTTATGCTTCATGAAGTCATAACTCTTTCAAAATAAGTATGTTGCTTTGTAATATTATGTGTTGCATGCATTTCAGCACCTCCTTCAGAGAACACATCATAATCTTCACCCAACTGCCAAAGGGGTCCATCAAATAGAATTGAGAACCTGAATGTAGAGACTCTTCTGGACCTCTGTCCCTGTTGCATTGTACCCACGTTTTGTCCTGGATTTTAATGACTTCTTTTAAAGGAGAAAAGCAGTGGCCCTACTGGGGAGGAGTGGAACCTTCTCCTCAGATGCTAGCTGAAGGTGCATTAGCCAACATTCTCAAAACAAATAAAAAAAGATCAGGTTAACACCAGAAAGGCAGACTCCCATTTAAAACTTAATCTTACAGGTGATTTTTAATCACTGACTCCAATAGCCTAGTAGGAAGCAAGTTTGGATATATATTCGTAAAACTGGCATAGAGTCAATAAATTTAATAAGTGAAATTGTTAGGTGTGGTAGTAGTACCAGGACATAATGATAAAACAGGGTGTAGATGAAATTCTTTGTGACTACCTCTTACCTTCACACACAGGGAATACCTTCCTTTGTGCTTAGCAGGTGATTTTTATTCCTTTGAGAAGTTACAGTTGTCCAGTTGTGTTTCAGCAATATACCGAGCAATTAATAAGAACTTTCAAAGGAGTTGTTTGGATTTATTTGAATCTAATCTCTTTATTTTGTATAGATTAATCAACTGAACTTTCCTTTAATTAGTAATTTACAGACCAGAGAGACATTGCCAAATAATTTAATCTATAGAGAGTTTCTTGGATTTTCAGAGAATCTAAGAGTTGGAAGGGACCTTTCTAAAGAGTCCTACCTGAAGAAATGACCTCTCCGCAATAGACTTTTGCTTAAAGCCCTTTCATGAACTCATTATCTTCCCAAACAGTTCATTCCATTTTGGGGTAGCTTTAATTGTTAGGAATTTTTTTCTTTGTCCTGACATTAAGCTTAAATCTGGCTCCTTAGCAACTTCTACTCTGCTCCTACCTTCCTTCTGGGATGGAGAGGAACAAGTTTACAGTCTAAAAGGGGAAGGTAATCACAAAGTGCTACAATATCAAGCATGGGTGGCAGTTATGGGATAAGAATAGATGCCAGTGGGGAACAGCATAGGTATATGGGTCTTTATAAACTATAATTTATCCTAGATATATTTTGTTTGTAATTGATGCTTGCATGTTGTCTCCCCATTGGATTGAGAGCAATTCGTCTTTTGCATTTCTTTGTATTCCCAGCACTTAGCACAGTGCTAACTTTTAGTAGGTAACTGCTAACAATGGATGGCTTTTAGGAAGTGGTATAAAAAATATCATCCAGCAGATAACATATCATCAGAAAATGAGATGAATTTGTCATGTGGCAAGAACATGAAATACCAGGTGTACCTAGGTGTTGTACACAGTCCTACGGAATGTTTTGTTTTTAAAGTAAATAGTATATTTAGTATAAAGTATACTATAATATACTTTATACTAAACATTATACACAAGTAAGAAGAAATTTTCCATTTTGCATTTCAAAATGTTCTCTGTCTCTTGTTTGGTCATTCATTCTTTCCTTCTTCATAGATCTGAAAGGTAAACTATTCCTTGCTCTCTTAATTTGCTTATGCTATCACCCTTTATGACTAAATCACATACTCATTTTGACTTTGTCTTGATATCTTCTGAATCTTTTTATACCACACCTACTTATCTCTCAGCAAAGGACCCACTTTACTAAGTATACTGAGTAATAGTATAAATTGTATAAAGTAAACAGTATATTGAATAGAAGTTCAGTGAACTTTAATGGGAAAGTATGAACAAGAAGTGCACAAGAAAATGCATGGATAGATGGAAATTTGTCCTATAATAGAGACGTACTTAGATCAAGGGGATCCCAGATCCACTGAAGTGTTGAATTTCTAGCTATAGCTCCACAATAATGAACTTTTGTTTCAAACATTGTCTCCTCTTCTGAATTCTTTTTTTACTTACAAGTATTTTTTTTCCAATTACATGCAAAGATGGTTTTCAATATTTATCTTTGTAAAATTTTGAGCTCCAAATTTTTCCCCTTCCTTTATTCCCTCCCCCTCCTCAAGACAGCATGCAACCTGATGTAGCCTATTCATGTACCATCATGTTAAACATATGTTTACTAGTCATGTTGTGAAAGAAGACTCAGAACAAAAGGGAAAAAACACAAGCAAGAAGAAAAACAACCAAAAGTGAAAAGAGCATGGTTCAATCTACATTCAGACTCCATAGTTCTTTCTCTCAATATGATCAGCGTTTTTTATCACAAGTCCCTTGGATTTGTCTTGGATTATTGCATTGCTGAGAAGAGCTAAATCTTTCATAAAACTGATTATTGCACAGTGTTGCTGTCACTGTGCCAATGTTCTCCTGGTTCTTCTCACTTCATTCAGCGTCAGTTCATGTAAGTTTTTCTAGGTTTTTTTTTTTTCAGAAATCCATCTGCTCATCATTTCTTATAGCACAATATTATTTCATTACACTCATATATCACAACTTGTTCAGTCATTCCTCAATTGATGGGCATCCCCTCAATTTCCAGTTCCTTGCCATCACAAAAAAGAGCTGCTATAAATGTTTTTGTGCATGTGGTCCTTTCCCCTTTTTAATGATCTCTGGGGTACAAAACTAGTAGTAGTGGTATTGCTGGATCCAAAGGTATGTTATAGTTTTATAGCCCTTTGGGTATAGGTCCAAATTGCTCTCCAGAATGGTTGGATGAGCTCACAACTCTACCAACAATGCATTAGTGCTCCAAATTTCCCACATCTTTTCCACCATTTATCATTTTCTTTTTCTGTCATATTAGTCAATCTGATAGGTGTGAGGTGGTACCTGAGTTGTTTTCATCTGCATTTCCCTAATCAATAGTGATTTAGAGCACTTTTTTCATATGACTAAATATAACTTTAATTTCTTTATCCGAAAACTTCCTGTTCATATTCTTTGACCATTAATCAACGTATTCTTATAAATGTGACAGTTCTCTACATATTTGAGAAATGAGACCTTTATCAGAAACACTGGCTGTAAAAATTGTTTCCCAGTTTTCTGCTTTCCTTCTAATCTTGTTTGCCTTGATTTTGTTTGTGCAAAACCTTTTGAATTTAATGTAATCAAAATTTTCCATTTTGCATTTCATAATGTTCTCTCTTGTTTGGTCATACATTCTCTCCTTCTCTGACAGATAAATCTGTCATATCTGACAGGTAAACTATTCCTTGCTCTCTTAATTTGCTTATAGTATCACCTTTTATGTCTAAATAATGTACTCATTTTGACCTTGTCTTGGTATCTTCTGAATCTTCTTACACAACACTTACTTCTCTCTCAGCAAAGGATCCACTTTACTGAGAAAATAAAGCCATCATATTCCCCTAACTGTACTTCAAAACCATTTCCATGGCATTCCCAATTTTCTTAGCTTTCGCTCACCTTTGATAAAGAGGTCCTTCTGCTTGCCAAAACCAAACCCTCTACCTTTGTCCTTGACCTCATATCTACAAATCTCCTCTAGGATTTTAGCTCTTCCATCATTCCCTCTTTTTCTCATTTTTAATATCTTATGAACTAGCTCAGTCACTACTGCCTTCCAATACGCACAGGTCTCCCACAACCTTAAAAAATACTTGACTTTTTAAATTCCATTTCCAACAATTTTCTTATTCTCTTTTTCCTTTCATAACCAAATGCTTTTAAAAAAAAAAGATTCATCTTGTACTTGTTTTCTCTACCTTTTTGTCTCATTTTAATGTTGCAACTCTTTGTAACATGACATCTGACACACTCACTTAACTAAAATTCCTCTATCCAAAGTTATCAATGTTTCCCTTAACTAATAAATCACATAGGCTTTTTTAACCTTCATCAAAAGCTGACCCAGCTTTTGGCACTGTTGACAATTTCCATCTGCTAGATCCTTTTCTGGTTACCCTATATATATGATTGCCCCTAACAAAGCTCCTTTGCTGGATCATTATCCATTTCCCTGTCATTTAAAATATTTTGCAAGGCTCCATCTTGAGCACTCTTCTCTTTTAGGAACATTATTTCCTTTGGTGGTCTCATCAACTTCCAGAGGGTTAAATTATTATATGAGAGTAAGTGACGCCAAAATCTGAACATCCAGCCTTCATCTGTTTCCTGAACTCCAGTCCAACATCAACATTACTTAACAGATGTATCTATTTTTAATAGAAGGACTGGAATTTAAGAGTATGTCAAATGACCAAGCTGCATCAATTGACACAATGCATTTTCTTTTATCTGGCAAACAAAGAAAACAGAGTGAATGAAAATTTCTATTTCAAAATCTTTTTTGTATCAATTTGGTTCTTCTCATGTTAAATCCCCACATGTATCAGAAAGAGATGATTATATTTTCCCAGAAACTTATTCCTCCATAAATCTTCCTAATTTCTGTTGAAAATAACACTTGCATGAGTTAACGACTTCAGTCATCATTGATTCTTTTTTCTACTTAACCTTCTCCCCATAATCAATCAGATGCCAAATCTTGTCAAGTCTACATAAAAGAAGTCTCTTGCATGCCCTTCCTCTTCCTCTACTGCTTTAGTTCAGGCCTGTTTCACCTGTTATATCCCCTTTTGCAGTAGCTATAATTCATGTCCCCGCCACCATTCTCTCTCTCTTCCATCTTCCATACAGCTGCTAAAAGAATCTTCCTAAAATGCAGGTCCAACCAAGTCTCTTCCTTGTTCAATAATAGTCAGATGTTCTTTTATTTTTAGCGTGAAATACAAATTCCTCATGATGTTTTAAATTAAACTGTTCATAATAAATCTTTCTGGATTGACTTCATAGCACTTTCATGCATTCTAGGTTCCAGACAATCTCCTTGAACTTAATATTCCATCTCTTGACTCTGTACTTTTTCATAGGTAACATTCCCTGGCAGGAACCTCATCTATACTTCTCACAGTTCTGTTCATCTTTTAAGACTCAACCCGGTATTACCCTCCATGAGAAGTCCTTCCTCCCCAACCCCTATGGTTAGTGTTCTTTACCTTCTCAGATAACATTGCTTATTTGTTAATCTGTGAATATACTGTTTCATTTAGGAAATTGTAAGCACCTTGATGACAGCTTCTGTTTTGTTGGTGTCTTTGTATTCCTACTGATTAGTACAGTGTTTTGCATAAAAGCAACTTAATATATGTTTGTTTAATTTCAGTGTGAGCAACAGCTCTTTTTAACCTTTTCATATATTCATTTTTCTTTCATATCTTTAGCACATTTTTCCAAGTCTCAGGATCTCTTTCCATCACCATTTGTCATCTAACCTGTTAGTTTGATGAAATTCATGTCATCCATAAATATAATATGCATAACATATATGCCTTCATCCCAATTGCCAGTAAAATCTTAAACTGAAAGAACAGGGATAAGAATCAAGTATATTACAAAACTTTCTGTAGATTCACATTGAGCCATTAATCAATGTACTTGTGTCTGATTGTTCAGCTAATTTCTGAACCAATTAACTATAGGATAACCCATGTAAATCTCTCCATATTATCCTCCAAGATGCTATGAGAGACATTTTCCTATGCCTTGTTGACATCTAGACATATTAGGTATAATCACTGACCTTCTTTCACTGAGGTTCTTTAAAAATAGCATGGCATCCTAATGCATTATTGGTGGAGTTGTGAACTGATCCAACCATTCTGGAGAGCAATTTGGAACTATTCCCAAAGGATCATAAAACTGTGCATATCCTTTGATCCAGTAATACCACTCCTAAGTCTTTATCCCAAAGAGATCATAAAAATGGGAAAAGTAGCCACATGTCCAAAAATATTTAAAGCAGCTCTTTCTGTGGTAGCCAGGAATCGGAAATTGAGGGGATGCCCATCAATTGGGGAATGGCTGAACAAGTTGTGGCATATAAATGTAATGGAATATTACTTTTCCATAAGAAATGGTGAGCAAGTGGATTTCATAAAAAATCCTAGAACTGATTCTGAGTCTTCAAAGTGGGCAGAATCAGAAGAACATCCTGTGCAGTAATGGCAACATGGTGCAATGATTAATTTTGATAGACTTAGATCTTCTCAGCAGTGCAATTTTCTAAGACAATACTAAAAGACTCATATTGGAAAATGCTATCCACATCCAGAGAAAGAACTATTGAGTCGGAATGAAGATTGAAGTATGCTATTTTCTCTTTCTTTTTTTTCTTGGGGTTTTTGCCTTTGGTTCTGACTCCTCTTTACAACATAACTAATGGGGAAACATGTTTAATATGATTGTAAATGTATAATCTATATCAGATTTAATGTTATCTTGCAGAGGGGAGGAGAGAAAAGAGGAGAAAAAATTAGAACTCAAAATCTTATAAAAGTGAATGCTGAATATGAAAAATAAATAAATAAAATTTTTAAAAATAGTATGGTATCCTATCCACTTGAAATGGTTTATCCATGGTCTTCCTTTTATGTTGGCATTACATGACGAAGTGGATTGAGTTCTGAACTTAGTTTCAGTAAGCTATATTAAAATCCTTTCTTAGATACTTTGATGTATGACTTGGACATGTCACTCAAACTTTCCTGGACCCTGTTTCCTCATCTGTAGAAGGATAACAATAGCACCTATCTGAAAGGACTGATGTGAGAGTTGAACAAGATAATATACAAAAAATGTTTTGCAAATCTTAGAGTGCTATATTAAAGTTATTCTTATTGTTTGAAATTGTTGTTGCTGCGCTGCATTGTTACTAATGAATTTCCAACAATATGAATCTTTGAATCCACCCTATTTCCCTTATACACAGGGCCAGCCTTTGGTGTTCAGCTCCATTACCTTATTTTGCTTTAATATTTTATGTATCTTTTTGAAATCCAAGTTAGCTAGGCAAGTTACCTTTGTCTTCACATCAGTTTCTTTACACATTTCCCTTTTCTTCCTCACCAGAGCTGTTTCTATATGTCTCCAGAATTTCATTGTTAGAGCTGCTTATATCTCTTGAGATGTTTACCTTCTTCCTATATGTCTGGAGGACTCTCCAGACCTACTGGAGGTCTACCTCAAAGTCCTTTTAATATTTCTTGGCTAGCATAGAATCACTGTTGTTGGCAATACATAGGCTAGTGACCTGCCACATTCTGTCCTGTAACCAGACATGTAGATGTAAAATGAGTACATTATTAGGGGATCCTTCCTCCAATTAGGAGGCCTAGATTCACCCTTCTCATATGCATTGACTTAGCAAACTTCGACTGTGGAATTCCAGGGACAATGTTACTTTTTGACTAGAGTCTATAGCCTCCTTCCCAAAAAAAGAGGAATTCTTCAATGTACAATGACAAAGTTACAAAGCACATCATTTATTCCAACACAGAGAGCAATAAAATTGGAAGAATCCCGGAGTGCAATAACACTAATTTAAAGGGATTAGCCACTTAAAAATACAGTTACAGTCAGTTTGGAAGCTAATCATTTTAAACCTCACCAGAACACACAACAACTGTACAATGCTGCTAATTAGCCATTTTATATTTTACCTATGCCCTGAACATGATCCAATCAAATAGTCTATCTTAATCTTCTTTTTGGTGATTTTCCTCTCTGATGCAGATGCCTCCTCTACTGTCAGCCACTTTTGCTTAGGTGGACACCACCACCACTCCCTTGCAGACCTACTACTAGGTCGGGGTGGGGAACCTGTGGTTTCGAGGTCACATTAAGTCCTCAAATGTGGCCCTTTTATGGCCTTGAGGTCACAGGTTCCTCATCCCTCTCCTAGGTTGTTCAGACTTTTGGGAATTCACAAGATCTCAGCCCAAATATGGACATCTGAAGGGTGCTTGATCATCTAAGAAAATTCCTGGAAGGCAGCTCAAACCTAGGCTCAAACTTGTCTAGTTAAGACCTAGGATCATAGCCACATAGAAGGCTAATGGAAGAATGCCTTCAACTGCTCTTCTCCCACCTGGCTGTGAGGGAACTGCTCAAAGAAGACCTACTCTTCAAAGGTGAAGGGATCACTGGAATGAGTCCATCAAATTCCAACTCAAGTGCCAGTCAATAAAACTTTTTGTTATCTCATTGTAAGCCTGTAAGTCACTCATTGACAGAAATAATCTCACCCTCAAGCTTCTGATGGTTGCCAAGAATTCAGCAATGCTAAGTGAGCATGTTCTGGGGAATATAACCACTACACTATGATACCATCACAGCACTTCTTCTATGGCACATGCAGTCTCAAACCATATTACTCTTCTCAGCACCCCCACCCCCACCCAGGGTTGAATACCTATGCATCTTACTGAAAACTCTTTATAATATTCTCACTCACAACCAGCACAGTGTTATTTGCAAGCTGGAGCATCTGTAGGTAACACTAGTAAACTTGGTGGACCTATGTCTCCTTGTTTGATGTGTTCATTTATTTTGATACTCTCTGAAAGTGTGGTTCCACAAAGTAATTTCCCTGACTGTATCTATCATGTAATCTTTTATGATATTAGCATATTTATGAAAGATAGCTTATTATCTGATTATACCCTAAGGTTACACTTTGTTTCACTTAATCACTTTTTTCTTATACTCACCATACTTCTCAAGCAATTGTGATGGTAAGGGATGAGGTGCTCTGTGGAAAATTATCTATTAAAGTTCGACTTTACCCTTCTCCAAATGTCATTGATACATATATAGACTATTGTCAAAAAGATTGTGTAGACATAAGAAAAATAATCACGTGATTTGGTAGCATAGTAAATGGGAGGGGCCTCATCAGGAAAGTCCAAGTTTAAATCCAGCCTCAGACATCACGTAACTTTGTAGCAAACCACTTAACCTGTGTCTGCCTCAGTTTCCTCAATTATAAAATGGGGATAATAATAACATCTACCACCCAACATTATTATAAGGCACAAATGAGGCTGAAATTTGTAAAGCAGCTTAGCACAGTGCCTACGGGGTACATGTTTAATAAAAACTTGTGTTTAGTAAACTTCCCTAATAAACAAGGTTTTTAATAAAAACTTGTTCTCTCCCTTCTTCCCTTGTTCCCTTACTTCAATTGATTAATTAATTGTTGTCTTTTTTGTCACATTTTAGGGTGATAGGGCTGTGAGCTTTTCTATTCTTTTGGAATCTTCTGCTCTTTTTGATAGCTTGAAAAACCAGTCCTTGAGTGCACTTAATGTTGCATTACCTACAGTATTGGTTCCTTATGTTTTATCAGGTCCAGTAAATGTCCTTTTTCTTAAATGAAATTGGCATTTCTTATTTTTATAAATGGTTAACATTTTTAAAGTTTTGAGTTCCAAATGCTATCCCTCCTTTGTTCCTCTTCCTGAGATGGTGAGAAAAAAAGTGAAAAATAGCATGCTTCAGTCTGTATTCAAGAAATATTGGTTCTTTCTCTGGAGGTGGATAGTATGCTTCATCATTAGTCCTTTGGGACTGTCTTGCATCATTGCTTTGCTGAGAATTGCTAGGTCAAACAATGTTGGTCCTACTGTGTACAACTTTCTCCTGGTTCTGTTCACTTCAATATGCAACAGTTCATGTTAAGTCTTTCCAGGTTTTTCTGATATCATCCTCCTTGTCATTTCTTACAACACAATAATATTCCACTGCAATCATATACCATAGCTTGTTTAGCCATTCCCCAATTGATGGGCATCCCTTTGATTTTCAATTTTTAGGCACCAAAACAAAGCATCACTACAAATATTTTCATTTAAATAGGTCCTCCCCTTTTTTTTGCATGTCTTTGAGATATAGACCTAGGAGTGGTATTGCTGGATCAAAGGGTGTGTGCACAATATTATAGCTTTTTGGGTAGATTTCCAAATTGCTTTCCAGAGTGGTTGGATCAGTTCACAACTCCACCAACAGTGCATCAGTGTCCCACTTTTCCCACATCCCCTCCAACATCCAATATTTTATTTTTTTGTCATATTAGTTGATAGATGTGAGGTGACATTGGCATTTCATAATACCAGATCAGCTACCAAAATGCTGAGTTTCAAATGTTCTTTTATCATTCAGAATGAGTCATCATCAAAATCCCAAGAAAGACTGTTTTATTTCCCAATCATTTGTTGTTCTCCTTTCTGTTTCACCACAAATTTTTCTCAGCATGATCTGAGTTACTGCAGTCTCACACCAAAATTTTTGAGCTTATGTTCACTTTAACTAAATGTCTTTATACTTTGAAATGCTACTGCTGGGTATTTTCCACTGAATTAGCTTGTATGCTGGACCAGCAACCCTCCTGGTTGCCATTCTTTCTACTCAGCAAAGGAATAAAGTATTCACTAGCTGAGATTATTTCTAGACTTTTACGTCCTATTTTGCAATGGTTAAATTTCTCTAAGAAATTATAACGTTAAAATTAATTTTCCATCCTTCTAAGTCAGCACCTTGCTTGAATAGGTTGTGGGTACTATAATTATGTATCTTTTAATCTTTCAGCATCCACCTAAAAGTATTAATTTTGACATTAGTTCCTACTGGTCAATGATGTAATATTACAAAGACTGATAATTCTGAAATGATTCGCACATTAGTAGCCACTCAATTTATGACCGACAAAATATAGTAAATTTCATTTGTTCTGATATTACTACATATTTATCATATCTAGCACCTTTTAATTCTTCTTGAAAAAATTATGGTAAATTGTCTAAGCCTGATATTTATGAGCTGGACTTTTTAATTGATTTACCCCAAACCATATAGTTTCTACTATGTTTCCATATATTTACTTTGTTCTGAAATCATAAAGTATCAAATAAATCATAGGATCATAGATATAGGGATAAAGTGAATCTCACAGGCCAGGTAGTCCAACTTTCTCATTTGATAGATGAGAAAACTGAGACTCAGAAAAGTTGTGACTTGCCAAGGTCACACAGAGACAGGATTTGAATCCAAATCCTCTGACTCTAAATCCAGTTTTCTTACTGTTGTATTACTCTGCCTCTTGACTAAATGTTGATTTAGGCTGAAGAATGCTATCAAGGTTTTCATAGTATTTCTCCATCCTTTCTTATTGTTCAGTCATTTCAGTTGCGTCTGACTCTGCATGACACCATTTGATTTTTTCTTGGCAAAGATACTGGAATGGCTTGCTATTTCCTTCTCTAGATCATTTTATGAATGAGGAAACTAAGGAAAACAGGGTTAAGTAACTTGCCTAGGGTCACACATAATGAAACAACACTTCTTTACGACTCCAGGCCAAGCACTCTGTCCACTGTGCCACCTAACTGTCCTCTCCATCCTATAAGGAGTATTGTTTCATCTTTTGCAATCACAGTCGTCTGTTTGCTTCTCATTTCAGGTATTGCAAGGAGTGACAAGCAAGTTTCTCAAGAAATTATATTTCCTGTTGCCTTTAGGTACATGATGAATTTGCTTCATTTACTTCAAGAAGAATTTATGATTTGTCTTTCCCTTTAGTGTCTCTATATCATCCATTATCATTTATTGAGAGAATATCAACCCAAGTTTTATTCTTCCCCTCTGATTAGATATAATATATTTATTATCTGTTGGACTAAAATTACACATTAAAAGCATCAAACTCTTTAATATTTGCAAGTGATCTAAAATCTACCTCCTTTTTTCTGTGCCCCTATGATCGGTGCGGAAATGAAAAGTGGTCACACAGGACTAAGGGTCATTTTGTATCTTCCTTTATTTCATGGGCTCCAAGGTTTAAAACAACAATAACACTAATCTATTGAATTATAATGAAGGCATCTAGGATATTTTTCATTATTTCCTCCCTTACCTTGGAATTCATCTCTTTGTTAAGCATTTTATTTTATCCTTTCCATCTCAAACATCATGCTATTTGGCAATGAAAAGGAAAGCAATATAAAAATTCTGCAATTTTGCCATCATCACTCTACCATCCATATAATATAATGGTTTTATCCCCTCCTTTTTTTTTGTTTTACTCTTTCCCCTAATATCATTGGAAGGGGGGGCGATATTTTTTCTCTTGTCCTCAGAGGTCATTGCTGGCTCACTCCTTCTATATTTAGTGCTCCTGAAATATTTCTATTATGATTATACCACTGTATTCCTGTTCGTACTCAATTAGCTACCTTTGTTTCTAACTTGTGTCCTTTGAAACAAAGTCTCATTAGATTATCTGTATTCATCTGTATCAGTCCCTTTTCTCTTTTCCTCCCTCATTAAAATCACTCCTATTGTTTCTCTCTGAGATTAAACTATATTCTTTCTCCTCACCTTTTCACCTTTATTTTTTTCTCTCACAATCTATTTTCCTAATAATAATGAGCATTCACATAGTGCTTTATGATTTGCAAAATACTTTACAAATACTATCTCATGTGATCTTTCCAATGATCCTCAAGGGTAGGTGCTCTTATTATCCTGCCATAATAGATGAAGAAACAGACAAAGTTTGAGTGTCTTGCCCAGAGGCTAATAAATGTCTGAGGCTGAAGTTGAACTCAGAACTTGTCTCCAGGTCTAATGCTTTATCCACTGTGATATCTAGCTGCCCAGGTGCCAAGCTAAGATGATCCTTGGACCATCAGACACATTTTATGTCTAGGAATATGCTTGATGCTTCTTCTGAACTAGTATAGTGCCAACAGGATATTCATAGCGCCTGCAGTGGCCATTACTATCTCAGTGCAATACTGAATCGCAAAATACAACAGACTCTCCATATGGAAGACAAAACCAAAACATTTATTCATACACTAGAAAGCCAAATCCATCATAGCAACAAAAATCTATACACAATAACAATGCAGAGAACAACACCATCCCCAAGCCTTCCCCATGCTGGGACCTTCCCACAAACAAGCAAATACTCATGAGGCTAGCTTTCTGCCTTTCTTTCTCAATTCTGACTGCTTTGACCAATTTCCCCTCAGCTCTGCCCTAGCTCCATCTCTTCTTGTTCCACCCTTCCTGTTTAACTGTTCAGCAAGTTCCTCCCACCGCATGCTCCACGTAACTCAGACTTCCATGTGACCCAGGCAAGTCATATGGGCTTATTAATGAATGGGATAGATCTTCTCATTTAAATTATCATTATGACTAGACACAGCTTATGTTCTACTATCATAGTTTTGAGTATCCTAGGTTTTCTCTCAAAGCAGAATGAAGGATCATCATAGGATGCATATGTATGTGTGTGTATGTGTGCACCTGTGCATACGTATCAGTAGGGAAACAAAACAGAATAAATCTAAAAATTCAATAGCTTTATCTCTTTTTTTTATCTGTTATTATTTTCCTGTCCATACTAAGCAACATCCTTATCCCTCTCTGGATATTCCCCTTGCCCTCATTCTAACAACAAGACAAACAAAAACCTTTTTAAAATTCTACCTAGCATTCAGCAGAAAGCTCCAGCTTTAGCTTTCCTAAAAGCATTTTTATGGGGCCTCACTTCTGTTATATTTGTCCCCAGCTACCTGTCTTTGTTACCATTTCTTATCCATATCCTATCTCAGTTTGCTTTCATCCGTGTTTGCATTGACATCAGTCTCTTTTTTCATCCTCCTTTGCTTTCTCATGTGAAATGAATTGTTACTGTATCACCAGAATATCAGTTTTGAGAGCCTTTTATTTCTCTAGAGCCAACTTTTCTTTCTTTCAGTATTTCAGGGTATAGAATCAAACCTGTCCTACTTCTAAACCTTTAAATTAGCTCTGTTAAAATCTATGGTAAGCATCAGATTAAGCGCAAGAATATCTAAGGTGACATAGTTACTGCTTTCAAAATTTTGTCAGTGAGTTTTTCCTTATTGTTCAAGATCATATCTGGAATGGTAATATTCTTCATAGCTTATTCCTCCTTCAGAAAAATAAAGTTGCTAGCGAGAATAGTCAAGAATTCGTCAGCAGGCTTTCCTTTTAGCAGACAGGTCTTAGAGATCTTAGAGTTAAAGATGCCCGTCTTGATCATATACTGCTCTTGCTCCAAGTTTGTAACTTAGGAAGATTTCATCCATTTCTTCTAACATGTCATGGTAGCATGGTGCTTTCTCTTACCATTATTTCATACTTCTTCCTAAATGATTCTTATTCAAATATTTCCTACCATCATTTCCCTCAGAGTTCTGTGATTTCAAGAATCCCCCTTATTTCCATCATTACTGATTTCTAGCCTATATTCCATTCCTAAGTCATGCCTCTAAGTTGTGACAGAAAATCATTAATATCAAATGTAATATTAACTTCTCTATCTTATCAATGTCATGAATATCAATAACTTTTATACATTTTTTAGATATTTATATATTTTTAAGATAATGTTGATTAAGTTGAGCTGAACCACACCTTAAGTCCCCACCCTGAGATTTTGCTTTATGAAGGAACCCAACTCAAATTGGATCTAAGACTCTACTGTCCTCACTCCCCTTCTGTTGGGATTCATGGCACAAAGGGCAAAACAGCCATAATGAAGTGACTTTCCTTTCTCAGAATGTCAAGGGAGGCTGGTATCTCATGACCAGGTTCAGCTGCCTCATTCTACCTCCTTCTCCTGCCCTCCTAAAAATACAAAGAACCCTTCCTGGGTCTCTTGTTTTGGGAATCCATTGTGCTCTGCACTCATGAAACATTCCCCAGGGTGGCAAGTTTTCTACTCTGTTATCTCCATTAAAAATGCTTTATTCCTCCACTCATGGCTTTAATTTATTTTAGGACTGTATAATTGACATCATAACTGAGGTCATGTTTACTTTTTCTTATTAAGCTCTCTAATTCATTTGGTTTATTATCCATATTCCATTCATTGATCTGAAATCATGAGCTTTTGTTCTGTTATTCTTTTTCATAGTTATTTTCAGAGAATTTCTGGACCCTTTTATTGATGCTGCTCTGCTATCATGCTGCTGCTCTCCGTGGCATCTGGCACAGTCACTTTTGTTGGGGTGGTTGTATTCAGTCATTTTCAGTCCTGTGTAATTCTTTGTGATTCTATTTGGGGTTTTCTTGGCTAATATACTTGGAATGATTTGCCTTTTCTTCTCCAGATCATTTTACAGATGAATATGATGCAAGGTGACATTAAATGACTTGCCCAGGGTCACACAGCTAATAAGTTTCTTAGGCCAGATTTTAACTCACAAACATGAAGTTCATGACTCCAGGTTCAGCATTCTATTCAGAGTACCATCCACCTTCCCTTCTTTAGCCTCCTTACCTAGGTACTTCTACTCCCTTTCTTTCTGTTTTTTATTCAAAGTTTAAAGCTTATTAATTAGGAATTAATTAGGAAAGCTTATTAATGAGGAAACTGGGGCAGACTGAAGTTACGTTACTTGTCCAGGTCCACACAACTAGTAAGAATCTAAGGCCATATTGGAAATTAGAATGCCAGACCCAGTGCTCTAACCCCTATGACATTTGGTAAGCTAAAGAGAGTGTAAAATTGAGAGGGGTACCTATATGGAACAGACAGAGAAGGGTCCCCTGCTTAAAAATAGTTTTCATAGTAAGATATTTATTTAGATCATTAACATTTTTCTTTATTCCATGTATAGTGGAAAGAGAATGGATTGTGTGATGAGCTAGTTTGAACTGGTTCTGACCGTATTCACTGATTAGTTTCAGTTAAGTAATTTGACCTATCTAAACTTCATTTTTCTCATCTGTAAAATGAGATGTTTATGCTGAATTTTTTCTAAAGTTCCTTCTTTCTCTAAGTCTATGATCATGTGGTCTTAGTATTAAGCATAGCCGTCATTCTTATCCAAGTGTGAATTAGTCTAATCAGATGGCTTTCCTTTAACATCCAAGGTAACATCCATTGAATAAAATAGAAATTTGATGAAATTTGGATGAAAAAAGGGGTAATTTTAAAGAATAGGATGCATGGATGGAATGAGTACTTGATATGGAATCAGGGGACCCAGGTGTAAATTCTGGCTCTATCTATCATTTTCTACCTGTGTAGTAAGTCCTTCCTCTAAAATTCACTGAGGGAAATTGGGTGAACTAGATAATCCCTAAACCTCTCTTGACTCCAAATCTAAGAACCACTTAATGGCGCACTAACTATGTGCATACGTGCATATATGTAATAATAGGACCATCCAAAAGGCTTGAAATCTCTTTTAGAGCACAGAATATTACTTATATTTCTTTATATTTCTCATGGTACCTATTCTACAATAGGTGTTCAGGTTTACAGGTACCCCAAAATGTTGGTGCACTAGAATGATGAGGAATAGATGTGTAGGTTGCCTGGTCTGCCCTGAAAAGAATTTGCTCAGATCATCTCCAAGACAAGGGCATTTACTGGGGGCATGCACCCAGCTATCCCTGCTCCACATGGGAGGTAGAGTAATTAGCCAAGTTAGGTGTCTGGTCTAAATGCAGTTTGATAGGATAGGGGGAAGGAGAGCAGAGGATGGGGAGGAGAGAATGCCTGAGATATCAGGTAGTCTAGAGGTTGTCTTTGTCATATAGATAAGCAAGTGGAACAGGAAAGGGGGAAGGGAAGTGCTATTCTGGAATGTAAGGTAGTTGGGGGTACTTTGTGAAAGCACATACATAATTCTACGTTGGGGACATCGATGCATAATCTACAGCTGGTCACATCCTGTATTTTGCCTGCCCCATCTGCCTCGATTACTCTTATTTACTTCATCGTAAGTATTCAATAAATATTTGTTGGAGTAGGATATAAAGAGAAAGGGTGACATAGAGAAAGGGTTGGAAGAAAAGAGCAAAGACAAATATAATATACTTTGTAGTTCTGCCTAGCACACTGGGGTCAGCCTCCCTCTATTACAAAAACTTCTTTAACTACCTTTGAAATACATAGTACTAATGCCTGATATATAGTCTTCATGAATTGTTAAATGTACTATTTTTCAAACTATCTTTGTGTAGACATTAAATATCACAGAATCATGAAGTATAGACATGAAGTATCACAGAATCAGAAAGGGATTGAAAAGACCTTCTAGTGTAATCTGTCCCTGAAAAGGAATTACCTCTACATTTGCTGAGAAGTAGTCATCCATTCTTTCCTTGAAGACTTCCAGGAATGAGGAATCCATTACTTCCCAATACAACTCATTATACTTTTGGATAGCTCCATTTTTATTTTATTTTTTTTTGTTTTATTTGGATAGCTCTATTTTAAAAAAAAAATTCCAAAATGTCAGCTGTGAAGGGAGTAGATCACAATAATTCCATTAGAACCTTCTTTGTTATTCTATTCTCCACCATGGGTCATTGCCCTTAAGGAATCAATGGCAGACATATCAGAGGGGCTTGTGACTGATGGCTGGACAAGAGTAATGCAATCCTAGCCTGACCTTGATGTCCACCTGTTTTTGCTTTCTCTATAGTCCTGTCTCTAGCTACATTCAGCATTTGCCAAACTGCTCTAAAGCCTTTATAATCTCTAAGAATTTTGTCTTTTAAAATTACATATATTTAGTTATAGTAATTAGCCCATTCCATGTTTAAGTGGAAATGTCTGTCATTTTATTTTAAAATCTGGCCTTTTCTAGCCCTCTTTAGCCCTGGACCTTTATTAATCCCATTTGCAAGTTGACTTTCTCAACCTTCTTAGGAAGTCATCAAAAGTATTGGATAATTTTAAATTAGTTCCATTTAGATTTTGATGGCTTAGAATGAGTATAAATTGCAAATGTTTTCTGTTTTGGCCAGAAATATCAATTCCAGATTGATATTTTTGTGACGGAAAATTAGGTCACCTTTTGTCTCAATTCTTATCTACCCCTTAGTCTTTGAATGGGCAATGGATGTTGTCTCAGAAAAACTCAGACCTTAATTTAGAATGGGCAAGGTCACCCACTGCTTCCTGGGTCATCAACATTCACCTTGACTTTGTCCTGTTACTAGACTTTGATGACAGGAGGAGGATGTGAGGTTAATGACTTTGCATGGCTCTATCTCACTTAAATACAATTCACACTCGAGTCAAGACATCAACGTGGGATGTCATTGATCCTCTTTGAGAATGAAGGAGAAATAACAACCAGGAAGCCATCACGGGCAATGGGGGGGTGGCAAAGGGACAAGATATAAATTTAGCACTGCAATACTTTAGGGACATTGGAACATTGTGGGTTATTCTCATTTGCTTCAATAACTAAATGTTATCACAGGTTCATCCCTGAATAAAATTGGTGTTTCTGTGCTACTTTTTCTTCTTGGTTTTCTTTCCATCTTTCTAATTCTTTCCTATCCTAATTCAATATCATACTGTCATAAGATCTTAAAAGACAGATTATTGGATCTGGAAGGGAGTTTAACAATCACTTAATCCATTTTATAGATGAGGAAATTGTCTTACTCTAAGCAGGCAGTCAAATAATCCCTGATGAAACATTAGCCGATTAAGGTTTAAGGTATTATCCCTTACAAGCATATGTGGAATCATGTATTTTAATAGGGGATTTTTGGAGACAAAAAAAAACCAACCTAAAAAACAAAAGCAAATTCAGGACATGTGGAAATAAATTTCTAATATTGAAACTTGAGGCAATGATGAATAGAGAAGGATGATATTTTGGGGAAGGGGATTCTGCCCAGTGCCTCCCTGAATGCACAAACCTTACTGAATGTACAAGGCTGATCCTGACTTTTACCCTGAGAAAGAATGTATGTGTTTATCAGGCTTATTCCCTATATATATATATATATATATCACTAAGATTAGCAAGAAACCATCCCTGAGGTTTCTGTTTCTGATCTGATAATGCATTGTGAGTAATAAGGTGTCTAAAATGATGCAATATAACAAAAGTGAAATTCAGGCCAAATTTTATAGCAAATGATTTCAGTCTTTATGATTATAGCTACTTTATCAACAAACAATTACCAAGCATATAAAAATACCAAACTGACATTTCTATGACATTTTAAAGTTTGAGAAGAACATTGTATCTGCTAGCTCACTTGAACCTCACACCAGAAATATGAAATCAGCACCAGAGAGGTTATTATTCCAATTTTATAAATGAGAATACTGAGTCTTGGAGAAGTTAAATGACTTTTATCAATCAATTGATCAGCAAGTGTTTCTTAAGCCCCTACTATATGCCAGCGCTCTGCTAAGTGCTAGGGATTCACAGATGAGTGAAAAACATCCTGCCCATCAGGAGTTTCTCATGGAGGAGAAACCATATAAATAATTGAGAATATGCAAGAAATATACAGAGAAGATTGAAGGTTATCTCAGAGGAGAAGGAGGTAGATGCTGAGGGAGATAGGGAAAGAGGCTTCCTGTAGAAGGTAAAATTTGGGCTAAGACTTGAAGGAAAACAGGGAAACTAAGGTACAAAAGTGAAGAGGAAGACCTTTTCAGGCATTAGCAATAGCTAATTCAAAGGTGTGAAGAGCTGATACCATGTGGAGTATGTGGACCAGTAAGCAGATTATATATATGTATATATGTATGTATATATATATATATATGTATATATGTATATAAAATTGGAAAATTAAAAAAAGGAAAGGGAAAGAGTCAGGTTGTTGTCTGTCCATTCTTGTTGAGGGCCAATGACATCAGGAGGGTGATTTCTTGACTTGTAAGTGAATTGGATTTAAGTGAAGCAGGGCTATGCAAAGTCATCAGTCTCACTCTTTCCTCCAGGGTTTTTTGAGTCCAGTAGCAAGATATTGGTCAGGACAACTGGAGATGGCCCTGGTTGCAGTGAGAGACCTTGGCCTTTTTAAGCTAAGGTCTTTCCCAGGTCTCAATTTGTCTGAGGCAACACCCATTCAGTGATTTCAGGCTAGGTAAGAAAGAGACAAAAGATGGCATAGTTTGCCTTTCAAAATAATCTGTCAGGAAGGGGAAGAATTGGAAAGAAAAAAGGAGCCAGGTTATATTGAGTTTTAAATACTGGAGGAAATTATATCTGATTTTGGAGGTAATAAGAAACCACTAGAGATTATTGAGTAGAAGGCAAATATGGGCAAGTCTATACTTTAGGAAAATCACGTTGGCAGCTGCATGGAAGATGGTTTGAAGTGGGGCAATGTTTGAGGTGGGGAAAACAATTAGAAAACAATTATATTAGTCTTGGTAAGAGGTGAGAAAAGCCTGGGTGATGGCTTTGTGAGTGGAGAGAAAGGGATGCATGTAAGCGTTGTGAATGTAGAGACAGCGTGATTTGACTACCGACTGGATGTGTAGGGTAAGGGAAAGTGAGGCTTGCTCACATGGTTACTAGGCATTGAGCAGCCAGGTGTCACAGTAGTCAGGAAGACTAGAGCTCAAATACTGCCTCAGATATCAGCTATGTGATTTTTATGAATCTCAAACTCAGTTTCCTTATCTGTAAAATAGGGATAATAATTAACACCTACTACACAGGATTGTTGTATCAAATGAAGTAACATGTAGAGTGCTTTTTAAGTTATATGAATGCCATCATTGTTAAACAGCTGAAGTAGGCTTGCTTTCAAGTTGAGTACCCTATTCACTCTGCTAGGCATGGCATGGTGTGAAAATCGTGATCCAAAATGAAATACACATAGTCTCTGCCCTCAGGGAGTTTATAATTTCTCAAGGTGAGAAAAGATAAGATACAAATAAATATTATCCACATTAGCAAAAGCTAGCATTTATATAGAATGTCAGGCTTGCAAGGGCAGCTAAGTGACACAGTGCTCCACCCTGGAGTCAGGAGGATCTGAGTTCAAATCTGTTTTTTGACACTTACCAGCTGTGTGATCCTGGGCAAGTGACTTAATCTTATTTTAACTGGAGAAGTATCTCTAGTATCTCTGCCAGGAAAACCCCAAATAGGATCAGAAAAAGTTGGAAATGACTCAACAACAAAAGGTTTGCAAAGCACCTTACTTATGTTAATTACATGTGTTAACAATCCTGGTGAGAAAGTTGCTATTGAAGAAACTGAAGAACAAAGAGTTAAATGAGTTGCCCAGGTTTGTACAGCTAATAGGAGTTCTGAGGCAGAATTTGAACTGAAGTCTTTCTGATGGAATCCTAATAGAACTATCCTCAGCTCCAGTAGTCTAAAGTCATTACAGGCCCATTACCTAGCCCCTCCCTACCCCCTGCCAATGTCCTAACTTCTTCATGTATGCCCCACTGCTCACTAGAACAACAGGTATGTCCCTGAAACTCGTAGTTCTCACAGAAACAGCAGGCATGGGAAATCAGCCACTGATACCCAGCCCTGACCCCCTAGACCCATTCCTAGAGGTGTGTTCTTGTAGTCAATCACAATCACATCATCCATCTAGCCAAGACAGGACCACAAGACCTAACTATCCATCTTGACTGGACAACACCACAATAGCTAGCCAATTGGAGGGTAGCATGACCAGAATGTTTAGCCACCAAACCATAGATGGGACCCCTTCTCCATTACATAATCCCTTGACAAACTCCTCCTGCCTTCTTAATATTAATCACATATATTTTATGTAAATTTCTGTTATGTAATTGCATCTTTAACCTATAAAAATCTATCTTGCTTTCTTGGAAGTTGCTGGTTCCTCTTGGAACTTAGCCCACTTCTTGAGAGGCATCAATCTCAATAAATGCCTATACTTGGATTAGAGGTGCTCTGAATCTGAATTTTTTGAGACTGTTCCATCACAACACATCATGAAACACTAATAGTTTTTGGTATCCCTGAGTTTAAACTGCAACATTTCTGGCTCCTGATGCTCTATCCACTGGACCATCTAACTTATTGTACTAACCAGCTCCCTATTAGAATGTAAGTGTATAGAAGAGCCACAAAGTACTAGGAAGATTCATGGAGGAATTCAGATACGAATGAAAAATTCAGGAAGAAAAAAATAACATGTTTAGGGAGATCAGCAAAGATTTCATGAATTAGATAGCACCTGACTTAATCCTTAAAACAAGGGAAAGGTTTTAAAAAGTACCAGCAGAGACATTTAAAAAGTATGTTTGAGGAGAAGGCAGGCTGATATCAGAGCATAGTGAGTAGTCGAGATTGGATGAAATGTACAGTATATGTAGGGAAATAATGTAAAAGTAAGTTAGAAAAGGACAGGTATATGGAGCAGTGGATAGAGCACTGGCCTCAGAGTCAGGAGGATCTGAGTTCAAATCCAACTTCAGACACTTGATGTTTATGAGCTTTGTGACCCTTGGCAAGTCACTTAACCCCAATCGCATGGTAAATGAAAAAAAAATAAGTTGGAAAGGTAGGTGAGAAATTGTGGAAGGCCTTGATTAGGGAGCAGATGAATCTTTGACCTAATTCATAGGGGATGGGGAACCGTTGAAGTTTTGGGGATTGGCACTCTACAGGAGTGATTTCAAAAGAACTGTGCTTTCATATGAAGTGATACATGCATTTGCATTTGAGAATGTCTTTTACTGATTGTCCCTTTCCAGGGATAGAGGCCTGGTTTCCCTAGCCCTCTCTCCCCACCTTAAGCATTTCCTGACATCTTTTTCTGTTTCATTTCCTATTTCTTGATTGACATGACCTATTTTCTTCTTGATGAATGACTGCTTGATTGCTATTTTCCAAATGTGTGAGATCTATTTTTCCATTGAGTAGAAACTTCTAATGGCCTTTGTCTCCATTTCATGCTTTTCTAATAGCTTTTAAATGGTTACTCAGGCTTTAGTCACATTTTAAAACTTCTAAATTGAGAACAGCTCTAAAAATATGACAGACATTATTAGAATTGCTTAGGATGAGAACACATCAATGAGTTGCAATCTTCACTTCTGCAGGGTGTACCTACTCCCCACCCCTAAATACCCCCTAGATAATGAATGAAACCTGGAACTTAATCATGCAACTGAATATCGTCTGTGTAAGATTAATTTATCTATTCTGATGGCAAGAAGCATGTACAAAAAGTTTTAGAACTGAAAAGGCACCTCTGTCTTTGGATCTGGTTAGATGTTGGATACAGCTGTTCAAGGTCATCCAGCTTTGTTTAGAGCAGCAGGTTATCTTGCCCAAGGCCTCAGTGATAGATTATCTAGTAGTGTTGATCCTACAGTTCTCTAGGGAACAGAGGAAAGTGGGTTAAATTTAGAATCAGAGTGTCCAAGACTTGGAGATGGAAGGGATTATAGAGGTCATCTATTACATCTCTTAATATATAGAAGAGGGCATTAAAGCAGAGTGAGAATCAATGACTCCCTGAAAGTCGCACATATGGTAAGTGGAAGAGTCAGGATTCCAATCTGATTCCAAACTAGTATTTTTTCCATTGTGCTATTTAATATAATTACTTTACAACACTTTAACCAAGGGCGTGCTGCTAAATGTTTTCTGAAAGGAAAAAATAAGTACAGCACTTTTCAATTTTATTTGTTATATTTTGAGTTTTGAATTGTTTCCTTCCCTCTCTTTTAAAACCACATTAGAGAAGTCCAACATCTATATAGATATATGTGAGGAACCATACAATACATATGTCCATGTATCAGTTCTTTCTTTGGAGGTGTATATCATCTTCCTATTCATAGGTCCTATGTAGTTGATCTGAATATTCGTATTATTCTGGATAACTTAGTAATTCACAGTTATTCTTCAAACAATATTGCTATTATTATATACAATGTTTTCTTGGTTCTGCCCATTTTACTCTCCATTATTTCATATAAGTCTTTGCAGGATTTTTTTAAAAAAAATCTATATACCACAACTTATTCAACCATTACCCAATTGATAGGCCTCTTTTCCCTTTCAAGTTCTTTGCCACCACAAAGAGAGCTGCTATGAATATTTTAAAACATATAGGTTCTTTTCCTTTTCTCATTGATCACCTTGAGAAATAGACCTAACAGCAGTGTTGCTGGGTCAAAGGGTAAACATTTTTATAACTCTTTGGGTATATTTCTAAATTGCTCTCCAAACAGTCCCCTTTTAAATTGAATCTGCATTGGTAAAATTTCTCCATTATTATCTGAAGTCTAGAAACTAGAAAAAGAAAACAATAACTCAAACCTGAATTTGCAGCCCAATTTTTAACAATTGGCGCTCACAAACTAGTTCTAGCATGCTGCTCCTATAACTCTTGGATCAAAGGTTCCTACATGACGGAAGCAACCTCGGTAATTTTTTTTGTGTAGGTGGGAAGGGTTCACTTCTTTTGCACATTCCCTTCATTTACATAAAATTCAGAAATTTTGCTACATGACAATATCCCATATTTTGCTGCTGATTTGCCTGTCAAGCACAGTGTTTATGAAGTTTAAAAGAGAAAACGTTTATTTACAGTTCAAATGAAACAAACAGAGCTCTTACCAGATCTCAGTGAAATATCTACACTAATTTGAGAGTAGCCCATCTCTCCAGTCTCCATCACATCAGTCATTTATAATCATGAAGGAATTAGATCTCCCAGTTAGTGGCAACTCTTGTAGTACTCAGCATATCAGTCAGTCTATGAGTATTTAAGTCCCTGCTATGAGCTAGATACCATACTAAGCACTGAGGATACAAAGAAAAGTCAAAAGATAGCCCTTGCCCTCAAAAAGCTCCCACTCTAATGGGGGAAACAACAGACAAACAAATATGTACGCACAAACTATATAGGCAGAATAAATGGAAATAATTAATGGGGGAAGGCACTAGAATTAAGAGAGGTTGGGAAAAGCTTTCTGTAGAAGGTGAGATTTTACCTGGAATGTGAAGGAAATCCAGGGAATCCAAGAGGTAGAGATGAGGAAGGAGAGGTTTCTAAGTATGGGGCACAGTCAGAGAAAATGCCCAGAGTGGAAAGATGGAGTGTCTTGTCTGTGGAACAGTAAGAGAGTCAGTATCACTGAATCAAAGCTTAGGTGGAGAAGTAAAAGGTACATGAAGACTGTATTGGTGTGGAAGCGGAATATTAAGCAGTGGATTTTTTATTTCCTTATCACTAGAGGTGACAGGGAACCAGTAGGATTTATTGAGTGTTGGAGTGACATAGTCAGACCTGTGCTTTTGGAAAATCACTTTGGTGGCTGAATGAAAGATGTAATGGAGTGGGAAGAGACTTGTGGTAGGCCAACCGATACTGCAATAGATCTGACATGAGGAGATAAGTCCTGCATTAGGATGATAGCCATCTCAGAGGAGAGAAGAGTACATATCTAAGAGATGTTGTGAAGGTGATAGATAGATCTTGGCAATAGATTGATATGGGGTGAAGGTGATAGATAGTGGGGAGTCAACTTAGGTTGTGAGCCTGGGGGACTGGGAGAAAATGGTTCTCTCAATAGGGCATAGACAATTTTGGAAGGGGAAGGGTTTAAGGGAAAAGATAATCAGTTCATTTTACATATTGAATTTAAAATGTCTCCTGCACATGGAAAAAAAAAACTGTGGCTGAGCTAGGTTAAATCACTTACCTAGGGCTACATAGCTAGTAAATATATAAGGCAGTATTTGAACTCAGTTCTCCCAGTGATATCAGTTATCATGCAGACTTAATTAAATTTTTATAAGGGATGTTTGCTAAGATAGTATAGTAAAAATGCCTGGTATAAAGCATCTCCCCCAAAGTTTGTGGCACTCCCATGAATATATTTAGAGTCTAGGGCAAAGTTGGTTTAATCTTAGAAAGCACATATGAAAAGTGGCAATTCACAGTTACTGGAAGTCCTCTTACTAGAATCTGCAAGAGGTTCCCGCTAAGGATGGTGTAGCTCTTCTGATGGGTTCTTTGTGGACACCCATTCCATTTTCCTTATTTTGTCCTCCCTGTCCTTATTCCCTAATGGAAACAATATTCTGGAAATGTTACTAGGAAGCTGAGGGAAAAGTAAATTTTCCAGCTTCTATAATGTTCATGAGAGTCTGATCAAGGGGGAGGGAGACAGGAAAGGGAGAAGATCAAGGCCAAAACGTAGCCCAAGTTCTGACTCTCCCTCCACTGCCAAACCCCATCCATTTCTTCTTGGAAGTTTATTTATTAGGCATTGGATTGTACAGCATCATAAACATATTGACCCATAAGTCTTCAATCTGGTCCCTGTAGTCAATATCAGGTTGGGACTAAGTGATTTCACTGAAGGATGTTCTCATTTCCCCCATCCCTTGGGGGCGGTGTCCCTTCCCTCCCCCACACTCCTGTGGAAGTATTTTTCATGAATTGCAGGAACCTGAGAAAACATTCCAAGCCACCCTCCCACAGCTCCCTCTCCCCACACAAACCATCTACAATTGTGCTTCATGTCCAACGACTCTCTGGAGCCAAATGAGTGTGGTTATTTATATTACTCAGCATAAAACTACTTAGACTTGCAAGGGCTTGGTCTCCAATGTCACTTCTGCTGACATTTTGTATGCCAGATGAATGTTTTGACTACCACTAGGGCACCAAAAGATCTATGGAACACTTACCCTCTCCACAAGAACCAAGTCCATCAACTTGGCAGCAGCCCCTGAGTCCACCATATCCAGGGGACTGGCAATTCAATCTCAAAGGTTAGAAATAAGTGTGTTGTGGAATAGGATATGAAGAGTGGTGATTTTGTATATAGATAAAGAGAGGAATCTTGTCAGCCCCTTATAACAGTGCTAGGCATCCTATAAATTACTTGGATTAAGGTAAAGATGGAATGCTTATCAAATTGACAAGGAAGAAGTTTACCTAATACACTGAAGGACTTAGTCAGGATGCAAAAATATCTTGAGAGGCTAGAACACTTGGCCAGATCTAATAAGATGACATATAGTAAGGATAAATATAATGTGCTATACTAGTTTTTCAAAAAATCAGCTTCATAAATGCAAGATGAGGAAAAGCTAGAAAGCCGTTCATCTGGAAAAAATTTGGAACTTTTGTTGGACTGAAAGGTCTGTATGAATGAGCAGTGTTCTATGGTGGAAAAGAAAATTAGTGTGATCTTAAGATATTTTAAGAGTCATTGAGATTAGGAATAAGAAGTGATAGTGCTAATGGACTCTGACCTGGACTACAGCTGGAGTACTGTGTTTGTTTCTGGGCACTTTCTTAGAAAAGACTTTGATAAACTTTAGAATATTCAGATACTAAAGTAGTTGGGATGATGAAGAGCCTAAAGTTCATAACACTTGAGGATCAGTTTAAAGAACTGCTGATGTTTTATCTGGAGAAGAAGAGACTTGGGGGAAGGAGGTGTGATAGCTGTCATGAAACATTTGCACGGTGATCCTGTGGATGAGGGGTAATGGATAGAAGTTGCAAAAGAGCAAATTTAGCCTTGATGTCAGGGGGAATTAAAAAAAAAAAGCTTCTTAACAATTTGAACTATTAAAAAGTAGAATGGACTACGCCAAGAGGCAGTGATTTCTCTGTCACCTTAGGTCTTTCCGTGAAAACTGGATAATTTTTTTTTGGTGTATATTGTAGAGCAGATAATTTTTTTCTACTGTGATTTGACCAGATGTCCTCTGGAGTTCTTTCTAATGCTAAAATTCTTATATTCTATTAATTCCACAACTAGGCAGTTGGAATAGGTCAATTACAATCCTGTGAGATAGTTACTATGAAGTGTTATTATGCCAACTTTCCAAACAAGGAAATCAAGGCTCAGAGAGGCATATGAGTTGTCTGTAGACACATAGAAAATGTCAGTTCTGAACCCAGGTTCTTTTGATTCCTAGGCCAATAACATCCACTTTACCATGTTGCCTTTCTAAGTGACTTTGCCATTGTCAATATTAGGCCATTTGTTTATGGAGCTAAAACACACATACATTATGGTACAAGTGAAGTGATAGGGGAGGAAATAAAAGTTTTTCAGTGATTTTATTGGATTATGTCCCTCTACATTGAAATATAAACTCCTTAAGGACAAAGGATGTCTTCTTGCTTGTATTTTTAGCACTTAGCACAGTTCCTGAGATATAGTAAGTGCTTAATAAATGCTTCATTTATCTAAGAATTAAAGTGATCTAAAAGTAGAGTGGGAGTAGCTAGGCAGTGAAGTGAATAGACTTAAATGAGTCAAGAAGACTCATTTTACTGAGTTCAAATCTAGCCTCAGACAGTTATTAGCTTTGAAAGTCTGAGCAAATCATTTAACTGTGCCTCAGTTTCCTCATCTATAAAATGAGCTGGTGAAGGAAATGGCAAACTGCTTTAGTATTTTTGTCAAGAAAACTGCAAATGGGGTCATGAAGAGTTGGAAACCACTAAACAATAACAGTCAAAATAGAATGGACTGCTTCAGGAGGTAGTGGGCTCCAGGGTACTGGGGTCTTCAGAGACTGAATGACCACATGTCAGCTACATTGGAGATAGATTTCTTTTTGGTATGACTTGCATTACATGGATACTGAAGTCCCTAACTTCTCTGAAATTCTGTTATTTCAATTTTCATTATGTGCATTGCTTTTTTAGCATAACATAATTGGGATAAGGTACCAGACACTGAGGTCTTTACTTGAATTGACCTTCAAAGCATTCAAACTCTTTTTCAGAGAGTTCAGTTCTGTTGGGCTGGCCATGTTTGAATGCAAAATATACACCTGCCTAAAAGACTATTTCATGGTTGGTGGAGCTGTGAGCCGATCCAATCATTCTGGAGAGCAATTTGGAACTGTGCCCAAAGGGCTACAAAAATGTGTCTAACCTTTGACCCAGCAATATTGCTTCTAGGGCTGTATCCCAAAGAGATCATAAAATTGGGAAAAGGTCTCACATGTACAAAAATATTTATAGCAGCTCTTTTCGTGGTGGCCAAGAGCTGGAAATCAAAGGGATGTCCATCAATTGGGGAATTGCTGAACAAGTTGTGGTATATCAATATAATGAAATATTATTGTACTATAAGAAATGATGAACAGTTGAACTTCAGAAAAACCTGGAGAGTTTATGTGATATGATGCTGAATGAAATGGAGAACATTATACACAGTAACAGCCACAGTATTGGAGGACTGTTTCTGGTAGATCTAGCCCTTCACAGCAATGCAAGGACCTAAAATATTCCCAAAGGATTCTTGAGACAAAATGCCATCCACAGTCAGAGAGAGAATTATGGAATTGGAATGCAGAATGAAGCAGACTATTTTCCCTTGGGTTATGTTTTGTTTTTGTTTGTTTTTTCTCATGGTTCATTCATTTGAATTCTTCTATGTAATATGACTAATGTGAAAATGTATTTAATAAGAATGTATTTGTAGAACCCGTATAAGATTGCATGCCATTTCAGGGAGGGAGGAAAGATGGAGGGGGAGAAAATTTAAAACTTATGAAAGTGATTGTTGAAAACTAAAAACAAAAACATTAATCAAATTTTTTAAAAAAGACTATTTTCTGGAGAACTCACACAGGGCAAGCATTCAAATGATGGTCAGAAGAAGCAATGCAAGGGCAATCTCAAGATCTCTCTTAAGAACTTTGGGATAGATTGTGTGACATGGGAGACACTGGATAGGACCCCTCAGCTTGGGATGCTCTTCTGTATGAGCAAAGTAGAACTGAAACAACTCAAAAGAAATGCAGGATGTGCAGATTTGGAGTACCTACCCCAAATGTTCACACAGACTATTTATACCTATGGTGGAGCATTCTGAGCTTGTATTGGTCTGATCACTCCCAGCTGGATACGTTGAAACTTGACTCTAGCATGTTGATGTCATTTTGGTTCTCTTTGAGAATGAAGGACAGCAACCAACCAATGAATCAGGCTGATACAAATTCATCCATTTTACTTTTCTAGCACAGATGGGCTAATCTCTTCTATGTTGAAGAGATGCCATTGTTTTCCAGAATTCAGTGTTACTGACATGTTGTTCTGAAAAAGGAATACCTGGGGAAAAAAATTTTTCAATCAAAAGGAAAAAATCTTGTTTGAACTTTGTAACTAAAATCCCTCAAGACAGTGGTCAATGAGTGTCTTCTTATTTGAAAGTGATATTTGATGTAGTATTTTTAAAAGTTGTCTTTGAAACACATTTATCATGGAATCTTGTGTTATCTTAACATATGTAATTAAGATACCTTTTATAAAGTTTTTTTTATAAATTTGCATTTTCACTCCACTGAGTCAAATAGTTTCTCATAATCAGCATACCAGCAACACAGTAGATTCTCCTTTCTCTGTTTCTTAGTTTCTCACATGACTATGAAGATGTGGTCTGTTTAAAGAAAATCATTTGTGAAAGCTTAGTTGTTCTCTCATATTTTCATCAATGGTATCAATAATCGGAATGCATAAACCACTCTCAAAATGGTGGAGAAGTAGGCATGTGGGACAGAAGTCATTTATGTATTCTTGGTTGCCTTTTGATAGATAATGGTACCATTTGTGATCTTTTCCATTCTGTTGAAATGTTCCTGCTTGGAAATCTCATGAAAATTCACACCTGAGTGTCCTCCATATTGTGTTGCCTCCAGGATTGACTTTTGCATGCATTAGGACAAATTTGACCACTCTTCCTGAGTATGTTCTTACTGCCATGGACACCTCTTCCCACAATATGCCACAGACTCAGGTTGTGAAGTACAAATGATGTGATTCTTTTTATTATCAATGAAAACAGAACAGCATAAAAATATATCTTTACCATTTCATGTTAGTCATGTCCTTTTCAATTATCCCAGATATGCTCCTTACCACCTTTGAGAACTTGGACAAGGTCCTTTTCTTTCTCTTTCTTCTTTTCTTTCTTTTTCTTCTTTCACTTGTAAAATGTGGAAGTTATTAAAGTGCTTTCTATCTCTAAATCTTTAAATTCTATTCTGATGGAAAAATCTAACTTAGAATCTATATGTCAACAAATACTCGATAGGTCTATTTTACCTTGACTATTCTTTTATGTCACATACAGCTATAATCTGTGCATAATTTAAAAAAAGAAAAAGGTAAGAGTGGTAGTATGATGCCAGAATATGGCTAGCAAAGTACCTTATTCACAATAAGTGGTCAATAATATATTTTTGCTGTTGAATTAGAGAATCATTCCTGTGTCAGTTTTCTCTTTGGAATCCCCTATTGTAGGAATTTTCATTGTCCTAAGAAAGCAGTGGAAAAAAAAAGATTCTAAGTGAAAGAACAAATTAAAGAAGGGATAGCTTCATGGAATGTGTCAGTGTTAAAGTATAGAAAAAAAATCAACCAATTTTAGTTTTCGTAATAAAAAAATATTTAATTTTTCATTCCTTTTGTAAGACAATAGGAAACTTCTGGACAGCCTTACAAAATTTCCCTTGAAGTTAAGTGGCATAGTGGATAGAACACTGAACCTGGTTCTTCCTCAGATACTTACCAGTTATATGACCTAACATATATATATAATATAACTTACTAGTCATATGACCTTAACTGTATCTGCCTTAGTTTTCTCAGCTGTCAAATGGGCATAATAATAGTATTTACATTCCAAGGTTGTTGTGAGCATAAAATGAGATAATATTTGCAAAGAATGTTCCACCATACTTTGGCACATAGTAGTACCAAATAAAGGCTTTTCTTCCCTACCCTTTGATTCTCTGAATTGCCCTGCCCAAAAAGTAATTTCTCCTCCTCTAATCTTCAGTCTCTCATTATTTGTTACCACTTTTTCTGCTGTTTCCCTGGATTTCTCCTATCCTTAAAATCCTCACTTGACGCTATCTTTCCCACCCTTAACAGACAAATTCCTAGGGGGAAAAAACAAACTTTCCCCACCCTCCATCCCTACCATCACAAACAATGTTATAAAGGGAATACTTTTTCAGATATAGATTATACTAGATGATTGTTGATATCCCATTCAAATATGAGATTCTATCATATAATGTAAATGGGGATCTAGCATCTCCAATTAAAAGCAGTGGTCATATTCTCTATGGGGAGCTATTTTTATTTTAAATACATTTCAAATTCACTTCATACAACTAGCAAAAAAATATGCAGAGTAAATCTGGAAGTACTGAGCAGACCATCCTACTACTTAGTTTTTTAGCCTTATAAATAGAGCTGCCCAAATTCAGAAGAAGGAAAACATTAGTCAGGGAAATTAGCAAAAAATTAGAGTTGGAGGAGCTTAGCAGGGGCATCATGGCAAATCTTCTAGATTTCCAAATTTCTTTTTAGGCGGGGTGATATATGGATAGGGATAATGTTTGACAGGAGGACTTTGGGGATGAAAATACTTTAAACTTGATGAAATTATGAAGATTTGTAAAAAGCCTGGAATTCTACTGATAATGAACACTCTTGAAAGGTCTAATGTAACCATCTCTAGGGTGGGGAAGGGAAAAGGGGAAAAAAGAAATTTACGTGATAACTGTATTGTATATTTGGAAGAATTGGCAGGTTGTCCATAGTAAATTTGTAGTTTCCTGTGCAATCATCTTTTTTTTATTGTATTATTTTATGGGAATGTTTGCTTTGTTCCATGACTTGAAAATAATATATATTTTTTAAAAGGATGAGTTGATCATCTTTTCAGCAAGCGTCTGAGGGGAGGCTTCTCAATGGACAATGACGTTTCCCAAGGCACCTAAATCTGAAACAAACCACAAATGTCAAAGGGAACAAAAGCCCAGGTGTAAACAAAAATGGTATTGGAACCTTTGGTATCTAAACAGGCTTCTCTAAAAATCTCCTTTTAAATGATAGTAATGGAAAATTAACTGAATGGGAACTGTTTCGTTTGTTTTAAATAGTTTATCTGTTACTTAGGATAATTTCCTTGTTAATTGCCTTGAATTTTCCATCATTTTGTGAACTCAGACATTAATCCTGCAAAAGATCTGGTAGATGCATTTTGAACTGCGATATCTGAAAGTTCGATAAATGTCTCAGTTCAAACTTCAGTGACTTAATTGGACACTAGAGATATGTGATTCACATAGAGACTATTTGTATATATTTCTCTGAAGACTATTTACATAACCAGAGTATGTTTCACACTGCAAACTTTTGAATAGTTGACATCTAAACTTGTTTGAATCAGGAAGAACCTGTTAAACTACTAGAAAAAAAAGTCATGATTTTAGGGCTGGACCAGTCAACCCAGCTAAGATGGGAAAGGTCACAGAAAGCTGAAACATTTTATTACATGTAGCAGGCTTCACAACTAAGTCACAGAATTTTTATTTTTGATCTGGGAAGGAGATAAAAATGCTAGTTTGGGGCTTTTCATCCTTCTCACTGGAAACATTTCAAGTGTTTAGATGAACCACAGCTGTAAGAAAGGATGCATATTCACTAAGTATGTGATGTTGTAGGGCTAAGGAGAACTTGGAGCCCTTACTAGTATTCATTGCAAAGCCTTGGAATGCAGATAAGAAAAAGAAAGAAAGGAAATGAAGAGGGAAGGAAGGAAAGAAGGAAGAAAGGAAGGATCAGAAATTTTATTTATGGTGTAGAGCCAAAAGAGTGTTGGGCCCTGGGTGGAGCTGAGAAAGAGTTATTCTTTGTTTCCTTCTCAATACACTCTCAAACCTGAAAAACATGGGAAATTTAATCAGAGAATCAATATGTGGGAGTGGTGCAGAGAGTAGACACAAAACAAAAATTAAAAACACAGATGCTAAATGTTCTATGGCCCATGTTAGCCTATGCAGAGAACTCAGAGAATGGAGAGACAGATGTTACTTAGAACATAGGGTCCATTATTTTCTGCCATTGTATATTTACTTTAGCTCTAAATTTCTCATCAACTAAAGAAAAAAGATGAACTATATGTGATATATAATTTTGATTGTTCTATAAGATAAAGAAAAATATACAATTCTGCAGGAATCAGCTTTTTGCTAGTTCAAAATTCAAGGAAGAATTCATCACATTAAACTACCCTGTAACATCCCTTGCCAGTCCTTCAAGTTTGGAGCAGTTGGTTTTGGTTAATCAACCATGCAACTCACAGCCCAAGCCTTCATAGATACCTTTGCCCATTTCCAAAATGTATGAGAGACATATATCCTGTAGCAAAAGCACTTAATTAAGATACAACATCACACACATAAAAAGGAAAGAAATTAGTAGCAAGAACAATTATACCCAAATGAAAACAATCTCCTACACCTCTAGGGAAATTATAATTGAATCTCCTCTCTTCCCCCACTTTAATTACATTGATTTCTTTCCCCCTGCATAGAAGGAGGACAAATCTCTCTGATGCCCTAATATAGTGGAAAGAAACAGTCACTTCAAAACTCTTATTCTCAGAGGGAAAGGTTTTAATTATGGTGCAGTCTCCCTCTTAGTATTTATTTCTGTAGAGTCTTTTGAGGGAGGTTGGAGAATGTCTGAAAATCTTTTGTCACCTCTGAAATCATTACGGCCCAGATTCAGTTTCTGAAAAGCTATAGCCATACTATTTTATGGCGTCCTTTTCTGTCTCCTCCAACTTCAGTTGCCTTGCCTATTGTGCATCAATTCCACATCCTCTTTCCTATAACTTTCCACTGCTCACCTCTCTGGCTCTAGTCCTAGACTCCCCACCTTATAAATCACTAGAGTTCTTGGATGGGGATGTCACTACACTTTGGCCAAAATAAGCATCATGAGGATCATAGTTGACTAAATCTCTCCCAACACGTATTGCTATCTTGGACCCAAGCACTGTGAGAAATGAAGTCCTAAGATTACAGGATATTGGGTAGCATAATAGGCAATGAAGACAGTGTATTGAATCATAGTTTTGAAGAAGACAAAAATATTATTCAAGTGGATATGTGGTAGTGAAGAGAAAGCTGGATTTGAAATCATCTGACCTGGGTTTAAATCCCAGTTACGTTACAATGGGAAAGTCAATATCATCTCTAGTTCTAGATTTCTTAATCTGTAAAATGAAAGGTTTAGGTTAGAAGATTTCTAAAGTCTCTTCAAATTCCAAATTCTATTGGATAGAGCATTGGACTTGGAGTCAGGAAGACCTGAGGTAAAATCTTGCCTTGGACATTTGAATCTCTCAGTCTCAGTGTCCTCATTTGTAAAATGAAGTTAGCAGTAGCAGAAGGGTCCGTAGCAGCAACGAGCGTTTATAAAGCACATTTAGGTTTACAAAGCTCTTCACATATGCTATATCATTTGAGATAACACATTCAAATTTGTCGAAAAGGATCAAGATGAGTAATATTGTTCAAGCTGAAGCTTAACTGTAGTATATTTAGTTCGGTACTTCAAGGATTTGTGATTTCATTAAACTCTATTGAGACAACTCAAAATTTTCCTACTGTTTAATGGGTGGTTTCATGAGTCTTTATGGCTGAAAGATTCATCACCTGGTCTCCAGGGTGGTGATAATGAGCCTCTCTTTATTTAATGGGATGATTCTAAAAGCGGCATGTGCCGGTTCAATGTTCAGATATTTTTGAAATTGGAAGGAGATGCCAGATCTTTCACTTTCCTGGCACAGGCTTGTAGAGTGCAAGGTTGCTATTACATCACAGTAAAACACTAAAGAAGGACTTTGTTGGAGGACTAGAAAGTACTTAGATAGTTTCTCATATGGTTGAAAAACTGATTCTAAAGGTAATTCAAAGAAGTTGTTCTCAAAGTATGCAATCTATAGGAGCATGATATCACTATTGTTTCTAATTAACTACTTCAAAGAGTAATACTTAGCAAACGAAGAAGTTATGACACGCAAATATACACCAATCAGTACTATTATGATTGTATCAAAATTCTTCAAGGATCCATGACTTTATGGGTGTTGGCGTTCCTTCCACTATGTAGACAAAAAATTGTTAGTAAAAGATCTGAGGAGCTTAGTGGAAAGATGTTCAAAATGTATCTACAGTATATTTTGGCAGCCCCAAAAGCTAATACAATTTTGGTCTGTTTTAAAAGAATTATAATTCTCAGAAATAAGGAGCTAGGAGTAGCTATGTGGCTCAGTAGATAGAATACCAGATCTGGATTCCTTTTCCTGAGTTCGAATCTGATCACAGACACTATCTGTGTGACCCTGGGCAAGTCACTTAATTCTATTTGCCTCAGTTGTCTCATTTGTAAAATGAACTGGAGGAGGAAATGGCAAACTACTCCAGTATCTTTGCCAAGAAAACCCCAAATGGGGTCATGGAATGCTGTTGCATGACTGAAACAACTGAACAACATTTCCATTGAGCTTTGCTCTCAAAGAGTCGCATTTAGGGGCACATAGACAAGCTAGAGAGCATCTATAGGAGGGCATCTAGAAGTTAAAGGACTTTGAGATGATAACACACACATATTGGTTGAATGTACTGCGCATATATTTAGGTTGAAGAAGAAAAGATTTGTGGTGATTGATAGGACATGATAGCTGTCTTCAGGTGTTTGAAAGGCTGTCATGTTAAGGAAGGATTAGAATTCTCTTACTTGGCCACAGAAAGCAGAACCAAGAACAATGGGTCAAAACTGCAGAGGGGCATATTTGCCAACCATTCGAGGGAATATTTTGTAACAATTAGAGTAATTCGGGGATGATATGCTTCAGAAATAGAACGCTTAAAGCGAAAACTGAATGACTACTTGTCCAGGATATCATTGAGGGGATTCATACTTCTGTCCCTTCCAACTCTGATAATGAATGACCCCTTGATAGGAATGTTATCCCTTCCCTCACCCCAAAGCCCTTGATTTTATCCCCCAACTATGTTTCAGGGCACTGTTGTACTTAGAGATTAAAATCTCCTACCTTTATGTTTTTGATGCAGACCAAATGCTTTGTCAAAATATTTTAAAAACTATTTTGTTATATTGCAAAACAGAATACTCAGCTTTGTACCTACCGAGGCTTTTGTCTGTCAAAATGTCCAAATCTGTATCTTTGTTAAGATTTGTTTCTCAGTACTAGAACTTTGCCTGATGTGACCTCTTGCTAACATAATTCTCTACGGGTTTGTGGAGAATTTTCTTCAGAATAATTTCCAATCACAGACCACTGTTGGACTGTTTATATAGTGGAGAAAGCAAAAACATGCACTGAATAACCAAGAATATCTAAAATGAATGCTCAGAATACCATTTCAACATTAAGATTACCTTTTCCACTTACAGTGCTCTCCTTTAACACTGTACAGCACAAACCTATGCATTTTATGTTGAAATTAGATTACACAAGAACTGGTTAGAAACTCAAGAGGAAAGTCAGTCAGACCATGTAATTCTTATCTTCTGTATAGGCTTCAAATTAAAGATTAACCTGATAGTAAGAGTACACCAACACCAGGGTTAGACAAGGAAATGTGATAAAAAAAAAAAATCTTGTAACATTTTAACAATAGTTGAGTACAGTTGCCTAAACGTGTGATAGTGGGTAAAGTGCTGGATTTAGGAAGTGCCAAGTTCAAATTCTTTAGTACAGTTATGTGGCACAGGGGATTATAGAATGATGAACCTGAAGTCAAAAAGACTCCTCTTCCTGAGTTCAAATCTGGCTTCAGACACCTCCTAGCTATGTGACCCTGGGCAAGTCACTTAATCCTATTTGCTCCATGTCCTCATCTGTAAAATGAGCTGGAGAAGGAAATGGCAAACCACTCTAAAATATTTACCAAGAAAACCCCAAATAGGATCATGAAGAGTCAGGCAGGACTGAAATGACTAAACAACAATGACAAACAATCCAATTCTACCTCAAACACTTTATAGATGGGTATCTACAGGCAAGTCTTTCATTGGTCAGTTTCAATTTAAATGGAAATACTGACAACACCCATTTCACAGGATTGTTTCGAGGAGCAAATGAGATGATATATGGAAAGTGCTTTGTAAAGGATCAAAATAAATTTGAGAAATTATTCTTACTATATACTAGTCATGCCAAATATCAGTGCCCTTAGTAGCAAACATTCATATATGAAAAGATCTTGGTTAGGACAGGTTAGTTGTTAAGTTTATCGACCTGGAAGTTTGGTTAAAGAGGCAAACAGGCTAGGTATTATGCAAATTTATATTGTTACTTCCCTTAAAGCTATCCAAAGCTTTTATATATACATGTATATACGAGGAGCCAAAATGTGAATTCTGACTGCCTGATAAAAGAATGACCAGTCTTAAGAATATATTAGAACAATCCCGACTCAGGGTCTCTATGTCACTCAAATTTATGATCTCCATATACATTTAAGGAATTTTCTTAATTGAGTAGGTGGTCAATACAATAAGAAAAGAGAGTTAGCACAGGGTTGATTGAAATTATGACCCCAGATATCTGTGTTTTCTTTACCATTAGCATGCCATTACATAGTACATGTCCATAAAATATTTAGATATGGAAAAAGTCCCATTATTCAAGATAGTGTCTTGGGTTAAGGGTCTCAGCCTTAATGGCCATAAACAGAAAAACAAAAGCTCTTAAGTCAGCCCCATTTGGCCTCGTTTATATAGGAAGAGGTATTCTCTGAGTTTATTCAGAGAACAAAGGGATATCTTCTGGTCGATTAGTTCAGGCTCTGGCCCTTACTGAGGTTCAGTAGAGAAGACTGTATAACAAACAGTGGATAAAGGTGTCAAAATGTCATAGAATGCTGGAACTGGGAGAAACCTTAGTTGTCACCTGGATCAGTGGTACCAAACTTAAATAGAAATGGGGGCCACTAAACAATAGATAAAGATTCTTATGAGTTATGTATTGACTTAGAAAATCACATATTCTATTTTTATTGATTTCGTTAAGCATTTCCAAATTACAATTTAATATGATTCGGACCTATTCAGGAGTTTTGCAGCAACATAGTAGAGGGAGTAGGAAAGTTTGACACCTCTGATTTAGACAAACTCATCATTTTGTGTATCATTTTCCACTTATAGGAGAAAGCAGATAGTATGGTCAAAATATAAAGGATGCTAGACTTGCAGACTTACAGATAAATGTCCAAAATTCAAGTCCTGATCTGCCACTAAATTCCTTGAAAGTAGGTACATTTGACAGAGAGTGCGGAGATGCATCCTTAGGGCATAGTACAGTCCTTTGCACATGATAGACATTTAATCAATACTTGTTAAATATTGTATAAATGAACATGTCTTTGGGCAAGTCATTTTCTTCTCTAAACTTGTTGAGTCTCAAAGTGAAAAGGAACCTTAGAGAAAGATCCTCAAGTCTAGGGTTACTTAGCCTTCTTAGTGTTATTGATCCTTTGGCAGTCTAGTGAAGTCTATTGAACTCTTCTCAGAATTATGGTTTTCAGCGCATAAAATAAAATGGATAGGGTTATAAAAGAAACCAATTATATTAAAAGATGATTATTCATGGATAGAGGGCCAGGTGGCACAGTGGATAGAGTGTTGAACCTAGAATCAGAAAATCTGAGCTCAAATCCAGTCTCAGACATTTACTAGTTGTGTGACCCTGGGCAAGTGACTTAACTGTCTATCTCAGCTTCCTTATCTGTAAAACAAACTGGAAAAGGAAATGACAAACCATTCTAGTATCTTTGCCAAGAAAACTTCAAATGGAGTCATGAAGAATGAGACACAATAACTGAATAACAATAAAACCAGCAACTGAAGATGAGAGAGAGCCAACTTGCCTAAGATATACAGGAAGTATCAGAGTTGAAATTTGAAACCAGGTTTTCTGACTACAAATTTAGTGCCCTTTCCTTCATGCCACACTGCCTTATTTTATTCATTGACAAAATATGAATAACAAGAAGAGGTAGTGTGGCATTCTAGATAGAGAGCTTACCTTGCAGTCAGAAATGATAGACTCAAAATGCAGACTGAGTCATACAACTCTTTTTTTTAAAATTTTGGACATGGCCAAGGTGGGAATTTGTTTTGCTTTACTATACTGTTTGTAATGGATTTTATTTTTCTTACTCTTTCAAAGGCAGATGGTGGGTTGGGAGAAAGAGTTCTAACCTAAAAAGAAAAGAAACTTGAATTTTAAAAATTAAAAATTGAAATTTGAAAAAAGAATATGTCATGTCAACTCATGTAAAATGAAGGAAGAGAAACCAGGAAAACAATGAACATAATGGGTACAACAATGTAAATCAAAGAACCAGCAATAAAAAAGTCAAAAAAAAATCATTCCTCCATTATTTACTGACAAGGTGACTCTGGGTATATCACAAAGCTCCCAGAAGAGAAGCTGCTGACCTATATTGGCAGAAGCAGTTTTTTATGAGGAGCTCTCTATACTTGTGATGAAATTAAAAGTCCAGACAAAAATAATACTTAAAGTAAATAAAACAGTATTTTAAAGAGATAAACAGGATTTTAAAATGGACAGTTTTGATTACATAAAATTAAAGGGTTTTTTTTTTTGCACTAACAAAATCAATGAAGCTAAAATTAGAAGAAAAACTGGTAAGTGGGATGCTAGGGGAGATCTTTGATGCAAATTTCTCTGATGATGCTCTAGTTTCTAAGATATAAGGAACTGATTAAGGTTTATAAGAATAAGAACCATTTCCCAACTGGAGAATCATAAAAGGATATGAATAGGTGGTTTTCAGAGAAATAAAAACAAGCTTTCAATATGCACATGAAAAACATTATCTACATCACTAATAATGAAAGAAATTCATACTAAAACAACTGAAGTATCATTCATAGCCATTATGTGACAAACTTGACAAAAAAGCAAAATAACAAATACTCATTGTGGAAAACAAGTACAATTCACAGAACTAGTCCAGCCAGTCTTGAAAGCAATTTGGAATTATTCCCAAAAAAAGATCAAATTGTGTGTACCTTTTAACCCAGTACTATAATATCAGATACATACTCCAAAGAGATCAAAGAAAAAGAAAAATATATCCAAAGATATTCAGCAATTCTCTTTGTTGTGCAAAGGATTGAAAACTAAGGGAGGTCCATCGGCTGGAGAAAGGCTTAAGAAGTTATGGCATCTGAATCTGATGGATGATGATTGTTCTTTTTTAAATTAAATTATTTTATTTGTTTTCAGCGTTCTACAATCACTTCCACATATCTTAGATTTTTTCCCCCTCCCTCCTCCTCTTTCCCCACTCCCTCCATGAGATGGCATACAATTTTATATAGGTTCTGTACATACATTCCTATTAAATACATTTTCACCCTAGTCATGTTGCATAGGAGAATTAAAATGAATGGGAGAAATCATAAAACAAAACATAATACCAAAGGAAATGGTCTGCTTCATTCTGTGATCGAATTCCATAGTCTTCCATAGTGGCTGTGGAAGGCATTTTGCCTTAAGAGACTGTTGGGAATTTTTTACATCCTTGCATTGCAATGAAGTATGAAATCTACCAAAAAAAAAAAAATCCCTGCACACTGTGGTTGTTTCTGTGTATAAAGTTCTCCTTATTCTGCTCCTTTCACTCAGCATCAGTTCATATGTCTTTCCAGGACTCTCTGAAGTCTTCTGAAGATAATCATTCTTTCAGAAATGATAAAGAGGATGGTTTCAGATAAGCTTGGAAAGACTTGTATGAACTGATGTAAGGCGAAGTGAGGAGAATCAATAACAACTCTGTAAAGACAAAACAATTTCAAAATAACTAGGAATTCTTATCAACACAATGACCAATCATAATTCCAAAAAACCTCATAAAAAAGCATGCTACCAGCCTCCTAGCAGAGAAATGATAGACTCAGAATGCAGACTGAGTCATACAACTCTTTTTTTTTTTTAAATTTTGGACATGGCCAAGGTGGGAATTTGTTTTGCTTTACTATATTGGTTGTAATGGATTTTACTTTTCTTACTTTCTCAAAGGCAGATGGTGGGGTTAGGAGAAGGAGTTCTAATCTAAAAAGAAAAGAAACTTGAATTTTAAAAATTAAAAATTGAAAATTTGAAAAAAGAACATGTCATGTCAACTCACGTAAAATGAAGGAAGAGAAACCAAGAAAACAATGAACATAATGGGTACAACAATGTAAATCAAAGAATCAGCAACAAAAAAGTCAAAAAGAAATGTTTTTAAATTGTAAAGAACAGGCTTGGTCCCAAAAATGAGATAGAAGACATGTCAACCATTCCTTTTCAGAGGTAGAGAGAAGGTTGTGGTGGTTTCACAGATGAGAAATATTGGATAAGGCATCAGGAAATTTTTCCCAGTGTATTGATCGATTTTTACTTACTTTTTCATATTTATATTCCCCTCCTCAGAATCTTAATTATAAAGCATGTTTTTCTGAGAGGAGGAAAAAGATAGAGGAGGGGAATGAGCTGGGCAATTTAAAATCTAAATATTTAATAAGATCTATTTTTTTTAAGAATAAGTCATTCCAGAAAGACTTTATTTTTTTTCTGGATTATAAAACTGACATGCTAGAGGAATTCTGTAGAAATAATTTAACCAGACCTTAATGAATAATGTAATAAAGTCTCTCAGGCTATTCTTGTGAAAAGATGGAGAGATGTGTGTGAGACCATAGCACAATTAATGGTTTGGAACTGATTGAATGGCTGGAATGGAAAAATCATCATTAATAGTTTGATGTAAATTTGGAAGATCTCCCTTGGAGTGCTGGGATGTTCCTCCATCCTAAAATTACTATATATTTAATTTTCTGGTTACTTTGTGATTTGTTTTTGTGTCTATTTACATGAGTATGTTCTGTTTCCCTAGCTAGGATGTAAAATCCTTGAAGGCTAGAATGTTTTTATTTTGTCTTTGTATTCCTTAGCATGGTGTCTGACACATAGTAGGTGGTTGATACATGCTTGGTGAGTGATGAGTGTCCTAGGGATCTGTGCTTGGCCCTGTGCTATTCATCAATTTTGTCATTGACTTGGGAAAAAGCAGATATGTCACCTTTATCAAATTTATAGGTGATACATATTTAGGAAAGATAACTAACACACTATAAGAATCCAGGTTCAAAAAGCTCTTGGCAAGTTAAGAAACTGGACAGATTCTAATAGGATCAAACAATGTGGATAATTAAAAATTCTTATTCTTTATTGACCTCAAATGGATTTAGCAAATATTACATGGGGAGAACAAACAGTAGTCCAGAAAAAAAATTGGGGAGTTTAATGGACTTCACCTCCAATAAGAATCAACAGGGCAACAAGGCAATATAGTCTTGGTCTGCATCGAGAATCACAGTTCCTTGGAGTATTGGTGGTGTTAGTCCTTTGGCATTCTGTTCTAGTTAGATCAAATCTGGAGTTCTGGCTCAATTCCAGATGCCATTGTTTAAGAAGGACATTGGTAAATGAGAGAATGTCCAGAGGAGGGCAAGCAGAATGGCGAAGAGCTTTGAATCCCTACCATGTAATGTTGTTTAGCTTGTATAGAAGGGTAGAGAGAACATGGCAATTGTCTTCAAGTAAGGGAAAAGCCAAGGATGAGACTTATTCTGTATGGACACAAGGACTGGTATAGATACAATCAGTGAAAAATTATACATTTAGGCTTGATATAAAGAAAGCTTTCCTGACAATTAAGAATGCACATGTAGAGGAGGCTGTGCAGAGGGTAGTGGATTCTGCTCACTTGAGTTCTGGAAACAAAAGCTGAATGAGAAAATGTTTGATGTGCTGGAGTGTTGTTCACCTCTATCCTTGATGGTGACTGGATTCCTTTACAACTGTAAAATTAGAATTCCATGATCTATGCCATCTTTGAACCATATTTATTTCATTATTTTTAAACATTTCTCAATTTTTGACTATGCTAATTTTTTTTAAAAATTCTTAGAATTAGAATTAAAGAGTTCAGCATAGGGTTGCATTTTAATATTTAAGTATTTGAGGTGATAGCATCATGAGTGTACTAGCACTGATTACCCAATCACAGAATTGCAATTAGATTGGACACCGGAAACTATCTCATCCCTCATGTATATGGATCATCTTTTCACCCACCCTCCACTTGAAGACTTCCCATGAAGACAAGTCCACTACTTCGTGATACAATCCATGCCATTTTTGGACAATCTTAGCCATTAATCAGGGGCAAATAGGTAATGCAGTGGATAGAACATTGGTTCTGGAGTCAGAAAGTCTTATCTTGGTGAGTTCAAATCCAGCCTCAGATACTTACTAGCTGTGTGACCCTGGACAAGTCACTTGCTTCTATTTGCCTTAGTTTTCTCATGTGTAAAATGAGCTGGAGAAAGAAATGACAAATCACTCCAGTGTCTTTGCCAAGAAAACCTTAAATGGGGTCATGAAGAGTCAGACATGACTACTGAACAGTAAGAATCATTAGGCAGTTTTCGATTATATTCAACTGAAATCTGCCCCTTTGCAACCACTAACCACTGTTTCTAATTCTTCCTTCTTCAGCCAAACAGACCAAATCCTTTCCTTCTTCCACAACAGTTTTTCTAAATGCCTAAAAATCCACAGGATCATATAATTAGAGCTAGATAGGATCCTAGGGCTATCTAGTTCAATCTCCTCCTTTTACAGATAAGGAAGGAAAGAAGGAAGAAAAGAAGAAAATAAGTTTTTTCATGCCCACTATATGCCCGGCTAAGCTATGCGCTTTGTAAATACCATCTCATTTGAACTCATTTGATCAAATGATTACCTTTTATCTCAGCGAAAGAACTTCACTTCAGAGGAGTTAAGTGATTTGTGCAAGGTCATATGGGGAGTGTGTAGCAGAGATACAGATTGAATCCTGGTCCTTTGATTCTAAATTGAACACTTTCCACTGTCCCATTGTTCCCTGCAGTGTTCCATGCCCTGCCCAAGTCTTCTCTTCTCCCAACTAAACACCTGCATGACATGGTCCCTTCACCATTTTGATTGCTCTCTCTAGACACCCTCCACATAGTACATAATTACAACAGTGAAGCAAGTACTTGATCTCCTTTTGAACAGAAATGTTCGTGATAGCAATGAAATTCTCATACAACTGTTTCCTGTCTTTTTTTAAAGCATGATATCATACGGCCCAGGACTGAACGCATTAGAAGTTCAAGAATTAAAAACTAAAAAAAAACACTTAGAGGGTAACTTGATCACTTCACACCTACATTTGGATTTGATCCTCTCTGATAAATTAATAGTTTCTTTCTTGTAAATTAGATTCTGTGTTTGTCTGAGTAAGAGTATCTTGAGGATATGCATATGTATATACATTTATATTTCACATTTGCATATATCCATATATTTATACATACATATGTGTTTTAGCAGAGTAGCAACAGGAAAGATGCTGGAATTTGAGAAAGGAAGCCTTGGGTTCAAGCTCTGTCTTTGACACATATTAACCGTATACAAATGAGAAGCCACTTAAATTCTCAGAACCCCAAGAAACTCTCTAAAGTAACAGGTCACCAGCAATGGACATCAAATAGAGAAAATTTCCACACTGGGAGTTTTGTATAGAGATGAAATTTGGTATGGGAATCCTTCCTCTACTTTTTAACATTCAGATATAATATATACTAAAATTAAATAGAACTCTTGGAGAATTTGCTGTTAGTCATAAGAAAAAAAATCAGATTGTAATTATTTGGGAATTTTATTTGCAGTCTTAAGAAGTTACAGCTACACAAACACATTCTGTATACTTTTGAGTTGTCTGTGTTAATATGAAGTCATTATTTTTTATGGCACTGTGTTTGCTTTATTGAGCAAATCTCTAGCTAAAAGTCCATCAAAGACCAAGGATAATCATAAAATGTAACGAGATTGCTCAATTTTAAATGATTTATGAATTTAGGAAGGAAAATCAAGGAGATGAAGCATTCACATTTGGCAGAAAGAAATGAAATACTCTTCTGTGTGTATAAAAAAAACTCAGAAGAAAATGAGGTTGTGCCTAAATGACAATGGCAGTCATTCAAAAAAGCAAGAAATTAGAGAAGGTGTTTGAGTTGGTTAACTTGATTTTTTAAAGTATCTACATATTGTAATTAACTATTTAGTTTCAGTCTTTTCTGAGTCAACCAATTTTAACCTGTGCTCCCCTACCCCGTCACATCACACTCAGACTGAGAGATTTCAGACTAGTCAATTTTTTTTTACTAAGCTTTCCTAATTTTCATGTTTTCACAGATTTCACTTATGCAGATTTACCTAAACAATGTCTAATCAAGAAATGTAAACTGTTCTGAAAGACTTTTGTCCGTGGAGATCAAAGCACTAGGATCAGCCATTGTCAACTAATTTGACAAAATTTTATTATTTCTTGTTTACAGCACAATGTGCTAGATTTAGGGTACAAGGACAGCAAATCCTTGTCTTGAAAAGGATTACGCTCTATTAGGGGGAAACAACGCACTGTTGTTCAGTTATTTTAGTTATGTCTGAATCTTTGTGACCCCATTTGGGGTTTTCTTGACAATGATACTGGAGTGGTTTGCTATTTTCTCCTCCAATTCATTTTACAAATGATGCAACTGAGGCAATCAGGGTTAAATGACTTTCCTAAGGTCACATACCTAGTAAGTGTCTGAGGCTAGATTTGAACTTGTCTTCCTAACTTCAGAACTACCACTCTATCCACTGTACCACGTAGCTACCCAAACAATGTGTGCTTAGATAAATGTCTGTCTCTCTCTGTCTCTCTCAATCTCTGTCTGTCTGTGTATGTGTCTCTCTGTCTCTGTTGCTGTCTCTCTGCCTATAAATATGTACAAGTATACAAGGATATATACATAGAAGTAGATTTTAGTTGGGTTGGTAGGGAGAGCCCTAGTGGGGATCAGGAAAGAATTCATGCAGAATGCAGCATTTAGGATAAACTCTGAAGGAAGCTGGAGATTATAAAAGATTCAGGTGATGTGCAATGGGCCGTTCTAGCTAAAATTTTAGAGGACTAGGATACTGAATTTCTTGGAGTCTTTATCTAATTTGAATCTCTCAAATTTAGAAACACAAAATGAGTCAGTGATCTGCAATATGATGTAGTAATTAGCTGATAATTAGCAGGTTGCCTGTAGAAAGACTCACTTGAGAATCTGTTAACACCTTATACTTTTGATTTGGAATTGGATTTAAATTAGTCACTTTCAGAATCATCCGCACAGCAGGGACTTCACGCTGGCTAATGAGCACACTGGTAAAGATGTAAAGGAGTTCTATCAAGCATTTTGAAACTCCAAGTCACAAGAAGAAAGGGAAACCATCTCATAACACTGAAGGGCATCCTACCTTGTTGCATGGCTGGAGGTGGTCATCATTTTCGCCTCACAGCCAACTGCCAGGCAAAATTTGTAGTCTAATATTATAGCTCTTGGCCTAGGAACATTTTTCTCATGAGCTTGGTATGGATTCAGGAAGACCTGAGTTTAAATCTCACCTCAGACACTAACAAGTTGTGCGACCCTGGGTAAATCACTTAACCTGACTGTCTCGGTTTCCTCAACTGTAATAGCACCTATGTCAAATGAGATAATATTTGTAAATTGCTTTGCAAACTTTAAGTGCTATATACATTTTGTTAATTACCCTTCATTGTCTCCTTTTGATGTGTTAGAGGCTCAACCAAAAACTGACAGGCTGGTCAACTGCTTAGTATTTCCATGGCCTGGCAACAGGGAAACTCTTTCCTATTCCATCTACTTCAGCGGATAAGAAGCCTCACCCCACCCTCAATGTTACAGGTACATCCCATTGGTCCAAGTCAGTAGAAAAATGTGAATTCAGTAAAGGACTGCCCTTTTAAAAATGTCTCCACAAGGTAACCATCAACACAGCATCTGGCAACTGCCCTTCTCTGTAGTCTCTCCAGGCATTACTCAATTCTGTGCTGCTATCTTTTTTTTAATACCCAGGATGCAGAAAAATTAATAGGAAAACAGCTATGGCAAAGTGGGAAATTGTTGCAGAAAGAGTGATATATATATATATATATATACATACATACATACATACATATATATATACATATATACACACACACATTCATATACGTAAGTACATGAATATGTATATATGTATAGTCAGTTATAATTGTTCCTACCTACATTATTAGGTCTGTGACTGGTATCATTCAATCATTTATTAAGCATGTATTCTGCATCAGTCACTTTACCAAAGATACTTTACTAGATACAAAGGTAACAGTGAAACAATCCCTGGTATGAAGGATTATTATCCTCCTCTGTTAGTGAGGCAACATGAATATTTACATTTATGTGCAAAATACATCCAAAATAAGTACAGGTTACTGGGGGCATGGGGAGAAGGCAACTGTAGCTGAGGGAAGATCAGGAATGGCTCCTGGCAGGAGGAGAGTTGAGCAGAGTTTTAAAGGAAACAGCAGATTATAAGGGAGAGATAGAGACATTGTGAAAAGTGAAAAGGCAGAGACTGGGGATAGAATGAAACTTGTCGGGAGCTGGATGTCCATCTTGGAGTAAGGAAGAGGTAATAATGTATAAGAAAGATGGTTATTTAGATAGGGATTAAATAATGAAGGACTTTCAAAAATCAAATAGAGGAGTTTATATTAGATCTTTGGAGCAATAAGTAGCCATTAGAGCTTATTGAGTAGGTGAGTAATATGGTCACTCCTGATCTAGGGATATCTCTTAAACAGCAGTGTGGAGGGTTGATTGGCAAGCAGGGACACGATGCAGGAGGACATTGCAGAGGCATTTCCTGCATTTCAGATGAGATAATTAGGTCCTGAATCAGAATAGTGGGACTGTGAGTAGAGAGAAAGAATATTCAAATGCAAGAGGAGTTGCTGAGCTAGAAATAACAGAGGAAAAGTGAGGAGTATGAGGACAATGCTGAGGTTACAGTCAACTTCTGTGATCATTGTCAACTTTAGAGAGGTTTCATTTGGGTGACAAAGCGGCAAGGAGCTAAGATATGAGTGACAAGAAAGGAAGGAGAGGCGACATGTATACACTGCTTTGTCTAGAAATTTGGCTTTGAAGGAAAGGAGGGATAATGGGAATGGTGTAGTGTAGAGGGGGGGTTTATTTTTAAGGATGAGGGAGATTTGGGCATATTTTTAGGCATCAGGGAAGGGTCCAGCAGATAGGGACTGAGTGAAAGTTTAAGACAGATGAGATAAATATAGGGGCAAACTGCTGGAGAAGATGAAAGAGGATCTAAAGTACGGGTACAAGTACTGGGGCCTTGGCAGGAGCTGTACCTTTTCTTCAGAGAATGTGTAGGCCTCAGTTCCCCACCTACAAAATCAGAATTGACAGGTTTGGATTGCATGATTTCTACTCAAACTTCTGGCCTTATGGTTTCTTGTAGATATCTATATAGATTAATCTTTGTAAAGCACAGTCCTGATCATACCTTCCGCTATTCATAAGCCTTTGAAGGCTCACCATAACTTACAGAACAAAGTACAAACTCCTTATTCTGGCATTCAAAGCTCTTCATACTATAACCCTAGCCTCTCTTTTCATCATAATACTGTGCAACCCAACTAAAGTGCTGTGTGCTTCAATCGAATCAAACTATTGGACTGAATGCCTAATTCTTTTGGGAACTTAAGCATTTTTGATGCTCATGGTATGTCCTGAAGATTCATAGATACAATGGAATAAACATTATTAAGCACCTACTAGGTTCCAAGGACTGTGATAAGTGCTGGGGATACAAATGAAAAAAAAGAAAAGTTATTGCCCCAAGGAGCTTATGACATAATAAGGGAAGTTAATCCACAAAAGGAAAATGAAAAGATGGAGATGAAGAGGTACCACCATGAGGGCTTTATGAGGACTTGATTGAACTTCTGAGCCCTCTTTAAAAGACACTTCGGCCAGTGTTTTTGCTCTACCCTCCACCCCTCCATCCAGAGGGACAGGCAACTAAGGGTCCTGATGAGGTGTAAATACCAAGGTGTGATGATGAGTTTCCTGGTGGTGAACTTTTCTTTGGGAGATAGACAGGGAAATGAAGATGGTAGAGTAGAAACCAAACAGTGTAGCTGGTGGGAAATGAAGGAAAGTGTACTGAGTCAGGGATTAAACAGGAGGAAGCCTCCAGGCTGAATTGCATTTTGGAAATTGCATAGGGCTTATAGTTAGTGCTCCTAATTTTCCTTCTAAACAGAAGATCCATCTTGTTAATGCCAATATTTCCTGGAGATAGCTTTAAAATCATGGAATACCTCAGACTCTAAGGAAGCCAAAGGGTAATAGTGAGATGTATAATGGGAATACATAGATATATATAGGGGTATATAAATATATATGTATGTATATACACACACACATATATATATATATACATACATATATGTGTATATACATATACACATATATACCCACATGTGCAGTTATGTATGTATGTATATATAGGGACATCTAGGTGGTACAATGGACAGAGAATAGGTTTAGAGGCAGGAAGATGAGTTCAAACCTAGCCTTAGACACTTACTAGTTTGTGACCCTGGGCAAGTCACTTAATCTCTGTTTGCCTCAGTTTCTTCAACTGTAAAATAGGGATAATAATAGCCCCTACCTCCCCAGGGTTGTTATAAGGATCAAGTAAGACAACCGTAAGGCACCTAACACAGTATCTGTTACTTAACGTGTGCTATACGAGGTTTAACTACTATTAGTTATTATTATAGGCTGTAGCATATTACCAGTGAAGAACTCTGCAGCAGATATCCTGAATAAGATTTTAATACAGAAATGTGTGACTAGTGAGGGAGGTGGATTCTTCTTAGAATGCCATAACAAGAGTAAACAACAAAGAGTGAACATTTTGTGTGCTCCCTTGGCTGTGGGCATGAAGGGCAGAACACCTCTCTAGAGATTTTTTTGGAATGAGATAGATCAAAGTCACACATGTTGAGAAAGTAGAGATGGCTAGTGACCTGCGCCACTGGATCTGCCTAGATCCAGAGAAGCACTTTTGATGAAATTGTATCACCAACCACAACTGTGTTATAAAGAGTTTAGCATTTAACATTTAAAAGTTAGCATTTATATTGGTGACCCAAAGTCATGATGAACCTAAAACCATGCACCACCAGAATGCAAAAGAGCCTTCAAGGACTCTTAAGGTAGACAGAGTTCAATATTAAAGAGACCCAAACTGTTGGACTTCAATAGTTCCAAAAGTCTGCTTTTGGTATGTTGTTGTCACCTTGGTGCTGTTTGTTTTAATAACAATAGGACAGGAAGGGCTTATGTATGAATCAACAGATACAAAATGGCTGGCAAACATGAAATATAAGCTGGGGTGGGGCAAGGTATTTGATTTCCAAGACTAACTCAACCACAGATTCACTAGCGTTGTCAAGAATGTCACTTTAGCACTTTGGATATCAGTTACGTCATTTATAAAATAAGGGCATCTGACAACGTGATCTTTAAGGTAGCTTCCAAATCTAATTCTTACAGTCCTACATTTTTCAACCTCTGTCTTTGTGTTGTTCAAAAGATGCAGAGCTAGTATCTAGTCCATGGATTTCTAAACTTTAAATATCTTACTATTACCATTTCAATATAATTTATTTCCTTCGTAACCCTATGTATTTTATTTTCTGCAGTTAAAAACATTAGGGACAGTTGGGTGGCAGAGAGGATAGAAGGCTGGGCCTGAAGTCACAGATCTGAGTTCAAATCTGTCCTCAAGCACTTATTAGAAGTATGGCCTTAGGCAAGTCACTTAACTTCTGTTTGCCTCAGTCTCTTTATCTATAAAATGGAAATATTAACACTTACCTCCCAGGATTGTTATGAGGATCAAATGAAACATATTTGTAAAGGACTTATTACCGTACCTGGCACATAGTAGGTGCTATATAAAGTTTTGTTTTCTTTCCTTTTTCCTCATTGGTTTCACCAGACTTACAAAGGAGACCATGACACAAAAAAAGGTTAAGAAGCCCTGCTCTAATACAAAGCTTTTAATCAATCACAGAACTACTGACTCGTTGGATGATAGATTTGGAGCTAGAAGTCACCTTAGAAGTGATCCAGGCCAGATGTCTCATTTTACAGACAAGGAAATTGAGGCCCAAAGGTTAACTGACTTTCTCAGGATCATATAGTTAGTAAGTTTGAGAAAGGAGTGCAACCCAAGTCTTCCTGATTCCAGCTCTAGCATTTGATCCACTATACCATGCCTACCATGCCATCCTTAATCTAAAAGCATTAATTAAATGCATACTATGTACCCAACTGCGGAGTGAGGAAATTTTAGTTGCGAGAGCTGAGAGGACTTTCCCAATGCACTTAAGCAGTAAATAATAAAACCGGTTTTCAAACTCAGGTCCCTTGACTTAAAATCTAGGGTACTTTCCACTGCATCAGGTTGCCTTCTCTATTTCTGGAATGCCCTTCTATTCAACTCTGCCTGATTCTTGAAGCGTTGATGAACTCACTATCTATGGAGGCGACCCATTCCTCTCTAAGTTTGAATCTTCTCTAGAATATTATGTATGATTTCTAGGCTCAAACTAAGGCAAACTAGGCTCAAAACTAGGCAGATCTATTCTAGAGCAGAGCCAAATTCATAGTATTCAAATGGGGGAATGACTGAACAAACTGTGGCATACGATTGTGATGGAATTCTACTGTGTTTATAAGAAATGAGCTCAATGATCTTAGAAAGACATGGAAAAACTTGCACATAATAATGAAGAGTCAAATGAGCACAACCAGGAGAATATTGCATATAGTAATAACAATATTGTTTTTAGAACAGCTTTGAGTGAATAAGTATAAATGCCCAAAGGATGGGCAGGATTCTTATCCAGGTGAAAAGAAACAGGTCAGTGGCTGCAAACATATCATTAGTTGGCTGACTGGCATGTGAAGCTTTTAAGTATCCCAGGGTCTCTACCTTTCCACCATGGAACAATCTACAAGGTTCTCTCTTATCAAAATATCAATATCCAAGGGTGTGTTTCAAGTTCCTAGCTTCAGGAGTCATTTGGTTTTTCTTGACCCAGGCATTAAAATGACTAGTTTTGGCTCTTTGGGGACTGGAGGTCTGGAGCTACAAAGGACGAATGAAGGATGAAGCTGTCTGCATCCAGAGAAGGAACTAATAAACAGAGAAGCATGTATAGAATGATTTTACATATATATACATATATGTGTATACATGTATATGCATATTTATGTCTAAATATTCATCTCCAGGGCAGGGGAAAGGTAGGGGAGGGGGAAATAAGAAAAAAATGTAAAAATAAATTTACAAGATAACTTTATTATAAATTTAAAAGGAGCAGTTGGTTGTACATAAGATTTATAGTTTCATATGCAATCATCTCTTTTTTTAAAAAAATACTATATGATGGGAATACTTGCTTTATCCCATAAATTACATATAAAATAAATTAAAACACAAAAAAATCAAAGTGATCTAACTCTCACTGTCTTGACCTTCTTTGCCTTTCCTGTTCTAGACCTCCAGTCCCCAAAGAGCCAAAACTAGTCATTTTGATGCCTGGGTCAAGAAAAACAAAATGACTCCTGAAGCTAGGAACTTGAAACACACCCTTGAATATTGATATTTTGATAAGAGAGAACCTTGTAGATTGTTCCATGGTGGAAAGGTAGAGACACCTGGGATACTTAAAAGCTTCACATACCAGCCAGTCAACTAATGATAAGCTTGCAGCCACTGACCTGTTTCTTTTCACCTGGATAAGAATCCTGCAAATTGGATCTGAGATCTGGAACTCCATACCTGCATCTTTCTCAATCTATCATGGCAGTTCCTGTGAAAGTAAATACCTTCATGCATGGGGCTCCTGCTTTTGGCCCAGGCCAGTTGCTTGGGGACTATCCATGTGCAGATTAGCCCACTTAGCTTACTATACCTCCTGACTGGACCTATATACCAGACTCTGTCTTCACATCCCAATTGTCCACCTAGGTCTTCTCACCACAGGCAGCTAAATGGCACAGTGAATGAAGCATGGGGCCTGGAGTCATTCCAGCCTTAGGCATTTAGTACTATTTGACTTTGGGTAAGTTACTCTGTTTGTCTCAGTTTCCTCAACTGTAAAATAATAAATAATAGCACCTACCTTGCAGAGTTGTGAGAATCAGATGAGATAAAATTTGTAAAACTCTTAGCACAAATCCTGGCACATAGTAGGTGCTATATAAATACTTATTTCCTTCCCTAGAAGCTTTTACACTTCCCCTTTCTCTCCTCCCTCTTCTCCACATTTCCAGAACACAAACTTTCTTCCCTATTCTATGCAACTTATCTCTTTCTATTAGAATGCTTTTTCTTTGAGGGCATGAACTGTCTTAAAAATGTTGTATTCTCAGTGCTTAGGTAGCAAAGTACCTGGCACATGATAAGTGCTTAGTGGATGCCTTTTCATTCATTCAATTCATTTACTCATTCAAAGCTGATGCTGGGCAAACTTCCATGCAGGGTAGGGCAAGGTGACATGATACTGGGGAGGGTGTCCCCTTGGTGTACAGCCTCTATGCGGGAGGCAGGAAGCGTGCTATATGGAAACTTAGTTTAACTAATTATTTTTGCCCACTAGTTTTTACACTGCTGGAGGAGTGAAAGTATTTACCAAATGTGCATGTGCTACATAAGTCATTAATAATGCTTGATAATAATTACAACATGATTAATGATCAGTTTTTTAAAATGCGCCCTTAATTTTCTGCCCCAAAGCAAAGTTTCAATTACCCTTTCTTGTTTATGGTTCTTCCCCTTGGGCTGTTTCCCAATAAAACATGACAAGGCATTACTTCAGCATTCAGTTCATTCCATGCTCGCTGATGGGTTTAGGAATTATACTAGAGGAGGAGGGAGTGGTGAAAAGGGTGGATCATTCTCTAGATGTTCAGCGTGATAGATGAAAATTCAAACTGAGGTTATCATAGCATGTGTTATTTTCTCCATAGTCAGGATGGTTTGTCTGCTACCAAAAGCTACATATTGTTAAAGCTTTTTGTTCCTACACTGCTAAGAATGTAGCTGTTACTCTCTTTAAGAGAAAAAAAGGATATATTTTAATTAATCAGGAAGAAATAGATTTTTTTTAAAAAAAAAAAGGAAAAGAGACTGAAAAGAGTATAACATTTCCCATCTGGCTGCTCTTCTGGACTGCCTGATTTCCAGAAACTTCTCATCCTACAGGATGCTCAGATCATTTCTGTACTTCAGTGCTACATCATGGCCTTGCACCAGGTACCCTCTCTCCCTTTGAGTTTTTTTATGTGTTCTATTCTCTCCTTATATTGTGAGTTCATTGAGGGCAGGAACTTTCTCATAACTCGCTTTGTATTCCCTGGGCTTAGCACAGTATCTGGCACACAGTGGGTGTTAGCTGGGCAACAATGCCATTTCCTTCTTTTCTTTTTTCCTCTCCCTCTGTCTACACAGGGAATCATACATTTACTCGTGGGTGTTCTGTCCAAAGAAACAGCAAATTTGATCACTTAAACCTTGCAAGATATCATGAGGCCTGGGGATTAATTTTTATTTCTTCCCTACTTAGGGATTCAAATGGAAATACTTGACTGTACCTTAAACCTTACCTGGTCATTGTTTAGATTTTGATGGCTCAGAGTGAGAGTAGATAGCAATTGTTTTTGTTCTGGCTGGAAAACCTTAAGGGTCTTCCCCTCCCAGACTGAATCTTTTTTTTTTTGAGTAGGCAAACTAAGCCATCCTTTGCCCCATTTCTTACCTAGTCCTAAATACCTGAATATCTGAATGAGTATTGCCTCAGACAAACTAATCTAAGCTCCCTGAGAGTAAAAATTACCTTTTTCATTTGTATTTGTATACCAGTGCTTAAAATCCCTTCTATCTGCCTGGTGGATGGTGCTTATAATGCTTAATAAATGCTCTATCTATCATCTATCTATTATAACTTCAGATTCAGTTTAACTTTTTCTTATTCCTCCTTCCTATTTCATTTCTTCATTTTTAAAAATTGAAAAGACATTATTATTCATGTTTTTCTTCCTGGTTTTTCTTATTTTACCAGGAAACAGTTGGACCAGTGGGCAGTCAAACTGGAGACCTCCCTCAGATAAATTACATCTCTCCTATGGAACATATTTTATTGGAATCTATTAGAATGAAAAGTTTTATTAGCCGTCATCTTGTTTCAAGCACCAATTGAACCACCAGTGGAGCTCTCTGTTTAACTTGATGCCTTTTATAGTATACGGAAATTTTGCTAAAATCAACTAATTCCTTTGGTAGCTTTCATGAACAAAAGATAGACTGTGGATAGGAAATACTGAGCAGTCAGTTGAAATGAAGACCCCACTTATTCAGTCAACAAGATATTATTAAATATTGTTTCTTACTAATAGAACAGAAAAGTGAACCATGCTTGAATTTAATGAAATTGTTTATTTCAGGTTACAAATTATTTTAAAAAGAAAATTTATTTAAGATATAAAATAGATGATGCCTTGCCTTATGTTTTCAGATGTTTTATTGAAATCAGCATAAAAACTGGCATTAATTCACATTATGGTTAAAACACTTTTAAAGCTCCAAAATGAATGAACCCAAAATTATTGTTCCCCCAGTAACTGTAAATTGGTCTCATTGTGCAGCTGAAATATCTACTGAGGTTGAACCATAATATTCTGTTACAAAAGATAAATGACTGATATGGGAATTTTAACTAAAATGTTGTAGTTTAGGGATTTAACATTTCAACTGGGGCATATATCTTGAACAGATGTGTATATAGATCATAAATTAGTCCCAGATTTGAATGGGAAAAGAGTGAACTGAACAGCCTTTAGGAAACTGAGCAGTAACTTTTAATGAATTCATATTTCTCCTTGAAATAAAGGCCCATCTTCTAAAGGGGGTGGCTGTGAGTCATCTCTTAAGAATTAAGGTTGGTAATGGCCCAGAGGTCAAAGGAGCTCTTGGTGGGTATAAGTAGACTGCAGCACACTACTAGCCAAAAATTTCATGGAAGTGATGGTATAAAGGATGTCATCAGAGACATGTGTGATTAGAAATTAATGTGATGTGATAAGAGTTAGAGATAGTCGGTGGAAAGACTACATATTAGACTGGTATCCATGAAAAGCCCAAACAATTAAAAGAATATTCCTCACTAGAAGATTTGATGGACCTTCTTTGGAGGATTTACCAGAGGGCATAGTTACAAGTCTCAAAGGATGAGAAGGCATGAAAAATCTATGATCTGCATCGTTGGAGGGAGCATCCATATTGTTGCTATCACAGATCCATTGAATTTTCAAATCAACATTTCAACTTATGTGTAGCAATAACAGCTGGTGTTTATACAGTACTCTAGGGTTTATAAAAATTTGTTCATACAGTCCTCCAGTTGCCTCTCATGGTTCCCCAATTAAAGGTATATTTTCCCCATTTTTAAGGATTGGATAATTGATGCTCAGACAGTTGGGTGATTTGTCCAAGATGGCATAGTTATCAAGTAAATTACAGAGCCTAGATTAAAACCCTAGTCCCCAGAATCTAAACCCAATGTTCTCTTCACAACAACACCCTGATTATGTTACCCAAATTTTCTTCTTGCTTTTTTTTTGGGTACTTGGGTAAGTTCACAGAATTCTGAGAGGATGATAATTTAAAAGGGTATTCAATTCCTTCAATATGTAGATGATGAAACTGAGGTTTGTTTAGAGAAAGTTACTTTCAGGTGGTAAGTGACAGAGTTTGGATTCAAGCCCAAATTCTCTGACTCTCAATCTAATCCCCTTCTCATTCCATTAGAAAATAAAAATATGGAATTATTTTTTATTCCTATGCAAATACTGTATATATCTTTACCAAAATGTGGCGTAATGTGATTTCTACATGTTTGTTGGCAATTTCATAAGTCACTCATTGTTTCCAAGGACAGATAGAGGATGAAGGATTCAGTTTTAAATCTAGAGGTCAAATGAACCAGTAGATCATGGTGATACTTCCAAATAGCTTAGTCTCCTTTAGTCATGGCACATCAAATATAGAGCTATCGCTAAGAATGCTGTGACTGAAATGTGAGATTAACTGGCATCCTCAATTCAAAGCTAAGTGGGTAGAACACATTAAAGTAATTAACACCTATACAATACTGATTTTATTGTGTATTTTTGACATGATTTAAAAAAAGACCTTAACAAATTTAGAAAATATTTTAACAGAAACTCTCACAAATGTGGGGCCCATCATCCTAAGGCAGCTTTAGATAGATACACTTCCTCTCCAGAAAGGGACAATGGGCAAACATCAACCCAACAGTAGAAAGCAAAGATGGTCCTTTTCTTCAATCACAGCACAGTATGTCACCAGTGATTAAAATAGATGTCCAACAGTGACTTCTATTGTACACCTTGCAAATGATGCTATTTCTCTCCACTAAGCAAGATAGATCAGCTGTTACGAAATGAATTATCAAGCTCATCCAGAAGGATCAGAGTCCTCACATTAATAAAAAAAAGTGGATATCTCAAAATTAAATGGAGGGCATACACAGTACGTCATATCATGCTTTCCTCTTGGGCCTCTGTTCCTTAAACCAGTTTTGCAATGGATTGAAAATTGAAGAAAGCTATCAATTTTCTAGTGTCTTTCAATTATCACCAACTATTCATCCCAGAGTTTGATCAAGAAAGCATAAAAATAATTGAATCCTTACAAATATACTTTCCTCTGGGAAAGCAATAGCTTTCCTGAGAGAAAAGGTTCATTACTTTCATATTGTTTCAGTTTGTGTAGAAGAGCCAAAATTTACCTAATGACAAAACCCAAGTCAGAACTCCAAAAGGTTTATCTTTTTTAAAAAAATATATATAACATTTTATTTTCTTCTCATTACATGTTAAAACAATTTTTAACATTTTTTAAAAAAAAAAGTTTTGTGCTCTAAATTCTATCTGTCTTTCCCTCCTCTGCCCTCTCCCTGAGATAGTAAATAATCAGATATAGGTTATATATGTGGAATAAAGTAAAACATTTCCATATTAGAAATTTTGTACAACCAGACTTGAAAAAAAAGAACAAAGTGAAAAAGAGCATGCTTCAGTCTGTATTCAGACCACAGCAGTTCTTTCTCTGGAGGTGGATAGTATGCTTCATCACTGGTCTTTTGGGATAGTCTTGGATCATTGTATTACTGAGAAATAGCTGTCATTCAAAATTCATCATACAAGGTTGCTGTTACTGTGTATGATGCTCTGGTTCTGCTCACTTCACTTTGCATCAGTTCATGTAAGTCCAGGTTTTTTTGAAACTATCCTGATTGTCATTTCTTACAGTACAATAACGTTCTATCAAAATCATATACCACAGCTTGTTTAGTCAGTCTCCAATTGATCAAATCTCTTTGATTTCTAAATCTTAGCCACCACAAGAAGAGCTACTATAGGGGGGCAGAGCCAAGATGGCGGAGTAGAAAGACTCACATATGCTAGCTCTGGAACCCACAGCCCATAAATTTCCTGTAAAAAGAACTCCCCACAAATTCTGGAGCAGTGCAAGCCGCGCAGCAACACAGTGTAGGAGATTTCCATTCCAGAGAGCCCTGAAAAACTAACCCCGAAGGTCCATCGCATGCTGGACGTGGAGCAGAGCCCCTGCCCTGGCCACATGGCCCCAGAGGAGCAGATCCGAGCAAGCTTCAGGGACGGAATCTCTGGCGGCCACGAAAGTCCCTCCACCCACAGGCGCTTCAGGTCAGTGAGAGAGACTTCTGGGATGGCCAAGAGGGGAGCGGGGTGTCTCCATAACTCAGGCCCCCTTGGGAGGCAGCACCAGAGGCAGTGGTGGCCCGGGACTCCCAGAGCAGACAGGAGCTCCGCTCCATTACTGAAGGTCTCTGCATAAACCCCCTGAGGGAACTGAGCCTGGGAGGTGGCCCTGCCCCCACCTGAGCTCCAGAACTTAAGCTCACATTGAATAGCAGCCACTCCTGCTCCTGAAAGCCCTGAGGCTGGGGAGCAGCATTTGAATCTCAGACCCCAAGCACTAGCTGGGCAGATCTAGGCAGGGGTGGAGAGGAATCTCAGAAGTCAGGTAACTGGCTGGGAAAATGCCCAGAAAAGGGAAGAAAAATAAGACCATAGAAAGCTATCTTCTTGGGTAACAGATGTTCCCACCTTTCATTTCTGATGACTAGCAACAATGCTTACCATCAGGGAAAGACATAGAAGTCAAGGCCTCTGTATCCCAAACATCTGACATAGATATCCAATGGGCTCAGGCCATGGAAGAGCTCAAAAAGGATTTTGAAAATCAAGTTAGACAGGTGGAGGAAAAACTGGGAAGAGAAATGAGAGAGATGCAAGAAAAGTATGAAAAAAGGGTCAATACCTTGCTAAAGGAGACCCAAAAAAATGCTGAAGAAAATAACACCTTGAAAAATAGGCTCACTCAACTGGCAAAAGAGGTTCAAAAAGCCAATGAGGAGAAGAATGCTTTCAAAAGCAGAATTAGCCAAATGGAAAAAGAGGTTCAAAAGCTCACTGAACAAAATAGTTCTCTCAAAATTAGAATGGAACAGATGGAGGCTAATGATTTTATGAGAAACCAAGAAATCACCAAACAAAAGCAAAAGAATGAAAAAATAGAAGAGAATGTGAAATATCTCATTGGAAAAACAACTGACCTGGAAAATAGATCCAGGAGAGACAATTTAAAAATTATGGGACTACTTGAAAGCCAAGATCAAAAAAAGAGCCTAGACATCATCTTGCATGAAATTATCAAGGAAAACTGCCCTGATATTCTAGAACCAGAGGGCAAAATAAGTATTGAAAGAATCCATCGATCACCGCCTGAAAGAGATCCAAAAAGAGAAACTCCTAGGAACATTGTGGCCAAATTCCAGAATTCCCAGGTCAAGGAGAAAATCTTGCAAGCAGCTAGAAAGAAACAATTCCAGTATTGTGGAAATACAATCAGGATAACTCAAGATCTAGCAGCTTCTACATTAAGGGATCGAAGGGCGTGGAATAGGATATTCCAGAAGTCAAAGGAACTAGGACTCAAACCAAGAATCACCTACCCAGCAAAACTGAGTATAATACTTCAGGGGAAAATATGGTCTTTCAATGATGCAGAGGACTTTCAAGTATTCTTGATGAAAAGACCAGAGCTGAAAAGAAACTTTCAAACACAAGAATGAGAAGATGAATGAAGAACAGCAAAGAGAAGTCACAAGGGACTTACCAAAGGTGAACTGTTTACATTCCTACATGGAAAGACAATGTTTGTAACTCTTGAAACTATTCAGTTTCTGGGTAGTTGGTGGGACTACACACAGATACATACACACACATGTACATGCATGCACGCAAACACATACACATACACACATGCATGCACACACACATGTACACGTGTGCGTGCACACCCATGCAGAGACAGAGAGCACAGAGTGAACTGAATAGGATGGGACCATATCTTAAAAGAAATTAAGGTAAATGGTGAGAGAAATGTAGTGGGAGGAAAGAGGGTGAAATGGAATGGGGTAAATTATCTCTCATTCAAGAGGCAAGCAGGAGACTTTTTAGTGGAGGGAAAAAGAGGAGAGCTGAGAAAAAAACATGAAGTTTACCCTCATCACATTCGACTAAAGGAAGGAATAAAATGCACACTCATTTTGGTATGAAAACCTATCTTACAATACAGGAAAGTGGGGGAGAAGGAGATAAGCAGGGTGGAGGGGATGATGGAAAGGAAGGCAATGGGAGGAGGGAACAATTTGAATTCAACACTCTTGGGGAAGGACAGGGTAAAAAGAGAGAATAGAATCAATGGGGGGCAGGATAGGATGGAGGGAAAAACAGTTAGTCTTACACAACATAAGTATTACCGAAGTCATTTGCAAAACTACACAGATAGGGCCTATATTGAATTCCCTGCCTTCCCAAAGGGAATGGGTGGTGAGGGAGGGATGGAGAGAATTTGGAACTCAAAGTTTTAGGAACAACTGTTGAGTATTGTTCTTGCTACTAGGAAATAAGAAATACAGTTAATGGGGAATAGAAAGTCATCTGGCCCTACAGGACAAAAGAGAAGATGGGGACAAGAGAAGGGAGGGATGATAGAAGAGAGGGCAGATTGGTGATAGGGGAAATAAGAATGCTCGGTGTATTGGGGTGGGGGAGAGGATAAATGGGAAGAAAATTTGGAACCCAAAATTTTGTGACAATGAATGTAAAAAGTTAAATGAATAAATTTATATTAAGATAAATAAATAAATAAATAAATAAAGCAAAAAAAGAGCTACTATAAATATTTTTGTATAGGGAGGTCCTTTCCCCCCTTTTGTGGATGTCTTTGAGATATAGACCTAGCGGTGGTATTGCTGGATTAAAGGGTATGCACAGTTTTATAACCCTTTGGCCATACTTCTAAAATTTGTCTCCATAATGGTCGGATCAGTTCACAAGACCATCAATAATGCATGTGTTCCAGTTTTCCTATATCTTCTCCAACATCCAGCATTTTTCTAATTTGTCATATTATCCAATTTGTCATATTATCTGATAGGTGTGAAGTTGTCCCTCAGAGTTGTTTGAATTTGCATTTCTCTGATCAATAGTGCTTTAGAGTATTTTTATATGACTGTTTTGAGAATTTATTATGGTTCGGATTTGCTCCTGTAAATGACACTCGGACACAGCAGTTAAAAATAACAGTAAAATTTAATTATGTACAATTATATAATACTAAGAGAATGGATAATAATAATATGGGAATAGCTAAACTATTAAAATAACGAGTAGCACTTTGAGATTTAAACAAAAAAAATCATACCAATGATAATTAGTATCAGAAGTAACTAAATGTGAGGCCTCGAGAAGTTGATTTACAACTACGTCAGTCTGAATTCGATGTTCGTTTAAGGCGCGCTGATTAGACTCTAACATTCTTTGCAGGACATATAATCGATTGAGAATATCGATTAAAGGTTGTAAAGATAGAGAAATCTGAGGGAGAGATAATATTTTGGGTACCCATGTTAAATTCTGAACAACATCTGTATCAGGGGAAAAAGTAAAAATCATCATCCTGCCAGAGTAAAAAGGAAATATTAGTTAGACAACCAGAAAAAGGATTCGGAACAACATCTGTATCAGGGGAAAAAATACAAATCATCACCCTGCCAGAGTAAAAAGGAAAATACAAAGGTTAGAAGAATGAGGGAGAAGGCAGGGCTCCAACTGCCGGGTCATCATCCCACAAACTGTACCTTTATCAGTACCGATACAATCATTTAAGGTATGAGTTACATTTTTTATACAAGGAATAGGTTGCTTACAAAAACACCAAATACCACAAGTAACAAGAAGTATACACAATATAAGAAGAATAATAGAAATAGGTAAAGAAAACATCACCAATTCGGGGGAGCACCAACTCTAACAGTCACGTCTGGGGAATCCCGGTTCACAGCCTTTGAATCCCGAACAGGAAGGTCCCAGGCAGATCGTCATCTCCATGGGTGAGATTCCAAAGAGGCTTTGAGACTTGCTAGCTAATATAGGTCTTTAAACAAAGAAGGCACTCAGCCAACTAGTCTTAGCAATAGGATTCTGCATACGTGACTTAAAATGGGAAATAAGTCAATTAATCAACTATTTGAGTGGAGTGTTATGGCTTGGTGCAAGAAACAGACTGCTCTTTGATGTTTTGACCAGATTATGCAGGAGGGGAGTAGCCAGATCCCCTTGCATAAACAATTCCAGGAGGGGCTAGTTCCTAGAATCACTATCTAGGTCTGTTAGCTTGAGCCAAATCATAAAGTTCACAGAGCGGTTAAATTCTCAGGGGCCTGCATTTCAGTTCCTAGTCCTCATATCAATTAGAGTGAACTTATTTTATATAAGAATTTTAATTCTTTATTCAATGACTATAGATAGTTTTAATTTCTTTGTCTGAAAATTGCCTGTTCATATCATTTGACCATTAATCAATTGAGGAATGACGTGTATTTTTATAACTTTGACTCAGTTCTCTATATATTTGAGAAATCAGGACTTTATCAGAGATACTTGTGGCAAAAGTTTCCCCCCAGTTTTCTGCTTTGATTGCTTTGGTTTTGTTTGTGCAAAACCTTTTTCATTTTATATAATCAAATATTTAATTTTATGTAATCATATAAATATAATATAATTAATTATATAATCGTGTATAATTATGTGAATATATAATTAATTATATCAATATAATTATAAAATATTTAATTTTATACAATCAAAATTGTCTATCTTATATTTTGCAATGCTCTCTATATTTTTGGTTCTAAATTCTTCCCTGACAGATAAACTATTCCATGCTCCCTTAATTTGCTTATGGTGTCACCTTTTATGTATAAATACTATACTCATTTTGACCTTATCTTGGCATATGGTGTGAGATGTTGGTCTAAACATAATTTCTGCCATAATGTTTTCCAGTTTTTCCAGCACTTTTGTCAAATAATGAGTTTCTGTACCCAAAGATTGGATCTTTGGGTTTATCATATATTACTATAATTATTTACTATACTGTAACTTGTACCTAAGCTCTTCTACTTATCCATCACTCTGTTTCTTAGCCAGTACCAGATTGCTTTTATAATTACTACTTTATAATACAGCTTGAGATCTGGTATGACTAGACCACTTTCGTTTGCCTTTATTCCCTTGATGTCCTTGAACTTTTGTTTTTCCAGATGAATTTTGTTATGATTTTTTTCTAGTTCTACAAAATACTTTTTGACAGTCTGGTATGGCACTGAATAAATAGATTAACTTAGATAGAATTGTCACTTTTATTATATTGAATTGACCTACTCATTAGCAGTTAATACTTTTCCAGTTGTTTAGATCTGACTTGATTTGTGTGAGAAAGGTATTATAGTTGTATTCATAAAGTTCCTGAGCTTTTTTGGCAGATAGATTCCCAAGTATTTAAGTTGTTTATAGTTATTTTAAATGAAATTTCTCTTCTTTCTCTTGCTGCTTGACTTTGTTGGTAATATATAGGAAAGCTAATGATTTATGTGAGTTTGCTTTGTATCATTCAACTTTGGTAAAGTTGGTAATTTCAAGTAGTTTTAAAGTTGATTCTCTAGGATTTTTCAAAAATAACATCTTATCACCTGCAAAGACTGATAGTTTTGTTTCTTATTGTCTCTTCTAATGCCTTTAATTTCATTTTCTTCTCTTATTGCTATAACTAACATTTCTAGCATTATATTAAATAATAGAGGTAATTAAGGGAATCCTTGCTTCACCACTGATCATATTAGAAAAGTTTATAGCTTATCCCCATTGTAGATAATGCTCGTTGATGGTTTTAGATAAACTTTAGATATTATTTTAAGGCAAGCTTCATTTATTCATATGCTGTCTCATGTTTTTAATAAAAAAGGCTTTTATAAAAGACTTTTTCTGTATCTATTGACATAATTATGTGATTTCTGTTGGTTTTGTTATTGATATGGTCAATTGTGTTGATAGGTTTCCTAATATTGAATCAACCCTGCATTCCTGGTATAAATCTCATCTGGTCATAGAATATTATCCTTGTGATATATTGCTGCAATCTTTTTGCATGTATTTTATTTAAAAAATTTGTACCAGTATTCATTAGGAAAGTTGCTCTGTAATTTCCTTTCTTTGTTTTGACTCTTTCTGGTTTTGGTATCAGTGCCATATTTGTGTTGTAAAAGGAATTTGGTAGGATTCTGGTTTTGCATATTTTCCCAAAATAGTTTGCAAAGTATTAGGATTAATTGTTCTTTAAATGCTTGGTTGAATTCATTTGTGAATCCATCTGGTCCTGGGAATTTTTTCCTAGGAGTTTCATTTCTTGTTCAATTTCTTTTCTAATATTAGGTTATTTAAATATTTTGTTTCTTCTTCTGTTCATCTGGCTAATTTACTTTTGTAGATAATCATCCATTTAGTTTAGATTATATTCATATTCAATTGGGCAAAATAGCTCCTAACAATTGTCTTAATCAGAATTGCCTTGGGGATGAATTCACCCCATTCATTTTTGATACTAGTAATTTGCTTTTCCTCTTTCCTTTTTAAAAACAAATTAACCCAATGTTTATATATTTTATTGTTTTTTTCATAAAACCAGCTTATAGTTTTATTTATTAGTTCAATGATTTTCTAACTTTCAGTTTTTATTAATCTCTCTAATTTTCAGAATTTCCAATTTTGGTATTTAATTGGGGATTTTTAATTTCTTCTTTTCCTATCTTTTAATTGCAGCCCAATTCATTGATCTGTTTTCCCCCTCCCTTATTTTATTGATGTAAGCAAATAGAGATATAAATTTTCCCATAAGTATTATTTTGACTGCATGCCATAAATTTTGGTATGTTGTCTCATTGTTGTCATTTTCTTTAATGAAATTATTGATTATTTCTATGATTTGTTCTTTGACCCACTTTTTTTTTAGGATTAGATGATTTTATTTCTGATTATTTTTCTCTCTCTTGCCATTGTCCATTACTGAAATCAATTTTTATTGTATTATAACATGGAAAGGAAGTGTTTAGTCTTTCTGCTTTTCCACATTTGGTTGTGAAGTTTTTATGTCCTAGTACATGGTCAATTTCTGTGTAGGGCCATGTACTGCTGAGAGAAAGATATATTTCTTTCTATTCCCATTCAATTTTCTCCAGACATCAAGTCTAACTGTTGCAGAATTTTATTTACATCCTTACATTCTTTCTTGTTTATTTTTTGGCTAGATTTATCTAGTTCTAAGTGGGGAACATTGAGGTCCCCCACTACTATAGATTTTTTAAAAATCTATTTCTTCTTGTAATTCATTTAAATTGTCTTCTAATAATCTGGATGCTGTACCACTTGGTACATATATGTTTAGTATTGGTATTACTGCATTGTCAATGGTACCCTTCAGCAAGATATAGTTTCCTTCATCTCTTTTAATTAGATCTAGTTTTACTTTTGCTTTGTCTGAGATTTCTTTGCTTCATATGAAGGATAATAGATTCTGCACCAACCCCTTACCTTTACCCTGTATTTACCTCTCTACTTCAAATATGTTTCTTGTAAACAACATATTGTAAGAGTCTGGTTTTTAATCCATTCTGCTATCCACTTTAATTTTATGGGTGCGTTCATCCCATTCACATTTATAGTTATGAAAACTAACTGGATATTTCCCTCCATGCTACTTTTTTGCTTGTTTATTTCCTCCTTCTACCCTCCACCTTTTCTTCCACACATATGTTTTACCTCTGATCACCTTCCCCAAAGTAACCTCCCTTCTAACAGTCCTCCTCTCCCTTCTATTATCCTTTTTTTACTTCTTTATAGTCTAAGAAAGATTTCTATACCCAACTGAGTGTGAATGTTATTCTATCTTTGAGCCAATTTTGATGAGAATAAGGCTTAAGCTTTTCCCACCACCCTCACTCCCCATTTCCCCCTCTGTTATAATAGCTTTCATGCATCTTTTATGTGGGATAATTTACTCCCATGTGATTTCCTCACCCCTTCTTCTTCCATTGTAATTTTCTTCTCACCTTTTTAATTTGTGTTTTTTGGGGGAGTATCATCCCATCAAGGTCACCTTATATCCACACCTTCTGTGTACATATATTCTTTCTAACTTTTCTTATAATAATAAAGTTGTTAACATTTACAAATATTATCTTGCCATATAGAAATATAAACCTTATTGAATTTCTTATGTTTTCTCTTCCTTGTTTTTTTTTTTACCTTTTTATGTTTCCCCTGAGTCTTGTAAATGAAGGTCAACTGTTTTATTCCGTTTTGGTCTTTTCATTAGAAGTGCCTGAAAGTCCTCTATTTCGTTCAAAATCCATTTTTCTCCCTGAAAGATTATATTTAGTTTTGCTAGGTAGATAGTTCTTGGTTGTAATACTAATTCCTTCACCTTCTGGTATATTCCAAGCCCTCCAGTGGCTTTAATGTGCAAGTTATCAAATTCTATGTAATTCCAACTGTAGCTTCACAATATTTGAATTGTTTCTTTTGGGATGCTTGCAATACTTTCTCCTTGATCTGTGAGCTCTGAAATTTAGCTATGATGCTCCTGGGAGTTTGCATTTTTGAACATGTATTAGGAGGTAATGAATATTCTTTCAGTCTCTATTTTACCTTCTGTTTCTACTATATCAGTGCAGTTTTCTTTGATAATTTCTTGATATATACCTGGGCCTTTTTTTCTTATCACAGATTTCTGGTAGTCCAATAATTCTATTATCTCCTCTAGATACATTTTGAAGGTCAATTACTTTTCCAATGAGAAATTTTGCATTTTTTTCTTTTCTAACTTTGTTTATTGTATCTTGATGTCTCACAGAGCTGTTAGTTTTCACTTGCTCAAGTCTAATTTTTAAGAAATTTTTTTCTCTAGTGAGCTCTTGTACTTCCTTTTCCATTTGGCAAATTTTGTTTTTTAAGGAGTTTTTTTCCTTGTCATGTTTTTGTATATCTTTTTCCCATGCTAGTGATTCTTTTCTTCATGATTTCTTTTCTCAGTTTTTCTCCTACTTCTCTAACTTGCTTTTTAGAAATTCTTTTAAAGCTCTCTAGGAATTCTTTTCGGGCATAAGACTCAATCACATTTTTCTTGGAGGCTTCACATGTAGTCATTTTGACACTATGGTCTTCTTCTAAGATTATGCATTGATTGTCCCTATCACCATTATAACTTTCTATAGTCAAGTTCTTTTTTTGCTCATTTTCAGTTTTTTTGTGACTTGGCGTTTTAATGAGAGAGTTGGGCTCTGGACTTGCATTGTCCCAGGCTTTTTGTGCTGGGATTCTGGGTCTTACTGATGACTTTTGCTGGACTTCAGGGCTTAGCTGTTTGCTTTCTCTGGAAAGTTGGCTTCCTTTCTAGCTTGCATGTATATGTGTGTGGGGGGGTATGCCCTATTTGCCTTTCCTGGGTGTGAGGTTTAGCTGCTGACCTCCTCCAGAGGTAGGGTTGCTATGGAAACAGGGTCTCTCTGCTGCTGGATCCAAGGTGTGGATCTCACTATTAGCCAGCTCTGGGGAGGGGTATTAGTAATGGTCAGAAATGGGTTTTAGGCCTTGCTGGTAGCTTGTGCTGGGGGAGGGGGTCACTGGGGTGGGTCCTTGCTGTGCTGTATATATTTCTCACTTGCCTTGGGGCTGCTGGTTTTCAAAAAGATGGTGCCTTAATGGTGGATTGCCACAGTCTTAGAGTCTTGCTAGAGACCCTCTGGTGTGAGTTTGGCTGCTGCTCTTCAACCCCAGTCCCCTCCCACTTGTGAGACGGACATTTCCTGCCAGGCTGGTAAACTTCTTCCCTGCTCCTAGATCAATTCTGAGGCAGTCTTTCTAGTTGTTTAGAAGGAAATTTGGGAGGATTTCTGAGGGTTTCTTCCTCGGTCCACCATATTGGCACTGGAATTCCAAGAAAGTGTTTTAAAATAAATACTACTATATCAAATTCCCATTATTTCCAAACTATTCCAAAATAGAATGAAAATCTTTCAAAATATAGAGATCCAGCTGAAGAAATAAAAATCAGATGAGAATGGAATTAAGTGTACAATATACTTATCACTCTTTCTTATAATCTTGTTATACAATCTAAATCTGTTGATTCACTTATTACATCCTAAAGCGCTATTCATTTAGAAACATTGGCTACAATTTTTTTAGATTATTAAGCATGAAAGGCTAATAGTCTTAGAGAGGGGGTTCCCCTACTCCATCTCAATCAATTAAGTAATAAACAAATCTGACAAAGTATCAAGAAAAGTATACTCTATGATCCCTTTACTAGGTATGAATTCCTCTCTAATTGGGCTAGTAGAAGGAGCAACATGACTGATTAACCAAAGAAGCTAGCCTTGATCTAGTGAAAAAAATTCCAGTAATTGTCCAGAAAAATGATGAACTAGTTTAGTGGTGGAAGAACTCCAGTTCATGGGAAATACCTGAGAGAGGACCATACCCTGGGGCATCATTCTCTCTACTCCTATTGATCATGATATTGGACAGATTGAACAATGCTTCTAAGAATCCAGACAGGAGCAGAGAGAGACATGTTGAAGATGAACATGTACAGAAATGAATACAGAAAGGTGACCAGTTAAAGTAAGTAGCAGCTTCAGATAGCATGAGCCTTTGTACTAGAGAGGAAAGTCAGTTATTAACTCAAGAAAGGACCTTCAGTCACAAAAAAGGACAAGTTTTTCCTTAGTCACACATTGTCCCTACAAGGATATCTCACCACCATAATACTTGAAGTTTGAGCTCACCCTCCTTCCTTGAAAGAGTATGTCCCAGGCTTTGGGTGGATTTCTTTTATACCAACTGTCCTTACTATCCCTGCTCATCCCCCATTCCTCAACCACAGCTACTGAAGACCCAGAAAAGAAGTTCTTAGCACCATAGTCCTTGATAATGTTAAATGATTTAAATTCAGATATGGATATGACTTTATTAGTGGTAATTATACTACAGAAAATTCATTACCACCTGCTTTGCCACTAAAGTCTATCTACCACTGGGCATTTTCATGTTCTTTGTCTCCTCTATTTATAGAATATGAGGTCCTTGAGAGTCAAGACTGTCTTGTTTTTCTCTATCTATCCCCAGAACTTAGCACAATACATTAAACATAGTAAACTCTTAATAAAAACCTCTTTCGTTCAGTCATTCACTGATATCCATTCACTCATCCCTAAACATAATTCCATCATTCTCTCCATGTATTCAAAACCAACTCAAGCAACAGAAACTTCATTGTACACCAAAACCACCACCCTTCCCTGTCCTTTTGCATTCCATACCCAATTTTCTTGTAGTCTGAAACAATGTACTAATACTTCTACACAGTTCCTTTGGAAACAATACTGAACCGGATTTTTATCTCAATAACTTTTATGGGAAATTGTGTTTCTTCAGTGTGTGCTTCATGGATAACATAATATATGATGGAGAAGATTATGTTTTTCCCTTATTTTTGGTTCCCAGTGACAACATAATGTAAATAGCATGGTTATAATCCACAGTTCTTTATATAAGGTGTGTACTTTTACTTCCTGATCTCAGGAAATAGGTAATATGCTACCAAGAATGTAGTCAAACTGGTTTGAGATGTATTTCTCCTTTTTTTTTCCCTTCAAAGTAACAAACCTATTCTTTTTTGTCTGCTATTTAAAATATTTGTGACTAATCATTTCAATTAAAAAGTTTTTCTCTCCATTCCCCATACTCAGACACACACACACACACACGCACACACACACAAACATAGATAAAGGAATATATATATATATATGTGTGTGTGTGTGTGTGTGTACATATGTACTAGCAATAGTTGAAAATGTTGCCTATGTTACAATAATATATCCCAGATTATTATTTTTTGATTGAGGAATTAGTTTTATTGTCAGAACCCTGTTTTCAAAGTTATGTAATATTTTGTATCACTTTGTTTGAATATAAATTTCTCCTGTATATCTTTTTTCCCCAGTTGTTATATTAATGATATTTTTTGTTTTTCCAATTTTTTTTCCCCAATTTTCAAGTAAATTTGGAAGCTCGTGTACATACGAGGAAAGGCAACCTTTAGATTTTAGAAATTGTTACTTCTTTTTCAGACACTTATAAATCAACTGCTACCCCCACAATTATTGAGTGCCCACTGCAGTATACAGTGACTATGAACTGATGAGGTATCAAAACAGAACACAGGTACCTTCCCTGAAGGTCTCTACCAGTGATTGTAAAAACATAATTTTTACACTAAAAAGATTCTTAAAATAGATTTTTTGAGACATAAAAATTCTTTCATGTTAATTTTATGCAGTATATCTCGGCAATACAATCAATCATTTAAAAATACAAATGGTGTCTATTTAAAATTCTGCACACTTAACACATTTTTCCCCAATAAATATTCCCTACTCATTATAAATAAATATTGTTAGGCAATAACAAAAGCAGTCCTAGCTAATCAAGGCAGGGAAGTGACTTTTTTTTTTTTAGTATCAAGATGTTGTAATATTTTCCCCATTCCTCTTTGGTGGTGTGGGTATGGTTCAATGACTGATTTTTAATTCATGGCAACTGCACTGTACAGCAATAAATTATGTTGAAATAAATGTGGTTTGTGTGATGATTAACTATGATAGACTTAGCATTTTTCAGCAGTACAATGATCCAAGATAATTCCAAAAGGCTCATGAAGGAAAATATTAACGTCATCCAGAGAAAGAATTATGAAATCTGAATTCAGGCAACATACTATTTTCACCTGTTTTTTGCTTTTTGTTTTTTCTTTCTTGTGGTTTTTCCCTTTGTTCTGATTTTTCTTTTACAACATGACTAATGTGGAAATATACTTCATATGATTGTACATATATAGCCTATATCAGATTGCTTGCCATTTTGGAGAGGCAGGAAGGGTGGGAGGGAGAAAAAGATTTTGGAAATCAAAAACTTATAAAAGTGAATGTTGAAAATTTTTTTTATATGTAATTGGAAAAAATAAAATACTATTAAGTGGGAAAACTGAAAGAAATGTGGCATATCCTTTGTTGTTTTCTTCCTTTAAAATTGTTTCCCCCTCCTCAACTATTTGCCTTTCAGCTGAACAAATTTAAAAAACAAAGCCTTCCAATACATAGCTGCTTATTCAGGAATAATAAATTCCCACATCTCATGTCTGAAAATTTATGCCTCTTTCAGTATTTTACATTCATTGACTCTCCAGAAGGGGAGGAGGGGCATGTTATTTTTTTTTTTACCATGTTTAACTTCTTTTTAAAAAATTATTTATTTTTAGTCATTTCCACAAGATTTTGAGTCCAAAATTTTCTCCCCATCTCTCTCTTCCCCCACCCTAAGATACCATGCATTTTGATTACCCCTTCCCCCAACCTGCCCTCCCTTCTATCACACCCCTCCCTTCCCTTATCCCTACCTACTCTGTTTTCTTATAGTGCAAGATATATTTCTATTCCCATTACCTGTATTTCTTATTACTAGGTACATGTACAAACAGTTTTTAACATTTGTTTTTAAAACTTTGAGTTCCAACTTCTCTCCCTTCCTCCCTTCTCACCTATCCCCACAGAGAAGGCAAGCAATTCAATATGGGTTATACATATGTAGTTATGCAAAAAAAACTTCCATAAATGTCATATCGTAAAAGACTGTATTTCCCTTCATCCTATCCTGTCCCTCATTTATTCTATTCTCTCTTTTGACCTTGTCTCTTCCTAAAAGTGTTCTAATTATCCTCTCCTCCCCTTTGCCCTTCCTTCTATCATCACCCCCACATCTCATTTCTCCCCTTCTCCCCTACTTTCCTGTAGTGTAAGATAGATTTGCATACCAAATTGAGTGTGCATGTTATTCCCTCCTTAAGGCAAATGTGAAGAGAGTAAGCTTCACTTTTTCCCTTTTACTTCCCCACTTTTCCCCTCTATTGAAAAAACTTTTTCTTGCCTCTTTTATGAAAGATAATTTGCCCTATTCCATTTCTCCCTTTCTCCTCCTAATGTATTCCTCTCAATCCTTAATTTTATTTTTTTTAGATATCATCCCTTCCTATTCAACTCACCCTCTGTCTAAATATATGTATATATGTGCGTAAAATTCCTCCAGCTACCCAAACACTGAGAAAAGTCTCAAGAGTTACAAATATTATCTTTCCATGGAGGAATGTAAGCAGTTCAACTTTAGTAAGTCCCTTATGATTTATATTTCCTGTTTACCTTTACATGCTTCTCTTGATTCTTGTGTTTGAAAGTCCAATTTTTTATTCAGCTCTGGTATTTTCATCAAGAATGCTTGGAAGTCCTCTATTTCATTGAACAATCATTTTTTCTCCTGAAGTATTATACAAAGTAGTATATACACTACTCTGCTGGGTAGGTGATTCTTAGTTTTAATCCTAACTCCTTTGACTTCTGAAATATCATATTCCAAGCACTTTGATCCTTTAATGTAGAAACTGATAGATCTTGTGTTATCCTGATTGTATTTCCACAATATTGAATTGTTTCTTTTTGACTGCTTGCAATATTTTCTCCTTGACCTGGGAGCTCTGGAATTTGGCTACAATATTCCTATGAGTTTTTCTTTTTAGATCTCTTTCAGGAGGTGATTGATAGATTCTTTCAATATTTATTTCACCCTCTGGTTCGAGAATGTCAGGGTAATTTTCCTTGATAATTTCATGAAAGAAGATGTCTCGTTGTTTTTCTTCATCATGGCTTTCAGGTAGTCCCATAATTTTTAAGTTGTCTCTCCTCATCTATTTTCCAGGTCAGTTATTTTTCCAGTGAGATGTTTAATGTTGTCTGCTATTTTTTCATTCCTTTGGTTTTGTTTTATAATTTCTTGATTTTTCATAACGTCATTAGCTTCCATCTGCTCCATTCTAATCTTTAGGGAATTATTTTCTTCAGTGAGCTTTTACATCTCCTTTTCAGTCTGTCCAATTCTGCTTTTTAGGGCATGCTTCTCATTGACTTTTTGGATCTCTTTTGTCATTTGGGTTAGTCTACTTTTTTAAAGTGTTATTTTCTTCAGCATTTTTTGAGTCTCCTTTAGCAAGCAGTTGACTAGTTTTTTATGATTTTCTTGCATCACCTCATTTCTCTTCCCAATTTTTACTCTACTTGTCTTGTTTGATTTTTAATATCCTTCCATGGCCTGAGACGAACTGATATTTTTCTTGGAGACTTTGCATGGAGGAGCTTTGATTTTGTTTTCTTCTGTTTGAATGCTTTGGTGTTCGTATAATCAGATTCTTTTTTCCAGTTTTTGCTCTTTTCCCTAGCCATTTACTAGACTTTTGAGTTCTTTGTCAAGGTAGTTCTCTGCTTCCAGTGGGGGTGGGGGGGTATACTGTCAGCTGCTTGATCCCCCCACAATATGTGGGCCTAGAGCTCCAGAAACAGTGGCTGTAGTTGCCCCTGCTGCTGCTGTGGCTGCCGGGAATTCCTTCACCCCCCTCCTCCACTCTGCCACCCTGAGGCTGGGGCCAGACCACTCCACTCTCTTGCACTGGTCCCACAGGCTTTTCTCACTGACCTTTCAATTTGTCCTCAGCATTTTGGGGTCATGAAGTATGGAAACTACCACAGGTATGAGAGATTTAGTTCTCCCAAGTCCTGCTCAGGTCCCCTCTGTGCACTCACAGCCCATACTGTTCTGTGCTCTGCTCCCAGCATGTCACAATAAACACTTATTAGTGACCTTCCAGGCTGTCTTGGGCTGGAGATTTGCTTCACTCTATCATTCTGTGGGTGCTACTGCTCCAGAATTTGTTGAGTCATTTTTTTTTTTCAGATATTTGACTGGGCTTGGTGGGAGTGCTCTAGAAAGTTCCTGCTGTTACTCCACCATCTTGGCTCCACCTCCTGGGGTGGCATGTTTTATCTTTATTCTTTGGGAACCATGGGGTCATTATTATGTTGATCAGTGTTCTAGGTCTCCCAAAGTTGTTTTTCCTTTTATATATACATTGATCTCCTAGTTCTGCTAACTTTGTTCTATATCATTTCATAAATATCTTCCACTCTGAAAGTGTTCATTTAATAATTTCCTATTAGGTGATAATATTCCATCACAATCATATACCACAATTTGTTTAGCCATTCCCTAGATGCAGGACACTTCCTGAGTTTCTTATTTTTGGCTATCATGAAGAAAGTTGCTATAAGTATTTTTTGACCATATCTATCTTTTTTGTTTTTGTTTCCTTAATTTCTTTGCTATATAAATCTAGTAGTTGCTTAGTTGTAGTAAAGGGCCTGCAACCTTTTGTAATTTTCCTCGACGTTTTTCCAGATTGCTTTCCAGAATGCCTTCACCAATTCACAGCTTTGCCCACAGTCCACTGGGGTACCTGTTTTCCCACAATTGTCATTATTTTTCTCTTTTGTCATCCTAACCAAACTGATAGATATGAGGTAGACCCTCTAAGTTGGTTTTAATTTACAGTTTTCTAATTAGAGTATTTTATATGATTTTAATGACTTGATTTTCTTCCTTTAAAAACTGCTCATTTGTACACTTCAACTATTTACCTATTAGCAGATGATTCAAATTCAAGAGATTTCATTTATTTTAAGGATAATTTTGAAGGAGTTTGCTTTACAAATGACAAAAAGGTAGGTCAAGACATGGCATACTATATACAAATATGAACTTCAAAGGCAACAACTCATAAAAAAATATAATTTCTGAGTTGGCTGGGACCTCAAAGATTATCTCATTGGACCTGAACCTGAACAATAATTACCTTTCTAATATTCCTAATAAGAAGTCATTCCTGATTGCCTTTGAATACTTTCCTATCTTCCTTGGCAGTCTGCTTTACTTTTGGAAAATTCTGTCATCCAATTTAGCTTTTCTTTTTAAGTCAAATCAAAGTCTTTGCAATTTTGTCCTTGGCATAAAAACAGAAATAAAACAATGACCCTGCATTGTGACTTTTGTTCCATTATTGATTATTGTCATACCATTCCCACCAAGCAGAAGTCTTATCCTTTCTTGGAACTCTGACTCTGATCCCAACACAGCTAAAAAGACCCTTTTTTTGTCCTTTTCATTCATTGCCAGTCTCATTTTCTGTGGTTCTTACACCAGTATTACTGATATCTATCATTCCAGTATTCATCCTTTGTTACCTACCATTTCTCATCTTCTATTCATGTCTTTTTAAAATCTAAGAGGTCACCATGTTTCACATCCATTTAAATCCCTCTCTTTAGGCTGTTCACCATTTTATATATTCAAATTCATTCTTAAAGACAAAATCACAGCTGGGCTATCCTGGCACCAATCCCTAAATGGAAGCCCCAGAGGGAATTCAGGAGGAAAAAGGGGTAAAGTTCCATGGTGGTAAAGTCCATAAGGTAAATCTGGAAGGGGAATGGCAGTCATATTAGATCATTTCCATATCCCAAAGTCAATATGTGTCCTGCTTCTAACACATGCTGGCTATGTGACAGTGGGCAAATCACTTAACTTCTCAGTACCCTAGAAAACTCCCTAAGACTATAAATTGCAGAGAATATGGCAGCCTGTACTCATAGCTAGAGCTTCCTTATTCAGTAACTCTTTATATCAGTGAAATCAGAGGCTCAGTCTCAAGCCCCTTAATTACATCATTGATTCTGATTGGCCCAAATTTAACTTTACCCTATGGATGTTTTCTATGCATCAATAATGTTGATTAATTTTATGCTATCCTTTATTCACATTAACATTCTCAACCAATAAGTACAAAACAAATAATAAGCCTATGGTTAAAATCAATATTTGATTGATATACTCAGTGTAGAATCTAAAAAATCCACAAGTAATTAAAATAGCCATTTTCCCCAGTAGACAACACCATCTATCTTCCTGTGAAACCCTTTGGTTCACAGTTAGAAAGTTTCAGTCATAGAAGGTTTTTTCTTTTGTTGTTTGTGAAGTTTGCTGATGTATAGCTGTAACTGCCAAAACTTCTACAGGTATTGTAGAACTTAGAGCATTCACATATACTCACAAGTATTAGTGATGATAATTTGAAGGTGACATGGATGTACTGAGTCACAAATCATAACATAGCTTCTGAAATGGTGGTATCCACAGCAATCAATCATTTATTAATGATTTCCTTTGTGTTCAGCAAATGTTAAATGCTAGAGATACAAAGAAAAAGGAAAAATACTCCTGTCCTAAAGAAGCTTGCATTCTAATGATAGAGGCAACATACACACAGATTCATATACTTATGAGCAGATACATGAATAGGTAATGAGAATTTCTAGTCAAACCTGGTTCATTTTGCATCAGACCTCCCAAATTGGTAGATTTTAAGGGCTCTTATCCCTTTAAGGAATTCTTTTCAGAAGGTGAACTAGAAGGAAATTTCCTAAAATAATTTTTCCTGGCAAATTCTCAAGCATTTCTTCATAGCTGAAATTCTCAGATTGGACTAGAAAAACTTCCTGAGTTATTGTATCTGCCTTAATTATATACTCTCCCAAGCCTTTCACTTTGGGGCTCCATAGTCTTAAAATATCCTCACTCTTACTGTCTGCACCAACTCCTATTCTTAGGAGATTTTTGTGATTTTTAGTATCACTCAGTTGCCTTGGTTTCCATCTTTTATAGAGAATTCTCCACATCCACATCAAGGATGTCCTCAAAGTAAGACTATTTCTCTTCTCCTATTATCTTGAATCAATTCTTCCTCTCATGTAATCATGCTGTTGTTAGCATTTTCTCCAATAATTGGGGGAGTCTTATGCAAAATATGCCAGGTTTCGCTAGAAACATAGGTTTCATGAAAACTGGTTCACCCAAGAGAAATATAAAATAGATGGAAACTAACATTAGAGGGGATGATATTATCGGTTGGAGAGATGAGGAAAATACTCCTGAAGGAGACAGTGCTTAAAATGAGCCTTAGAGGAAGCCAGAGATTCTAAGTGTCAGAAGCCAGCAACAAGAAAAATTAAGACATGGGGAGTAGCCCATGAAGAGACTTGGAGATGGGAGACTGAGTGTTATGTTAGAAAAAATAACATGTAGTCCAGTATGGCTAGGTCATAGAGACTGTGGGGAGAAGCTGAGTGTAAAAAGAATGAAAAGGTAGGAAAAAACTAAGTTGTGAATTGATTTAAATAGTAAACAAAAGGCTTTTATTTAATTTTGAATATTACTTATACTTGATTCTGGAGATAAAAGGAAGCCGCTCAAGTTTATTTAGCTGGGTAGAAGGTGATTTGGTTAAATCTACATTTTAAAAAAACACAGGCAACCATAGAGGATAGATTGAAATGGGAAGAAACTTGAGGTATTGAGACCAAAATGAAAGTTATTGCAATAACTATGGGGAAAACTGGAAAACAGTGTGGCAGAAACTATGTATAGACCAACATCTGGCACCATATATCAAGATAAGGTCAAAATGGGTACAAGATTTGCACATTAAGGTAATACCATAAGCAAATTAGGGGAACATGGAATAGTTTACCTGTCACATCTATGATAAGAGGATCATTTAGGACTAAACAAGATATAAAGAGCATATTGTATATAAAATGGATAATTTTGGGTATATGGAATTAAAGAGGCTTTACACAAACAAAACCAATGCAATAAAACTTAAAAATAAAACTTTCCTAGCAGAAAGCTAGGAAAAAAAATTGCAGCCAGTTTTTCTGATAATGGCCTCATTTCTCAAATCTATAGAAAAGTGATTTTTAGTCACTTCCCAAGTGATAAATGGTCAAAGGATATGAACAGGCAGTTTTCAGACAGAGAAAACAAAACTATCTGTAGTCACTAAATTATTAGTGATTAGAGAAATGCAAATTAAAACAATTCTCAGGTAGTATCTCACATCTATCAGATTGGCTAATATATAAAAAAAAAGAAAATGAGTAATGTTAGAGGGTTTGTAGGAAAACTGAAACTAATGCACTGTTGTGAACTGATTCTACCATTTTGGTTGTGCAATTTGGAGCTATGCCCGAAGTGCTATAAAATAGTGCATACTTTTGATCCAATCATACCATCGCTAATTTTGTATCTCAAAGATTTTTTTTTACCTTTAAAATATTTATTTCCTAAACTTTACTTCTACATCTTTTTAAAGATTTTTTTAATGTTAATTAATAAAAATGAATATTGATCAGATTATATACTAAGTAACCAGCCAAACTGGTCTGTCATTATGTATATTGTAGTTTCTGCACATGTACAACTACTTGGGTCCAGAATTAAGGGGTGAAAATGGAAATTAATTATAACTTTCTAATCTTTTGAATGATCCCTTTAGTTGATAAAAGACTTTCTCTCCAGTCTCATACAGGACTTTATTTGTGACTATGTAATGCATTCCAATATTATATATTATAGACTTCATTTCAGAAGGGAACAGAGATTTGGGATCATAAATTTAGAGCTGGAAGGAACCTCAGCAACCATCCAAACCCTTCATTTTAAAAATGAGGAAACTAAAGTTCAGATAAGTTGAGTTGTTGACTTGTCTAAGTCACACAGATAGAAAAATGATAGATTCAGGATTCAAACTCAGGCTCCAAATCCACCCCTCTTCCCAGATTGCCTCAGTTAGTTCATTCCAATCAGATTAGGTTTAAGGAGGTCTCATCATCCTCACTGAAGTTGGTGATTATCCCTTAGTAGATTTTAAGTTCCACAAGCACAAGGATTGTTTGGTCTTAAATCTGTAACATCCTCACAATGATTCCTACAATATTATCACAATGTTGGGTACACAGTAGATAATAAATGTTATTGAATAAAATAGTAATTTAAACATTTCCAGTATTTTCATAGAATTTTTTATGATTAGGTGTCTCTATCAAACATTTAGTCTTCAAATCATTTTGAAATATTCTTATACAATGGAAATCATACTGAATTTGGAACTAGTCATCCTAGGTTCATGGCCCAGTTCCAATATTTAAAGTGCAACCCCTCTGTGAGTTTGGTGAGAGAAATGATTATTTCTTTCATATACTGATAATCAGTTGTTGAATTACATTAAACTGAGGGACATTGTTGATGGATGAGATCACCCAAATACTCAGGTATGTATGTTCCTTTCGATCCTGGGTGGGAGACCCCACCCAACTAGAGAACCTTACAAATAATTTATTTTACAGTGGATTCTGGCCCATTATGTTCCATTCAGCCAAGTATGAGTAGAGGTGGACCCCCTTTTATCTAGATTTTCTTAGATAGGGGTAGTCTAGATAAGATATGTGTCTTTGTCCAAGACTGAGTGGTCAGAGTCCCAACCCCCAGCTCTTCATTGGAATAGGTCCATCTCTCATTATAATATTCATTCTTATTAATTGTTAATGAATTAGAGTTGTCAGCCCCAGGAGCACCCACTCTTCCAAGGGCATAAAATTGTCAAGTGGGTTCCATGAGGGATCTTTGGCATTTGAGAGTGTCACTGACCCCTATCTGCTAGCATGATTAATAAAATAATTAATTACCCAGAAACTATGTCTGTAGAACTTTTTATTATGTATATCAAGTATCTTTGGGCTATAGTTTCTTCATCTTAAAATGGTGGGGGGAGGGAGTTGGACTAGATGACCTTTAAAATATTTTCCAGATGTAAATATATGATTCTTTTTATTTTATATTATTGTCATTTTCCTATACAATGACCTTGCCCAATAGCAGAGGTCTCAGACAGGTTTATTTTTTAGGATATGATTGTGTTACATTACATCCATGTGTCATAATTTGTTCAGCAATCCTATGATTCCCGAATTTGCATCATGGCTAATCACTCTTAGGGCAGGGTTGAGTTCTACTTGAGGAGAATACTACATCAAAAAACTCCAAGAGGCAGAAATTCTGCTCAGAACCTTCACTGCCCACCACCCAAGTCTGTAAAAAAAAAAGTCAGACATTGATTCCCCACAGTCAGATAATAAAATCATGGAGGGAACAAATAAAAATTTTAAAAAATAATGAACGTTAAAATTGTTTTTATATGCAATTGAAGAAAATAAAATATTATTAAAATAATAGAAAATTACTTTATTTGTTCATAGCTAGTACATTTTTTCTTTTAAAAAACATTATTAGAAACATGAAATTGAAATGAAGGGCCAGAAAAATAGAAATCCATCTAATTTGATATCTAGAAAGAGAAATTTAGTGGAGTATCTCATTTTCTCAGTAGTAAGTTATTCAGATAACTAAAGCTTATCCCATTGAGTGCCAGATTTTTTAAAATAAACTGTTGTAAAATGTTATTTTATATTACCATTATCTTAGAGCATAATAACATAATTTAATGGGTTTTTTATTCCATTATTCAAATGGAGCTGGGATCTCATGTATAAGGGCATTTCCTCCAAAACTACAGATCTCAATCTGTGCCTACCCATGCTGTGTAAATCTTGTCCTTGTCCTAGAAATTTACGACCAGGTGTCCACTCATGTGCTAGGAGCCTTCCTCCAGTTCTCCTAATGTTGTAAAGCTATCAGTAGGTCTTGTCTATCATCTGTAGCTCATTGTTTTCATCCCATGACCAGCTCAGCTATTTTGTGCAAATATTCATTTTTGATGGCATGTTGCCTATTTCTCCTTTATAATCCCTTGTTTATAATGTGCTATACTCTCAGGTTGGCACAGCCTTAGAGCTCTTCATCCTTGCCTCCTTTTCATCCTGCTATTTTGTACCTTGTGTATTCTCTTGAGCTACATCTGACTTTAAGAAAAGGAGACTGGCATCTAACTGGGATCATTTCCACACTAAATTGCTTGGGGCATAGACTCTGATGAAAAGTGAATTTCCCAGTGTAGGAGGAAGACAAGTGCAGCTCTGGGTTTAAATTCTTCCTAAAAAGAGAAGGGGTCAAAGTGAGTAACAAGGGAATAAGTGGGGGGGAGGCTAAAATCATAAATAAACATTCCTTTCTCTCTTTGGATTACCTTCAATAAAATAAATTATGTAGGATACAATTTAAATGCTTCTATCTTCTTTTATATGGTAATATGTCATTTATCCAGAGGCTAGATCTTGGAAATTTCCACCATCCACAGAACAGTAGATAACCCAAAAGGAAGAAAGACAAAGTTCTCTAAGTGATGAACACTGCTGTCCTGACACCCATGCTCCAAATCCCACACTTTTGTTGAGAAAGGGTCCTCATTCCCTCATTCAGTCTATGGATGCCTCTTTGATACAGAATTTTAACAAATTTAGACATGAGTCTTCCTTGTCGACAGAAGATTAAAAGCAGCACAATTGGGATACAGTCAATATGCTTCTAAATATGGCTTTATTGATGGTGAGAAGCAAAAGGAAAGAAAGTTTTGAAGCAAAAAGTACTATAAAGGCACAATTATCTGGGGTTATTTAGTGTTGGAGCAAATCTGACAGCTCAACACACCTCCTTGGTTGCCAGGAGCATCACTGTATAACTGTATCACTTATAACAATCCATGTTCATACTAATTACTTTGGAATAGAGGTAGGATTAGAAGGCTGACCTAGGTTCAAATCCCACCTCAGACACATATTGGTTGTGCAACTCTGTCCACTTAATCTCTTATTCCTTTAGGCAGCTACGTAAGGCCATATGAGCAAAAGAATGTGCTGACTTGTATTGGTAGAGGGAGTTCCTTCATCCCACTAAAATCACAGTTCTAGTATTGATCCTTATGCCTCTCCCTACTTGTCATTATTGTTTAGTGATTTCAGTCATGTCTGACATGTGAGGTTTTCTTGGCAGAGATACCGGAGTGGTTTGCTATTTACTTCTCCAGCTCATTTTACAGATGAGAAAACTGAGGTAAACTAGGTTAAGGAACTTGCCTAGGGTCATACACCTAGTAAATGTCTCAAGCCAGATTTGAACTCAGAGGGATGACTCCAGGCCAAGCACTCTATCCACTGAGGTACCTAGTTTGCCCTATCCCTACACCAAAAAACTAAAAGTGATGATCATTCCAAGGATACTAGAGAAATATATAGAAAGTTTGAATTAATGAATGAGTGATATTAAAGGTTTATTATGTACCAAGAATGATGATAAGAACTGGGGATACAACCACCAAAGCAAGATAATCTCTGCTCTTAAGGAAAATTAACTATGTTAATCTTAAGATATTATTGCTTTTTCCCATGTCAAGTTCAATGAAGGAAAGGGGGTTTGTCCATTTACCCCAGGTTAAGAAACCCTAGCTTAGAATATAGCAGTAGGCAGAAAGGTAGAAAATAGCAGGATAAAGAGGAGGCAAAGATGAAGAGTTTCAAGGCTGTGCCATGCTGAGAGTATAATGGATAAAACAAGGGATAAACAAAGGATTATAAAGGAGAAATGTGCAACATGTCATCAAAAATGAATATTTGCACAAAGTAGCTGAACTGGTCATAGGATAAAACAATGAATTACAGATGATGGACAGAACTCACTGATAGCCTTACAACATTAGAACAGGAGGAAGACTCCTAGCATATTGAGTGGACACCTTGTCCTGAATTTGTAGGACAAGAAAAAGATTCACACAGGGTGGGCAGGCACAGATTGAGATCTGTATTTTTGAAGGAAATGTCCTTATGCATGAGATCCTAGCTCCATTTGAATAATGGAATAAGAAAACCCATTAAATTATGTTATTATGCTCTTAAGATAATGAAAATATAAAACAACATATTTTAGAAAAAATTTATTTTAAAAATTCCAGCACTCAATGGGATAAACTTTAGTTATCTGGATAACTTGCTAGTGAGACAATGAAATACTCCAGTAAATTTCTTCCTAGCTATCTAATTAGATGGATTTCTATTTTTTCTGGCCCTTTACTTCAATTACAGGTTTATAATAATAAGTTTTTCTTTTAAAAAATATTGTAATGGGAAGGGCCTGAGGCAAGACTGTGGAGTGAAAGCCGGTGAATCTGAGCTTGTCCACAGATGCCTTTCAGACACCTCTAAAAAGTGCATCTGAACAAACTTTAAAGCGGCAGAATCTGATAGGAGACAGAGTATGGCAGATTTCCGGCCCAGGACGGTACAGAAGGACAATATGAAGCATCTGTTACATGGGACTGGGAGACCACAGAGATCATGGGTTGCACCAGCACAGACTTGGCCATAGCTGAGTAGGAATGGCCCATGTAAAATGAATCAAAAGTGGCAGAGCAGATTCTCAAACCTCTCAGCACAGAATGACAGTCCAGCGGAACTGAGTGACAGAGAAGCTCAGGGCCCCTGGTAGCAGCAGCAGCTGCCACTTCTGAGGCTATCAGCCAGAAGACTAAATGTTTGAAAGTCACTTACTTGAACTTGTCATGTCAAGATGGCAGAGTAAACGGTAAGTGGTTTCACCCTTCGCTTGTTGACCTTGAAAAATCCAGAGAATATTTCCCGAGAAAAATCCTGGAATAGTGGAGCCAGAAGAAGGGGTACAGCAGTCTTTCAGCTTGGAAGTCTAGGGAGATTGATGAGAAGAGTCCCTCTTACTGGGACTGAAGGGATCCACTGCAGGACTGCAGATGTTCCAGCAAGTATCACTTCAGGGGACCAGCTGCTGAGCCTGCCTGTACTCTAGCTCAGCCCTGGGGGAGGAGATCTCCTGTGACCAGACCACCCTTCACCCACACCCCATTCTGTGAGCTTCAGTGTAACACTGGGGAAACTCAGAAAGACTTCACTTGGTCTCAGCTAAGGCACACACCAGCCAGGTGAGCACCAGATAAACTGCAGTATTATATAGCTTCTAGCTAAAAGAACAAGAGACCACAACACACAAAACTCCAGCATGAGAAACATTGGACATATTCCCCTGTGCCCCTGAAGTAGAGCCAGGAAAAATACACTCACCTTGAGCAAGAAGAAAATCAGAAAAGCAAACACCACAGAATCTTACTACTGGGACAGGGAAGATCAAAATACAAATTCAGAAGAGGACAGTATTGCCAATATACCTACATCACAAATTTCAAAAAGGAACATGAACTGGTCTCAAGTCCAAAAAGCATTGTTGGAAGAGTACAAGGAGAATTTTGAAACCCAAATTAGAGAGGTAGAAGAAAAATTGACCAATGATTTTAAAAATACAAAATGGAAAAAAAAAGAATTCACTGAAAAGATCAGCTCCTTAAAAAGTAAAATTTGCCAAATAGATAAGGAGGTACAAAATCAAGTGGACAAATAGAAAAGGAGACACAAAGGCTAACTGAAGAAAACAAATTATTAAAAATTAGAATTGGGCAAGTAGAAGCTAATGACTCTATGAGACATCAAGAATTAGTCAAATAAAATCTAAAGAATGAAAAATTCATTATTTTTTAAAGTTTTTTTTGTTCCGAATTCCATCCTTTTTTCTCTCCCCTCCTTCCCTTCCTCAGATGAGAAACAATCTGATATAGGTTACACAGAGAAAGAAATACTAAATGGGAGCATGTAAGTAAAGGCAATAAAAGGAGTTAAGTGGTCAGAGAGCTACAGTGAAAGGGCAGGTTAAAGGATTGTTGAGTATCTAGCTCGAAATGTGTAGAAAAGTTCAGGAGCCAGTTCTGTGAAAAGACATGGTCTATATCTTTCTACTTGTGTCTAATAGTAGTCATTTCTAGGGCTAAGGGGAGGAGGGAAGAAGAGAAAAAGAAAAAAGAATTTACATGGTAACTTTTCCATTTGAAAGGAATAGCAAGTTGCACACGATAGATTTGAAGTTTTGTGTTCAGTCATCATGGAAATGTATTTTTTGTTCCACGGATTGAACATAAATTTAAAAAAGGCTTCATAAGTGCAATCATGGAAAACAAAATAAATTCATTTTCTACTACCTTATGTAGTAACCATCTAATGTGAATTACATTTTCATATCAAATTAGTATAACTAATAATAACTGATATTTATATAACAATATACATTTACAAATCATTTAGATTGATCTTTACAACAGTTATGGAAGTTATGTAGTACAAGTATTATTACACCCATTTGATAGATCAGCAAGCTGACAGGAAGGCTAGGTGATGTGTCCCATGATAATCAAGGTATTAAAATAAGGGCCAGATCTGGGAATGGAACCCATATCCACGAACTTATCTACTATTAAATCACAAAACGGAAGAATATTAGAGTTGAAAGCAATCCCAGTGATCATCCGTCCAATATACTTAAAATGAAATCTCTACTCAATATAAACAAATCATTATCCTTCTACCTCTACTTGAAGATATTCATTGAAGAGGAACTGGTACATCCCAAAACAGACATTTCTACTTAGGGGTAGCTTTAATTTTTAAAAGTTTTATTTCTGGCATTGAGACTAATTTGTTCCTTTGAAAATTCCTTCTTTGTTTAGTTTCCTGAGGCTGATGAACATATCTCTCTTCCATGGATAACTTTAGTTCTTGAAAATAACTCTTCTCTCCCCATTCTCTCTTCCATACTAAACATCCCAACTCCAACTGATGATCCTGTGATGCTGTGATATAGACAAAAGGCCCTTTACTACCCTGGTTTTGTTCCTCTGGCCACACTTTACTGATGTCCTTCCTAAAATGTGATAGCCAGAACTAACCAACATATTACAAGTGTGGTTTGACCAGGACAAAGAACAGAAGGATTTTCATCTCCTTATTCTTGAGAATTACGATTTTCTTAAAAAAAAGTCCTAGGTGATGGTGATGATGATGAGGATGATGATGAAAACAGTAATGATAGCTGACATTTATGTAAGCTTTGGGCAACTAGGTGGTGCAGTGGATAGAATGCTGGGCCTAAAGACAGGAAGGCTCCTCTTCCTGAGTTCAAATGTGTCTTTACACAGTAGTTGTGTGATACTGAACAAGTTACTAATCCAATTTACCTTAGTTTTCTCATCTACAAAATTAGCTGGAGAAGGAAATGGCAAACCACTCCAATATCTTTGCCAAGAAAATCCCAAATGGGGTCATGAAAAATTGGACATGACTGAAAATAACTGAAAACAACAAATGCATTGCTTTAAAATTTGCAAAGCACTACACACACACACACACACACACACACACACACACACACATATATATATAAAATCTCCTTTGACCTTCATAACAATCCTGAGAGGTAGATATTACTATTATGTCCATTTTATAGCTGAGTAAACTAAAATTGAGTGAAGTTAAATCACTTGCCAAGAGAATATTGGCTTTTGGAGAAATTATAACATACTATTGACCAGTATTGAACTTAAAATCCACTAAAATCCCTAGATCTTTTTTTTTCAGATAAACTCCTACCAATTATACCTCCCACATCTCCTATTAGCAAAGTTGAATTTTTGAACCCAAGTGTAAGACGTAGCATTTGTCTATATTGCATTTGATCTTATTTGTAGATCGAGACTTTTTGAATCCTGTCTTGTCCATTTCTGGTAGCTGTCCCTTCCAGCTTTGTGTTATCTCTACTTTGCTGACAAAATGACATCCTTTTTCTCACCTCCAAATTACTTCACACTTTGGAATGTAGGTATAACAAGTATTTTACTTTGCTGGGAGCATCGGTATTTTCTAATTTCAATCTGCTAGCAAAATTGTGCTCTTCTTCTCAATTAATCTGGATACCGTTTTTTAATGGCATTTCATGACTGTTGTTGCCATCTGCCCATATAAAGCACTAAGATTCATAGCAGGAGAATCTGGCTGAAGGTTTCCTAAGCCTAAAATCAAAACAAATGACATCTGCTACATGCCTCTCATTTAGCTTTATTCTTTCCCCAAACACACCAGGTTCCTTTGTGTTTCTTTACAGACAGAAATGTTTATTGCTCATGGTTTTGTATTTCCTGAATTGCAATAGTCTTCTCTCATTTCTTGTCATTATTTTATTAGCAATCAAGTGATTAAAGCTAAAATAGTGATGATGAGTGGCTAGTTCCCTGTTAGGTTTAAGCTTTTGTCCATTTATTGAGGGCACTGTATATAGACGCTCCAGAAAGGATGCCAATGGAGATGTGATACCTAGCACAGTCACCGGCACATGGTAAATACTTAGTGAATGCTTACTGAGTGAATCAGGAGAACTATATCCCGCTCCCTCTGTCCCTCTCTCTCTTTCTCTCTCTCCATCCATATGTATATATATATATATAGATATATATATATATATATATATATATATATATATCTATATCTACATATACACATACACATATATACATACATACACACATGACTACTAAACTAAACAACGATGATGACAATGACAGTAATGACAAAATGTCCCACACTCAATAACACATAAAGGCATCTAAATTGCTATTAATTGCAATGAAATATCCTGGTCTCAAAGCTAATAATGGAACACATACTTTCATCATTTTGATAGAAAGATGGGAGACTATAGGTACCAAATATTTTGTACACTGTTATTCTCATCTGAGAATAAATAGGTGCTTGGTTGGTTACTTTTGCATGTTTTCCTTCTTTACAAGGACATTTTGGTGAACGACATGAGGGAAATTTTAGGGGAAATTATTGTGAAACCAAAAAAAAACGGTATCAGTCAGTGAAATACTTTTATGAGATGTAAACTCTGCATGCAAGTACTTCTATATGCAATTGTTTGATACTGTCTGGATTTGTTCTTCTCATTTCCTATGCATTAGTTTGTCCTTTCTAACTAAAATGAAAGTTCAATGAAGGTAGAAATTATATCTTAAACTTCTTGTTTTTCATAGAGAAATACAGAGGCTGATGCCTAGCATACAACCACTAATTGTTGAATTTTTTTGTTCTTTTTCCCTCCTCTTCCATAGATGGCCTCTGAGGTCTCTTCCATCTTTTTCTATATGATCTTATGAATCATTTCTATTGGGCCTGCTGGCATTATGGTATGCTTTTCTCTCACTAAAGACTGAGAATCAGGGAATACCAAGAAAAGCATGTTAGTTATCCTGGATGTATTAATTACATCATCATTCTCTGATTGCCAGAATATAATCTGTGTCCGTCACGGTTGAGAGGGGGAGTGGAGGAAAGGCAGGTTAATTTAAAAAATGCAGTTAGTATTTTATTTTTCCCCAATTAAATGTAAAAACAATTTTTAACATTCATTTTTAAAACTCTGAGTTCCAAATATTCTCCTTTCCTCCCTACCACCCCCCACTCCCCATGTAGAAGGCAAGCAATTTGATACAGATTATACAGGTGTGTAGACATGCACAACATATTTCCATATTTGTCATATTGTAAAAAATAGACAAAAAAACTCGAGAAAAATAAAGTTTAAAAAATGTATGCTTCAATCTATATTCAGACACCATCAGTTCTTTCTCTGAGGATGGATAGCATTTTTCATCCTAAGAGACAGGTTAAATTTAAAAACTTTTCTCTTTTGATTTTTAGTTATTAGATGGCTTCTCTTTTTTTTTTTTTTTTTTTTTTTAAAGAGAGCTATGGACTCAAAAATACTTGTATTTACAAATCATCTGAGAATAAAACTCCTTGCCTGGAGAAAGAGGGACAGAGAGAAGATCCAGCCTCTTTGTACTGGAAACTGAGAAGTTAAGAGGAAGTTGAAGTACTGAGTCAGTGATAGGATTAAGACCTCAGGGTAGCTGTGAAGGAAGTAGGAGTTTCATTGTCTTCTTTATCAAGAAGCTTCAGATCATCCTAAAAAGGAGAACAAAGGAAGTTGGGGTACCTCCCTCCCCTTCCACTTTGGATGTGCTTCAGACATTTTGGCCTTCAATACCTTGCTCTGTTACAGTCTCAACCTGAATCTTTCCTCAATCTCCCACCCTAAAAGATCCATCTGTCCCTGTCTCACCCTGGAACAGACTTCTACCATGCTAGCTCCCTTCTCTCACTGGTGTGTTCCTCTCCAGGCCTTCATTTCAGGGAAGGTCTGAGGCCTGCCAACCTTCATTCCCCTCCCAGCTGTGCTTCTGATTTCCCAGACTTCACTGTCATGTCTCCATGTAGGTACATTCAGTTCTCACCCCACCCCCCACTCCCAGTGTGTCTTTCCTCATTAGAATGAGTGATCCTTGAAGATGGAGATTGTCTTTTTGTCTGTATTTTTAACCCCAGGACTTAGCAAAGTCCTGGGCACATATTAAGGACTTATAAGTGCTTGTTCCCAGCCTGCCTACTCAGAGATGAGGGAGAGAGGAAAGAAATGTCTACTAAGGTGTGATGGAAATGCAATAATGAGCATAGGGTACAACTTAAAGACCATTACATCCATCTTTCCTAAAGAAGTTTCTCACAACAAAGGGCTATTTTTTCGCAACATTTTCTTTCAATTAATAGAGGTATTATTATTATAATGCAAAATACAATGCAAAAACAAATCAGTAATATATGGCCTATCAACTCTAATGGCTTCCTATTGTCACTAAGATAAAATATCAGCTCTTCTTTTTAACATTTTAAAAACTTTGACATGCATTTATCACTTTCTCCCGCACCTCCCCACTGAGCAATAAATAAGCCCTCATAAAAATATACATAGTACAACAACATAAATTTCCACATCGACCATGTCCAAAAAAATTTATTTTATTCTGGATTTTAAGTTATTTGAGAGAAAGTTAGGTGGTTCAGTGGATAGATCACTGGGCCTGGAATCAAGCAAAAACCCGAGTTCAAATATTGCTTCAGATATCCATTAGCCATATGACACTGGGCAAGCCACTTAACCTCAACCTGCCTCAGTTTCCTCAACCATAAAATGAGAATCATAAATAGCACTTGTTTAATGTTGCTGTGAGCATCAACTGAGATAGTATATATAAAATGCTTTGCAGAGCTTAAATTGCTAACTCAATGATAGTTTTTTAAAAAAATTGATCATCTCTCTGGAAGAAGGTAAGTAGCATATTTCAGCTTCTGTCCTCTGGCAATCATGTTTCATCATCACACAGGAAGTTTTTCAAAGATACTTTTATTTATAATGTTGTGATCATTGTAAAGCTTTTTTTTTTTTACTTCATTCTGCATCAGATCATTGAGGTTTTCTCATTTTCTTCTGGAACTAACAGCTATTTCATAATATTCATTTACTGTAATTTGTTTAGCCATTTTCAAAAGGAAATGATAAAGAACCTCAGAGGTGCTTGAATTTGTATATATCTGATTTTTAATTATTTGGAACATTTTTATATGAGTATTCTAGCTTATCTTTCTACCTTTGAAAACTGACTGTTAATATCCTTTAAACATTGATCTATTGGGGAATAATGCTTACTCTTAAAATTGAATCAGTTTTTTATATATCTTACATGAGACTTTTATTAGAGAAATTTGCTGCAACGACTTATTCACTTATTTCCCTTCTAATTTTAACTAGATTACTTTTGCTTGTGCAAAACCTTTTTATTTTACATCATCAACACCATCTATTTTATCTTTTGTGATCTTCTCTATCCCTTGTTTGTTCACAAGCTCTTCCCCTATCCATAGATCTGAAAGATAATTTCTTTCTTGCTTATAATTTGCTTTGGATGTCACTTTTAATGTCTAAGTCATGTATCCACTTGGAAATTTTCTTGTCTATGAAATGGTCTATGCCTAATTTCTACAAGACTACTTTCCAAGTTTGCAATAAGTTTTTTTTTTTTTTTTTTTTTTTTGTCAAATGGTAGGTTCTTAACCCAGTATTAAGAGAAACTAATTTTTCTCTTTCTGTGTACAGTTAAATAAAGCCTATCCCATAGTAAGTGCTAGCTATATTTATCAGAATATAGATGACCTCTTTCCTGGACCATTGCAGTGGATTCCTACTTGGGCTTCCTGCCCAATACTTTTTTAATCCAATACACACTGAAGATAATACACTATCCTACATACATATCCTTATCACGCCAGTTGGTAGTAGTCCTTTGTTCTCGAAATTAAGTTGTATTACTTTGTATATTGGGCAGCTGGGTGGCACAGTGGATAGAGCACTGGATCTAAAATCAGGAGGACTCATCTTCTTGAGTTCAAATCTGGTCTCAGACATGTACTAGCTGTATGACCCTGGAAAATCACTTAATTCTGCTGGCCTGAGTTTCTTTATCTATAAAATGATATGGAGAAGGAAATGGCAAACCACTCCAGGATCTTTGTCAAGAAAATCTCAAATGGGGTCATAAAGAGCCAGACATGACTCAAATGCCTGAACAACAACCAATTTATATATGATTTGTCATGGCCAAAATAAAAAAAAAATCACTACTAGATGACCAATTTACTGGTGACATGCCTTTCTGTCATTAATTAGGTTGTCCTCAAGAAACACTTGGATTATTCCTAAGAACATGATTTAAGCTTTTACCGCATGGTAGAACCTGCTGGAGTTTTTTCTCCTTTGATATAGACTTGAAGAACCTCATGTAACCCCTATGACATGATGATGCACCAGAGGAGAAAGGTATTTGATCATCTTACATGTGGAAATTGATGAGAGTTCCACGGGATGGGCGAGCATAGATAGGTACCAATTTGCATTGTTGGAGGGCATTCTAACTCAGAGACCATAGCTCCATGTATTTGAGTACTTCGTATATACTTTATATTTGCCCATTTATGTATACATTACTGTATCACCCCAGTAGAATATAAGCTCTTTTTTATGAGATTGATTTTATTTTAATCTTTGCATCCTCAGTATCTAGCATTGTGCCTTATAAATAGCAGGCACTTAAATATTTTCTAATTGAAATATTAGCCTTTTTTTTTATCGAAGACAGCAATCCTATCCATTCTTTGATTCTCTTAATTCTTAAATTCTTACTGTCCTTCACATTTATCACCATTCTCAGCCTCATGTAGCTTTAGTACTTCTATTACTAATTCTCATAGTCATGTATTTATATTCCATTATCTGTCCTCTAGTCTACCTTTTGTACATGTCTTTTACAAATCTAAGTTGACCCTTTATAGCCATTTTGATCTCTTTAGGCAACCTCTTCCTTCCTTCCTTCCTTCTCCTTCTTCTTCCTTCCTCTCCTTCTCTTCCTTCCTTCTCCCTCTTTTTTCTCCTCCTCTCTCCTCCTCCTCCCTCCCTTCTCTTCCTTCTCCCTCTCCTTCCTTCCTTCCTTCCTTCCTTCCTTCCTTCCTTCCTTCCTTCCTTCCTTCCTTCCTTCCTTCTCCTTCCTTCCTTCCTTCTTCCTTCCTCTTCCTTCCTCTTCCTTCTCTTCCTTCCTTCCTTCTCTTCCTTCCTTCCTTCTTTTCTTCCCTCCTTCCTTCTAGATTAGAATTACTTGTATCTGTGTGAGAAATTTGATCTTTAGATTATCTCATATTTCTGCAACTGCCTTTCCCTGCAGCATGTTTGACTGTGGAATTCTATGGTCTTAAGCCATTAAGAAATTCCCCATATGAAAGGGAAAATTCTTATCCATATTGAAAAGACCATGAAGGCATAGTTACTTTCTTCCAAACTTCTAGTATTTTCTCTTTCTGTAACCAGTTTCCAATGATTATGAATACAGATCTCATACACACCTAACTGAAGGCCTGCCTCCTTTTCTCTTGTTTGTTTGTAGATGGAGCTCAATCACGTGGGACTGGATACTTGGGTTTTTACACCTGTACCGGGCCATGGCAAGCATTATAATATCTTTTTGTTAATACAGTAATAGAATTTTAGAGTTGTTAGACACTTCAGATATAATTTTCCTCTAAAAATCATTGCAGCTTCCTTCTTCTCAATGATTTCTATCCAGAAGAGTCCCAAATGCTCTATTTCCAGTCCTAGTCTCTCTCTGAAGGTCCATGGCTGCATAATGGACCATTTGTGAAACATTTACAGCTGGATCTATTACAGGCAACTCAAACTCAACAACTCAAAACCAGAACCTAATATCTTCCTCTGAAGTCATCCTTCTTCACAGTTTTCCTGTTTCTATTGAGGCTACCATGATCTTTTCAATCACCTAGGTTTGCAACCCCAAAGTCATCCTTTGCTCCTCTCTCTGTCCTTCCTTATATCCAATTCTGATTGGATATAAGTCTTGTTCATAACTACCTCCACAACATTTCTCTTGTCCATCTATTTCTCTCCAGTCAATGACTACTAGCCTAATTCAGGCCATCTATCACAATAACTTCCTTAAAATTTTTTGCTGCAAACTTAATAATCAATAAGTATGTTTAAATATTCCAAGAAGAAGAGAATTATTTTTTTAAAAAACTACAAGCTGTGTACCTTATTTAAAAGATACACACATATATAATTTGAGGGATAATGGGACCTAATGGAAAGGTAGCAAGCCTTAGTGTCAGGAAGATCTGATTCAAATTCTGCCATTGGTACTTACTGATTGTGTGACCTTAAGCTAGTCATACGTGACCTTGGACAAATCACTCAACCACTCAGTGATCACAGGTATGCTCTATATGGCCAGATGCCAACAAGGTGGAAATTTATATTGGTAAAGAGAACTCTGTCATCAGGGAATTCCCAATATTAGCAAAATCATAGGCCAAGTCTCTAGCATATATATGTATGAATAGGCAGTTATATACATAGGTGAATCTGCTTACATATTTCACACTCATATGTGTGTATACTTAGGTTCTCTGCTCTACTTCTTTTGATTGTTGTTTTTAAAATATTCCTCCCTACTCTTGGCAGAGGGAAGGAAGATAGGCTAAATATGTGGAATGAGACATACATTCTTAGGCATGGTAAATGAACTGGTTTGTTTTGCTTGACTGTAGAATTAGTTACAAGTTAAACTTAATTTGAGATGAGCACCGGGTGGTGGGTAGTGTTATTTATCTATATCTCTGTGTATAGGCACATATACATGACATAACATATAGAAAAAATTTTAAAAATATCTAACTTTGCGGGGAGGAGCCAAGATGGTGGAGTAGAAAGACTCATATGCTAGCTCCAAATCCACAGCCCATAAATTTCCTGTAAAAAGACCTCCCCACAAATTCTGGAGCAGTGGAAGCCACCCAGCAACGCAGGGGAGGAGATTTCTGCTCCAGAGACCCCTGGAAAACCAACCCCAAAGGTCTGTCGCGCACCAGACGTGGAGTGGAGCCCCTGCCCTGCCCGCGTGGCCCAGAGAGGAGCAGATCCGAGCAGGCTTCAGGGATGGAACCTCTGGCAGCCGTGAAGGTCCCTCCACCCACAGGCACTACAGGTCAGTGAGAGAGACTTCTGGGCTGGCTGAGAGGGGAGCAGGGTGTCTCCATAACTCAGGCCCCCTCGGGAGGCAGCAGCAGAGGCAGCAGTGGCCAGGGGCTCCCGGAGCAGAAAAGACCTCAGATCCATTACTGAAGGTCTCTGCATAAACCCCTTGTGGGGACTGAGCCTGGGAGGCGGCCTTGCCCCCACCTGAGAACCTGAATTTAATCTTACCCTGAACAGCAGCCCCACCCTCTGCTGAAAGCCCTGAGTCTAGGGAGCAGCATTTGAATCTCAGACCCCAAGCACTATCTGGGAAGATCTAGGCGGGGGGTGGGGTGGGGAGGAATCTCACAAGTCAAGTAACTGGCTGGGAAAATGCCCCGAAAAGGGAAAAAAAATAAGACCATAGAAGGTTACTTTCTTGGTGAACAGATGTTTCCTTCTTTCCTTTCTGATGAGGAAGAACAATGCTTACCATCAGGGAAAGACATAGAAGCCAAGGCCTCTGTATCCCAAACATCCGAAATAGATATCCAATGGGCTCAGGCCATGGAAGAGCTCAAAAAGGATTTTGAAAACAAGTTAGACAGGTGGAGGAAAAACTGGGAAGAGAAATGAGAGAGATGCAAGAAAAGCATGAAAAACTAGGGTCAACACCTCGCTAAAGGAGACCCAAAAAAATGCTGAAGAAAATAACACCTTGAAAAATAGGCTCACTCAACTGGCAAAAGAGGTTCAAAAGCCAATGTGGAGAAGAATGTTTTCAAAAGCAGAATTAGTCAAATGGAAAAAGAGGTTCAAAAGCTCAACAGAAGAGGAAATTGAATATTTAAATAACCCCATCTCAGAAAAAGAAATTGAAAAAGCCATCAATGAACTCCCTAGGAAAAAAATCTCCAGGGCCAGATGGACTTACAAATGAGTTCTATCAAACATTTAAAGAAAAGTTAATTCCAACATTATATAGACTATTTGGGAAAATCAGGGAAGAAGGAGTCCTCTCAAATTCTTTTTAGCATACAAATATGGTTCTGATACTCAAACCAGGAAGAACCAAAGCAGAGAAAGAAAAGTAGAGACCAATTTCCCTAATGACTATAGATGCAAAAATTTTAAATAAGATATCAGCAAAAAAATTACAGCAACTTATCACGAGAATAGTACACTGTGATTAGGTAGGATTTATATCAGGAATGCAGAGCTGGTTCAATATCTGGAAAATATAAGCATTACTGATCATATCAACAACAAAACTAACAGACATCATACAATTATCTCCATAGAAGCAGCAAAAACTTTTGACAAAATACAACACCCATTTCTATTGAAAACATTGGAAAGAATAGGAATAAATGGAGTTTCCTTAAAATAATAATCAGTATCTACCTAAAATCATCAGCAAGCATTATATGTAATGGGAATAAGCTAGACGCATTTCCAATAAGATCAGGGGTGAAACAAGGATGTCCATTATCACTGCTCTTGTTCAATATGTTACTAGAAATGTTAACTTTAGAAATAAGAAGAAAAAAAGAAATTAAAGGAATTAGAATAGGCAAAGAAGAAACTATGTTTTTACTCTTCGCAGATGACATGATGATATACTTAGAGAATTCTAGAGAATCAAGTAAAAAACTACTTGAAATAATAAACAACTTTGGCAAAGTTGCAGGATACAAAATGAACCTACATATATCATCTTCATTTTTATATATTACTAACAAAGCCCAGTAGCAAGAGATAGAGAAATCCCATTTAAAATTATAGTAAACACTATCATATATTTGGGAGTTTACCTGCCAAAACAAACCCAGGGACTATATGAACACAATTACGAAACACTTTACACAGAAATAAAGTCAGATCTAAATAATGGAAAAACATCAGTTGCTTGTGGGTAGATCGTGCTAATATAATGAAAATGACAATTCTACCAAAATCAATTTACTTATTCATTGCCATACCAATCAAACAATCAAAAATTATTTTCTAGAACTAGAAAAAATAATATCATAATTCATCTGGAAGAACAAAAGGTCCAGAATATCAAGGGAATTAATTGAAAGAAATGCTAGGTAGGCCTAGCCCTACCACATCTCAAATTCTATTACAAAGCAGCAGGTATCAAAACCACTTGGTACTGGCTAAGAAATAGAAGGGTAGATCAGAGGAATAGATTAGGTAAACAAGACATGGTAGATGGTATTTGTAGTAGTTTACTGTTTGATAAAGCGAAATACCCCAGCTTCTGGGATAATCACTGTTTCACAAAAACTGATGGGAAAACTGGAAAATAGTGTGGCAGAAACTGGGTATAGACCAATGCCTGACACCATATACCAGGATAAAGTTCAAATGGGTACACAATCTAGATATAAAGGCTGATACTTTTACAAATTAGGGGAGCAAAGAATAGTTTGTCATATTTATGGAGAATGGAGAAATTTATGACCAAACAAGAGGTAGAGAACATTATGAAATGCAAAATGGATAATTTTGATTATGTTAAATTGAAAAGATTTTGCATAAACAAAGTCAATATAACCAAGATTAGGAAGGAAGCAGAAAACCGGCAAAAAATGTTTATAACTATTGTCTGTGATAAAGGTCTCATTTCTAAAATATATAGAGAACAGAGTCAAATATACAAGAATAGAAGTCATTCCCCAACTGATGAATGGTCAAAGGATATAACCAGGCAGTTTTCAGAGGAAGAAATTAAAGCTATTTATAGTCATATGAAAAAATGCTCTAAATGACTTTTGATGAGAGAGATGTAAATTAAAACAACTCTGAGGTACCACATCACACCTATCAGATTGGCTAACATGACAAAACAGGATGATTAATGTTGAAAAAAATGTGGAAGAGTTGGAACACTAATTCATTGTTGGTACTGTGAGCTGATCCAACCATTCTGGAGAGCAATTTGGAACTATGCTCAAAGGGCTATAAAAATGTGCATATCCTTTGACCCAGCAAATGCCACTTCTGTGGCTATATCCCAAAGAGATAATAAAATTGGGAAAAGGACCTACATGTACAAAAATGTTTATACCAGCTTTTTGTGGTGGCCAAGAACTGGAAATCTAGGGGATAACCATCAATTGGGGGATGATTGAATAAGTTGTGGTATATGAATGAAATGGGATACTATTATGCTATACGAAATGATGGACAGACTTCAGAAAAACCTGGAAAGACTTATATAAATTAATGCTGAGTGAAATGAGCACAGCAAATAAAATAATTTTCCATTATTTTAATATTTTATTTTCCCAAATTACATATAAAAACAATTTTAACATTCATTATTTTTTAAAGTTTTTTTTGTTCCGAATTCCATCCTTTTTTCTCTCCCCTCCTTCCCTTCCTCAGATGAGAAACAATCTGATATAGGTTACACAGAGAAAGAAATACTAAATGGGAGCATGTAAGTAAAGGCAATAAAAGGAGTTAAGTGGTCAGAGAGCTACAGTGAAAGGGCAGGTTAAAGGATTGTTGAGTATCTAGCTCGAAATGTGTAGAAAAGTTCAGGAGCCAGTTCTGTGAAAAGACATGGTCTATATCTTTCTACTTGTGTCTAATAGTAGTCATTTCTAGGGCTAAGGGGAGGAGGGAAGAAGAGAAAAAGAAAAAAGATTTACATGGTAACTTTTCCATTTGAAAGGAATAGCAAGTTGCACACGATAGATTTGAAGTTTTGTGTTCAGTCATCATGGAAATGTATTTTTTGTTCCACGGATTGAACATAAAATTTAAAAAAGGCTTCATAAGTGCAATCATGGAAAACAAAATAAATTCATTTTCTACTACCTTATGTAGTAACCATCTAATGTGAATTACATTTTCATATCAAATTGTATAACTAATAATAACTGATATTTATATAACAATATACATTTACAAATCATTTAGATTGATCTTTACAACAGTTATGGAAGTTATGTAGTACAAGTATTATTACACCCATTTGATAGATCAGCAAGCTGACAGGAAGGCTAGGTGATGTACCCATGATAATCATAGGTATTAAAATAAGGGCCAGATCTGGGAATGGAACCCATATCCACGAACTTATCTACTATTAAATCACAAAACGGAAGAATATTAGAGTTGAAAGCAATCCCAGTGATCATCCCGTCCAATATACTTAAAATGAAATCTCTACTCAATATAAACAAATCATTATCCTTCTACCTCTACTTGAAGATATTCATTGAAGAGGAACCTGGTACATCCCAAAATAGACATTTCTACTTAGGGGTAGCTTTAATTTTTAAAAGTTTTATTTCTGGCATTGAGACTAATTTGTTCCTTTGAAAATTCCTTCTTTGTTTAGTTTCCTGAGGCTGATGAACATATCTCTCTTCCATGGATAACTTTAAGTTCTTGAAAATAACTCTTCTCTCCCCATTCTCTCTTCCATACTAAACATCCCAACTCCAACTGATGATCCTGTGATGCTGTGATATAGACAAAAGGCCCTTTACTACCCTGGTTTTGTTCCTCTGGCCACACTTTACTGATGTCCTTCCTAAAATGTGATAGCCAGAACTAACCAACATATTACAAGTGTGGTTTGACCAGGACAAAGAACAGAAGGATTTTCATCTCCTTATTCTTGAGAATTACAATTTTCTTAAAAAAAGTCCTAGGTGATGGTGATGATGATGAGGATGATGGTGAAAACAGTAATGATAGCTGACATTTATGTAATGCTTTGGGCAACTAGGTGGTGCAGTGGATAGAATGCTGGGCCTAAAGACAGGAAGGCTCCTCTTCCTGAGTTCAAATGTGTCTTTACACAGTAGTTGTGTGATACTGAACAAGTTACGTAATCCAATTTACCTTAGTTTTCTCATCTACAAAATTAGCTGGAGAAGGAAATGGCAAACCACTCCAATATCTTTGCCAAGAAAATCCCAAATGGGGTCATGAAAAATTGGACATGACTGAAAATAACTGAAAACAACAAATGCATTGCTTTAAAATTTGCAAAGCACTACACACACACACACACACACACACACACACACACACACACACATTATATATAAAATCTCCTTTGACCTTCATAACAATCCTGAGAGGTAGATATTACTATTATGTCCATTTTATAGCTGAGTAAACTAAAATTGAGTGAAGTTAAATCACTTGCCAAGAGAATATTGGCTTTTGGAGAAATTATAACATACTATTGACCAGTATTGAACTTAAAATCCACTAAAATCCCTAGATCTTTTTTTTTTCAGATAAACTCCTACCAATTATACCTCCCACATCTCCTATTAGCAAAGTTGAATTTTTGAACCCAAGTGTAAGACGTAGCATTTGTCTATATTGCATTTGATCTTATTTGTAGATCGAGACTTTTTGAATCCTGTCTTGTCCATTTCTGGTAGCTGTCCCTTCCAGCTTTGTGTTATCTCTACTTTGCTGACAAAATGACATCCTTTTTCTCACCTCCAAATTACTTCACACTTTGGAATGTAGGTATAACAAGGTATTTTACTTTGCTGGGAGCATCGGTATTTTCTAATTTCAATCTGCTAGCAAAATTGTGCTCTTCTTCCCAATTAATCTGGATACCGTTTTTTAATGGCATTTCATGACTGTTGTTGCCATCTGCCCATATAAAGCACTAAGATTCATAGCAGGAGAATCTGGCTGAAGGTTTCCTAAGCCTAAAATCAAAACAAATGACATCTGCTACATGCCTCTCATTTAGCTTTATTCTTTCCCCAAACACACCAGGTTCCTTTGTGTTTCTTTACAGACAGAAATGTTTATTGCTCATGGTTTTGTATTTCCTGAATTGTAATAGTCTTCTCTCATTTCTTGTCATTATTTTATTAGCAATCAAGTGATTAAAGCTAAAATAGTGATGATGAGTGGCTAGTTCCCTGTTAGGTTTAAGCTTTTGTCCATTTATTGAGGGCACTGTATATAGACGCTCCAGAAAGGATGCCAATGGAGATGTGATACCTAGCACAGTCACCGGCACATGGTAAATACTTAGTGAATGCTTACTGAGTGAATCAGGAGAACTATATCCCGCTCCCTCTGTCCCTCTCTCTCTTTCTCTCTCTCCATCCATATGTATATATATATATATAATATATATATATATATATATATATATCTATCTCTATATCTACATATACACATACACATATATACATACATACACACATGACTACTAAACTAAACAACGATGATGACAATGACAGTAATGACAAAATGTCCCACACTCAATAACACATAAAGGCATCTAAATTGCTATTAATTGCAATGAAATATCCTGGTCTCAAAGCTAATAATGGAACACATACTTTCATCATTTTGATAGAAAGATGGGAGACTATAGGTACCAAATATTTTGTACACTGTTATTCTCATCTGAGAATAAATAGGTGCTTGGTTGGTTACTTTTGCATGTTTTCCTTCTTTACAAGGACATTTTGGTGAACGACATGAGGGAAATTTTAGGGGAAATTATTGTGAAACCAAAAAAAAACGGTATCAGTCAGTGAAATACTTTTATGAGATGTAAACTCTGCATGCAAGTACTTGCTATATGCAATTGTTTGATACTGTCTGGATTTGTTCTTCTCATTTCCTATGCATTAGTTTGTCCTTTCTAACTAAAATGAAAGTTCAATGAAGGTAGAAATTATATCTTAAACTTCTTGTTTTTCATAGAGAAATACAGAGGCTGATGCCTAGCATACAACCACTAATTGTTGAATTTTTTTGTTCTTTTTCCCTCCTCTTCCATAGATGGCCTCTGAGGTCTCTTCCATCTTTTTCTATATGATCTTATGAATCATTTCTATTGGGCCTGCTGGCATTATGGTATGCTTTTCTCTCACTAAAGACTGAGAATCAGGGAATACCAAGAAAAGCATGTTAGTTATCCTGGATGTATTAATTACATCATCATTCTCTGATTGCCAGAATATAATCTGTGTCCGTCACGGTTGAGAGGGGGAGTGGAGGAAAGGCAGGTTAATTTAAAAAATGCAGTTAGTATTTTATTTTTCCCCAATTAAATGTAAAAAACAATTTTTAACATTCATTTTTAAAACTCTGAGTTCCAAATATTCTCCTTTCCTCCCTACCACCCCCCACTCCCCATGTAGAAGGCAAGCAATTTGATACAGATTATACAGGTGTGTAGACATGCACAACATATTTCCATATTAGTCATATTGTAAAAAATAGACAAAAAAACTCGAGAAAAATAAAGTTAAAAAATGTATGCTTCAATCTATATTCAGACACCATCAGTTCTTTCTCTGAGGATGGATAGCATTTTTCATCCTAAGAGACAGGTTAAATTTAAAAACTTTTCTCTTTTGATTTTTAGTTATTAGATGGCTTCTCTTTTTTTTTTTTTTTTTTTTTTTTTTTTAAAGAGAGCTATGGACTCAAAAATACTTGTATTTACAAATCATCTGAGAATAAAACTCCTTGCCTGGAGAAAGAGGGACAGAGAGAAGATCCAAGCCTCTTTGTACTGGAAACTGAGAAGTTAAGAGGAAGTTGAAGTACTGAGTCAGTGATAGGATTAAGACCTCAGGGTAGCTGTGAAGGAAGTAGGAGTTTCATTGTCTTCTTTATCAAGAAGCTTCAGATCATCCTAAAAAGGAGAACAAAGAAGTTGGGGTACCTCCCTCCCCTTCCACTTTGGATGTGCTTCAGACATTTTGGCCTTCAGTACCTTGCCTCTGTTACAGTCTCAACCTGAATCTTCCCTCAATCTCCCACCCTAAAAGATCCATCTGTCCCTGTCTCACCCTGGAACAGACTTCTACCATGCTAGCTCCCTTCTCTCACTGGTGTGTTCCTCTCCAGGCCTTCATTTCAGGGAAGGTCTGAGGCCTGCCAACCTTCATTCCCCTCCCAGCTGTGCTTCTGATTTTCCAGACTTCAATGTCATGTCTCCATGTAGGTACGTTCAGTTCTCACCCCACCCCCCACTCCCAGTGTGTCTTTCCTCATTAGAATGAGTGATCCTTGAAGATGGAGATTGTCTTTTTGTCTGTATTTTTAACCCCAGGACTTAGCAAAGTCCTGGGCACATATTAAGGACTTATAAGTGCTTGTTCCCAGCCTGCCTACTCAGAGATGAGGGAGAGAGGAAAGAAATGTCTACTAAGGTGTGATGGAAATGCAATAATGAGCATAGGGTACAACTTAAGACCATTACATCCATCTTTCCTAAAGAAGTTTCTCACAACAAAGGGCTATTTTTCGCAACATTTTCTTTCAATTAATAGAGGTATTATTATTATAATGCAAAATACAATGCAAAAACAAATCAGTAATATATGGCCTATCAACTCTAATGGCTTCCTATTGTCACTAAGATAAAATATCAGCTCTTCTTTTTAACATTTTAAAAACTTTACATGCATTTATCACTTTCTCCCGCACCTCCCCACTGAGCAATAAATAAGCCCTCATAATAAATATACATAGTACAACAACATAAATTTCCACATCGACCATGTCCAAAAAATTTATTTTATTCTGGATTTTAAGTTATTTGAGAGAAAGTTAAGTGGTTCAGTGGATAGATCACTGGGCCTGGAATCAAGCAAAAACCCGAGTTCAAATATTGCTTCAGATATCCATTAGCCATATGACACTGGGCAAGCCACTTAACCTCAACCTGCCTCAGTTTCCTCAACCATAAAATGAGAATCATAAATAGCACCTGTTTAATGTTGCTGTGAGCATCAACTGAGATAGTATATATAAAATGCTTTGCAGAGCTTAAATTGCTAACTCAATGATAGTTTTTAAAAAAATTGATCATCTCTCTGGAAGAAGGTAAGTAGCATATTTCAGCTTCTGTCCTCTGGCAATCATGTTTCATCATCACACAGGAAGTTTTTCAAAGATACTTTTATTTATAATGTTGTGATCATTGTAAAGCTTTTTTTTTTTACTTCATTCTGCATCAGATCATTGAGGTTTTCTCATTTTCTTCTGGAACTAACAGTATTTCATAATATTCATTTACTGTAATTTGTTTAGCCATTTTCAAAAGGAAATGATAAAGAACCTCAGAGGTGCTTGAATTTGTATATATCTGATTTTTAATTATTTGGAACATTTTTATATGAGTATTCTTAGCTTATCTTTCTACCTTTGAAAACTGACTGTTAATATCCTTTAAACATTGATCTATTGGGGAATAATGCTTACTCTTAAAATTGAATCAGTTTTTTATATATCTTACATGAGACTTTTATTAGAGAAATTTGCTGCAACGACTTATTCAGTTATTTCCCTTCTAATTTTAACTAGATTACTTTTGCTTGTGCAAAACCTTTTTATTTTACATCATCAACACCATCTATTTTATCTTTTGTGATCTTCTCTATCCCTTGTTTGTTCACAAGCTCTTCCCCTATCCATAGATCTGAAAGATAATTTCTTTCTTGCTTATAATTTGCTTTGGATGTCACTTTTAATGTCTAAGTCATGTATCCACTTGGAAATTTTCTTGGTAATGGTCTATGCCTAATTTCTACAAGACTACTTTCCAAGTTTGCAATAAGTTTTTTTTTTTTTTTTTTTTTTTTTTTGTCAAATGGTAGGTTCTTAACCCAGTATTAAAGAAACTAATTTTTCTCTTTCTGTGTACAGTTAAATAAAGCCTATCCCATAGTAAGTGCTAGCTATATTTATCAGAATATAGATGACCTCTTTCCTGGACCATTGCAGTGGATTCCTACTTGGGCTTCCTGCCCAATACTTTTTTAATCCAATACACACTGAAGATAATACACTATCCTACATACATATCCTTATCATGCCAGTTGGTAGTAGTCCTTTGTTCTCGAAATTAAGTTGTATTACTTTGTATATTGGGCAGCTGGGTGGCACAGTGGATAGAGCACTGGATCTAAAATCAGGAGGACTCATCTTCTTGAGTTCAAATCTGGTCTCAGACATGTACTAGCTGTATGACCCTGGGAAAATCACTTAATTCTGCTGGCCTGAGTTTCTTTATCTATAAAATGATATGGAGAAGGAAATGGCAAACCACTCCAGGATCTTTGTCAAGAAAATCTCAAATGGGGTCATAAAGAGCCAGACATGACTCAAATGCCTGAACAACAACAAATTTATATATGATTTGTCATGGCCAAAATAAAAAAAAAATCACTACTAGATGACCAATTTACTGGTGACATGCCTTTCTGTCATTAATTAGGTTGTCCTCAAGAAACACTTGGATTATTCCTAAGAACATGATTTAAGCTTTTACCGCATGGTAGAACCTGCTGGAGTTTTTTCTCCTTTGATATAGACTTGAAGAACCTCATGTAACCCCTATGACATGAGGATGCACCAGAGGAGAAAGGTATATGATCATCTTACATGTGGAAATTGATGAGAGTTCCACGGGATGGGCGAGCATAGATAGGTACCAATTTGCATTGTTGGAGGGCATTCTAACTCAGAGACCATAGCTCCATGTATTTGAGTACTTCGTATATACTTTATATTTGCCCATTTATGTATACATTACTGTATCACCCCAGTAGAATATAAGCTCTTTTTTATGAGATTGATTTTATTTTAATCTTTGCATCCTCAGTATCTAGCATTGTGCCTTATAAATAGCAGGCACTTAAATATTTATCTAATTGAAATATTAGCCTTTTTTTTTATCGAAACAGCAATCCTATCCGTTCTTTGATTCTCTTAATTCTTTAAATTCTTACTGTCCTTCACATTTATCACCATTCTCAGCCTCATGTAGCTTTAGTACTTCTATTACTAATTCTCATAGTCATGTATTTATATTCCATTATCTGTCCTCTAGTCTACCTTTTGTACATGTCTTTTACAAATCTAAGTTGACCCTTTATAGCCATTTTGATCTCTTTAGGCAACTTCCTTCCTTCCTTCCTTCCTTCCTTCTCCTTCCTTCTTCCTTCCTTCTTCCTTCCTTCTTCCTTCCTTCTTCCTTCCTTCTTTCCTTCCTTCCTTCCTTCCTTCCTTCCTTCCTTCCTTCCTTCCTTCCTTCCTTCCTTCCTTCCTTCCTTCCTTCCTTCCTTCTTCCTTCCTTCCTTCCTCCCTCCCTCCCTCCTTCCTTCCTTCCTTCCTTCCTTCCTTCCTTCCTTCCTTCCTTCCTTCCTTCCTTCCTTCCTTCCTTCCTTCCTTCTCCTTCCTTCTTCCTTCCTTCTTCCTTCCTTCTTCCTTCCTTCTTCCTTCCTTCTTCCTTCCTTCCTTCCTTCTTTCCTTCCTTCCTTCTTTTCTTCCCTCCTTCCTTCTAGATTAGAATTACTTGTATCTGTGTGAGAAATTTGATCTTTAGATTATCTCATATTTCTGCAACTGCCTTTCCCTGCAGCATGTTTGACTGTGGAATTCTATGGTCTTAAGCCATTAAGAAATTCCCCATATGAAAGGGAAAATTCTTATCCATATTGAAAAGACCATGAAGGCATAGTTACTTTCTTCCAAACTTCTAGTATTTTCTCTTTCTGTAACCAGTTTCCAATGATTATGAATACAGATCTTATTCACACCTAACTGAAGGCCTGCCTCCTTTTCTCTTGCTTGTTTGTAGATAGAGCTCAATCACGTGGGACTGGATACTTGGGTTTTTATACCTGTACCGGGCCATGGCAAGCATTATAATATCTTTTTGTTAATACAGTAATAGAATTTTAGAGTTGTTAGACACTTCAGATATAATTTTCCTCTAAAAATCATTCAGCTTCCTTCTTCTCAATGATTTCTATCCAGAAGAGTCCCAAATGCTCTATTTCCAGTCCTAGTCTCTCTCTGAAGGTCCATGGCTGCATAATGGACCATTTGTGAAACATTTACAGCTGGATCTATTACAGGCAACTCAAACTCAACAACTCAAAACCAGAACCTAATATCTTCCTCTGAAGTCATCCTTCTTCACAGTTTTCCTGTTTCTATTGAGGCTACCATGATCTTTTCAATCACCTAGGTTTGCAACCCCAAAGTCATCCTTTGCTCCTCTCTCTGTCCTTCCTTATATCCAATTCTGATTGGATATAAGTCTTGTTCATAACTACCTCCACAACATTTCTCTTGTCCATCTATTTCTCTCCAGTCAATGACTACTAGCCTAATTCAGGCCATCTATCACAATAACTTCCTTAAAATTTTTTGCTGCAAACTTAATAATCAATAAGTATGTTTAAATATTCCAAGAAGAAGAGAATTATTTTTTTTAAAAAACTACAAGCTGTGTACCTTATTTAAAAGATACACACATATATAATTTGAGGGATAATGGGACCTAATGGAAAGGTAGCAAGCCTTAGTGTCAGGAAGATCTGATTCAAATTCTGCCATTGGTACTTACTGATTGTGTGACCTTAAGCTAGTCATATGTGACCTTGGACAAATCACTCAACCACTCAGTGATCACAGGTATGCTCTATATGGCCAGATGCCAACAAGGTGGAAATTTATATTGGTAAAGAGAACTCTGTCATCAGGGAATTCCCAATATTAGCAAAATCATAGGCCAAGTCTCTAGGATATATATGTATGAATAGGCAGTTATATACATAGGTGAATCTGCTTACATATTTCACACTCATATGTGCGTATACTTAGGTTCTCTGCTCTACTTCTTTTGATTGTTGTTTTTAAAATATTCCTCCCTACTCTTGGCAGAGGGAAGGAAGATAGGCTAAATATGTGGAATGAGACATACATTCTTAGGCATGGTAAATGAACTGGTTTGTTTTGCTTGACTGTAGAATTAGTTACAAGTTAAACTTAATTTGAGATGAGCACCGGGTGGTGGGTAGTGTTATTTATCTATATCTGTGTGTATAGGCACATATACATGACATAACATATAGAAAAAATTTTAAAAATATCTAACTTTGCGGGGAGGAGCCAAGATGTTGGAGTAGAAAGACTCACATATGCTAGCTCCAAATCCACAGCCCATAAATTTCCTGTAAAAAGACCTCCCCACAAATTCTGGAGCAGTGGAAGCCACCCAGCAACGCAGGGGAGGAGATTTCTGCTCCAGAGACCCCTGGAAAACCAACCCCAAAGGTCTGTCGCGCACCAGACGTGGAGTGGAGCCCCTGCCCTGCCCGCGTGGCCCAGAGAGGAGCAGATCCGAGCAGGCTTCAGGGATGGAACCTCTGGCAGCCGTGAAGGTCCCTCCACCCACAGGCACTACAGGTCAGTGAGAGAGACTTCTGGGCTGGCTGAGAGGGGAGCAGGGTGTCTCCATAACTCAGGCCCCCTCGGGAGGCAGCAGCAGAGGCAGCAGTGGCCAGGGGCTCCCGGAGCAGAAAAGACCTCAGATCCATTACTGAAGGTCTCTGCATAAACCCCTTGTGGGGACTGAGCCTGGGAGGCGGCCTTGCCCCCACCTGAGAACCTGAATTTAATCTTACCCTGAACAGCAGCCCCACCCTCTGCTGAAAGCCCTGAGTCTAGGGAGCAGCATTTGAATCTCAGACCCCAAGCACTATCTGGGAAGATCTAGGCGGGGGGTGGGGTGGGGAGGAATCTCACAAGTCAAGTAACTGGCTGGGAAAATGCCCCGAAAAGGGAAAAAAAATAAGACCATAGAAGGTTACTTTCTTGGTGAACAGATGTTTCCTTCTTTCCTTTCTGATGAGGAAGAACAATGCTTACCATCAGGGAAAGACATAGAAGCCAAGGCCTCTGTATCCCAAACATCCGAAATAGATATCCAATGGGCTCAGGCCATGGAAGAGCTCAAAAAGGATTTTGAAAATCAAGTTAGACAGGTGGAGGAAAAACTGGGAAGAGAAATGAGAGAGATGCAAGAAAAGCATGAAAAACAGGGTCAACACCTCGCTAAAGGAGACCCAAAAAAATGCTGAAGAAAATAACACCTTGAAAAATAGGCTCACTCAACTGGCAAAAGAGGTTCAAAAGCCAATGTGGAGAAGAATGTTTTCAAAAGCAGAATTAGTCAAATGGAAAAAGAGGTTCAAAAGCTCACTGAAGAGAATAGTTCTCTCAAAATTAGAATGGAACAGATGGAGGCTAATGACTTTCTGAGAAACCAAGAAATCACAAAACAAAACCAAAAGAATGAAAAAATGGAAGAGAATGTGAAATATCTCATTCGAAAAACAACTGACCTGGAAAATAGATCCAGGAGAGACAATTTAAAAATTATGGGACTACATGACAGCCATGATCAAAAAAAGAGCCTAGACATCATCTTTCATGAAATTCTCAAGGAAAACTGCCCTGAGATTCTAGAACCAGAGGGCAAAATAAGTATTGAAGGAATCCATCAATCACCGCCTGAAAGAGATCCAAAAAGAGAAACTCCTAGGAACATTGTGGCCAAATTCCAGAATTCCCAGGTCAAGGAGAAAATCTTGCAAGCAGCTAGAAAGAAACAATTCCAGTATTGTGGAAATACAATCAGGATAACACAAGATCTAGCAGGTTTTACATTAAGGGATCCAAGGGCGTGGAATAGGAAATTCCAGAAGTCAAAGGAACTAGGACTCAAACCAAGAATCACCTACCCAGCAAAACTGAGTATAATACTTCAGGGGAAAATATGGTCTTTCAATGAAACAGAGGACTTTCAAGCATTCTTGATGAAAAGACCAGAGCTGAAAAGAAAATTTGACTTTCAAACACAAGAATGAGAAGAAGCATGAAAAATTAAACAGCAAAGAGAAGTCATAAGGGACTTACCAAAGATGAACTGTTTACATTCCTACATGGAAAGACAATATTTGTAACTCTTAAAACTTTTCAGTATCTGGGTAGTTGGTGGGACCACACACACACACACACACACACACGTACACACGTGCGCACACACACACATAAACACATGCACGCACATACAGAGACAGAGAGCACAGAGTGAATTGAATAGGATGGGACCATGTCTTAAAAGAAATTAAGGTAAATGGTGAGAGAGAAATGTATTGGGAGGAGAGAGGATGAAATGGAATGGGGTAAATTATATGTCATTCAAGAGGCAAGCAGGAGATTTTTTAGTGGAGGGAAAAAGAGGAGAGCTGAGAAAAAAACATGAAGTTTACTCTCATCACATTCGACTAAAAGAAGGAATAAAATGCACACTCATTTTGGTATGAAAACCTATCTTACAATACAGGAAAGTGGGGGAGAAGGAGATAAGCAGGGTGGGGGGGATGATGGAAGGGAGGGTAAGGGAAGGAGGGAGCAATTTGAAGTCAACACTCAGGGAAGGACAGGATCAAAAGACAGAATAGAAACAATGGGGGGCAGGATAGGATGGAGGGAAATAGAGTTAGTCTTGCACAACACAAGTATTATGGAAATCATTTGCAAAACTACACAGATAGGGCCTATATTGAATTCCCTGCTTTCCCAAAGGGAATGGGTGGGGAGGGAGGGATGGGGAGAATTTGGAACTCAAAGTTTTAGGAACAACTGTTTAGTATTGTTGTTGCTACTAGGAAATAAGAAATACAGTTAATGGGGAATAGAAAGTCATCTGGCCCTGCAGGACAAAAGAGAAGATGGGGACAAGGGAAGGGAGGGATGATAGAAGAGAGGGCAGATTGGTGATAGGGGAAATTAGAATGCTCAGTGTATTGGGGTGGGGGGAGGGGATAAATGGGGAGAAAATTTGGAACCCAAAATTTTGTGAAAATGAATGTAAAAAGTTAAATAAATTTATATTAAAAAATCTAACTTTAATGTACTTTAGATATAGCATATATTTTATATTTTTTTGCATATATAGACATATGGAAATATGAGCATATGTATACACACACGTATACATATACACACATATGTACATATATGTATACACACAAAAAAATTAAAGTTTTTTCTAATGCATTATGCTCCTTGCCACCGGTCTCTCCCCTCTCTAATCATTCTCTATTTAGGTCCACAAAATAAATCATAGAAAACAGATCTAACTTTGTCAATTTCCTTCTTAAAAAGCTGCAGTTACAATTGTAAAACTGGGTGGGAGTTGAATTAAATGCAAAACGTTTTTTTTTTAAATTTTTTTCCTAGACTCCCTAGGGAGACATGGAAAAAAAAATTAAGGGAGCAACATGATCTCCTCACCTTGTACCTGCATGTGCCAGCCGAGGCTGATTAGGGAGAGATGGTCTGAATGTGACTTGGAGGCAAGTCATCTTGTCTTTCTGAGCCTGTCTGCTGGCTTGTGAAAGTGGAATAATTCTCCACTTAGTTATGGTGAGGATAAAGTACACAGAAGAGGAGAGCTTCTCCTTTTAAAGGGTTTAAGCTAGGAGAAACCCCGCTTTTCTTTCAAGATGTAACCTATTAGCCCGTCCCTAGCTCCACCCTCTTCAGCTTCGGAGTTCGGCCTTACTTAGTTCACCTGCCTCCGCGAGCTCTACACTGCCTCCAGCCGCCGGTTAAATTCCAACCGCGGAGAGCCAGAAGCGGTACCTGTGGCGACTTTCATTCTCCCTCTCAGGCTTTCCCTCCACCTTTGGAAGCTAGAGGGAAGGAGAACTGCGGCGCCGGCTTTTCCCGGACCCCGTCCAGCTGTTCCCGGATCCTGCCCAGCCCGCACCTCACTACATCCCTGAGGACCATGGCTTCCTCCGATGTGGCGCGGCATATGGTCTATCAGTCTCTTGTGGGAATCAAAGCAACTTGTGTCTCCTCTCAACCATGCAAAGAAGAAAAGATATCAGACGAAAACCCTCGTTGTTTACCTTTGGCTGGCCATGTGGGTTTTGAAAGTTTGCCTGATCAGTTGGTCAACAGGTCCCTCCAACAAGGGTTCTGTTTCAACATTCTGTGTGTGGGAGAAACTGGAATCGGAAAGTCAACCCTTATAGACACGTTGTTTAACACTAATTTTGATAGCTGTGTATCCTCACACTTTCACCCAAATGTAAGACTTAAAGCCCAATCATATGAACTACAGGAAAGCAATGTCCGGTTGAAACTGACCATCGTAAATACAGTGGGATTTGGAGACCAGATAAATAAAGAAGAAAACTATCGACCAATTGTGGATTACATAGATGCTCAATTTGAAGCCTATCTCCAAGAGGAATTGAAGATTAAACGTTCACTCTTTAACTACCGAGATTCTCGAATCCATGTCTGCCTTTATTTTATTTCACCTACAGGGCATTCCCTTAAGCCCCTTGACTTGTTAACCATGAAGAAATTAGATAGTAGGGTAAATATCCTCCCTGTGATTGCCAAAGCGGATACAATTACTAAAGCCGAATTGCAGAAGTTTAAGCTCAGACTCATGAATGAATTGGTCACCAATGGAATCCAAATATATCAGTTCCCAACAGATGATGAAACTGTTGCTCAGCTTAATGCTTCAATGAACGGACATTTACCATTTGCTGTTGTGGGTAGTACAGAGGAGGTCAAACTGGGAAATAAGATGGTGAAAGCTCGTCAGTACCCTTGGGGCATAGTGCAAGTGGAAAATGAAAATCACTGTGACTTTGTAAAGCTCCGGGAAATGCTCATTTGCACAAATATGGAAGACCTGAGAGAACGAACCCATCTTCAACACTATGAAAATTATAGACGTTGCAAACTGGAGGAAACTGGTTTTAAAGATGTAAACCCAGAGAAAAAACCTGTAACTGTTCAGGAGGCATACGAATTCAAAAGGTATGAATCTTTTGGCGAACTTCAAAGGAAAGAAGAGGAGATGAAACAGTTGTTTGTGAAGCGAGTGAAAGAGAAAGAAGCGATTTTGAAAGAAGCTGAGCGAGAGCTCCAGGCAAGATATGAACATTTTAAAAGAATTCATCTAGAAGAAAAAATGAAACTTGAAGAAAAGAGAAGAAATTTAGAAGAGGAAATATGTGCTCTTGGTAAAAGGAAAGCTGCATCTGAACTAAAAGCCAGCCTTTAAATGCATCTGGTACTAGCTTTCAAAAATGGCTCTTAAGACCTCCAACTTTATGTAATACAGAAGTTCAAAATTTATGTAGCACAGATGGTTACACAAGCAAAAGGTATTAAATGTTTAGAAGTATGCTTTGATTTATTTGCTGACTTTTTCTTTTGCTGTTTTCCCCTAAGGACACATCTCCTGAATGATCACAGCAATTAACAGTATATGTGGCAATAATGACAGTCTTCAATTAATATTTTTTATATATTCTTTCTTTAAGATGCACACAGATTTTCTGTCTGTATTGCCAAAATGTTGGCACTTTGAAAGTACATTGTACCAAAGGGAAAACTTCAGTAACATTTAAACACTTCACTCAGTACAGTATGAATTATATTCGTATATGTGCAAGAATTCTCTCTCCCATTCCAATGTTATCATCTTGATTATTTAAACACATTAAATGGCATTTTACTCTCAGATAATTTCTGAAACAAAAGAAATAACCAAGACTATTTAATCACTCAGTAATTTTATGGATGATTTTCACAGATGTGTTATCCAGTTTGAGAGAATGAGCGTAAGTTTTTGTAACAGATCTTTACAATGGCTTCCTTCAGAGTGCCACATTGATAAATGTCTTTGTAGCTGCTGTATTGATGTTATTATTTTTTTAATGAGTGCTCAAAGGTCAAAGTACTCAGACACATCAACTTATTTTCAAGTGATTATCTCCTTATGTGTCTTTATGATATGAAATCTGGTTGTATGCCATTGATTTTGACTATTGATTTGTACCACCTAGTCATTTTATACTTTTAAATCCTATCTTATTTTGCCCAGGAGAGACAAAGGGAAAAAAAAGAGATTGAATCATTTTATATCTTTATCCAAATCAATACACAAAGAAAAGTTAGTGCTTAGGAAGTAATTGTAGACTAATTACTATTCAAAGATATTAAACAAATTTCAGATAATTCTGCACTGCCCAAGTACTCTCTGTGTTTGGATTTAGAGTGCCTTGGTGTTATTCTAAAAATGTGATTGCTAACTCTTAGGTAGTGGTAACAGTTTTTCACTAATGTCATCTTTTTGTACTTGTGATATTTTTGATAAATAATTTGACTTGACCAATTGCTGTACATGTAAAAACAAAAACAGAATAGTGTCATCATATTGCCTCCCCTGCTTGTGCAGTCAGGAAATCAATTTATGCTGTCTGCTGAGGGAATCCAGTGCTCCTCTCTTCTTTATACATCCAAGTCTTTTCATGGTTTTAACAATGAAAAATAATGACACAGTAATGAAGAACATGAGCAACATAGTAACTAGAGCAAAGAATCATGTTGGGAACATAGAAATTCTCTTAAAGCCATTAGGAAACACTCAATAGGAGCCAGTAACAGGATCTTCAAAGAGTCTAGTTCAGACGTTTTGAACAAGCTGTTAGGTAACCATATGGAGCACATTCATCATCTATTTTGCTCCCCTCAAGCCTTCAACATTTCAGTACCCTTTTCGAATGGTCTATTCCAAATGAACAGAGCAAGCTGCTAAAGCAGACTCTGAACCCTATAATCTCCCATCACAGGTTTCTTTCAAACAATCTGCACCCAAAAACAGATATTTTAATAAGAAACTAGAGAGAGGCAATGCAAAAAAGAACAAAGGGGAATTGCTTTTTTCTGAATGCACTGGTCAGATGACCTTTTCTTTAAAAGGAACCATACACATAGAAGAAAACAGAAGGAAGCTCAGAGAGAGACACAAACAAGCAGGACAGTTTTGAAACTATGTCAAATTTAGTTAAAAAAAAAAAAGACCCAGGCTCTGCATAAAGAAGATTCATGGTTTCATATGTAATTTTATTTTCCTCTTTGTATATGGAAATTTTGTTTTCAAATTCAGAATAACAAACTAATTTTTTTAAAAGGAACTATACAAAGCCTACACTGTCAATACACACTCTGGTTAAAACTATATTAAAGAAAATCTTAAGCAGACAGCCTTAACTCAATGAATGGATAATGCATTTATTAAGCATTTGTGCCATTTGCAAAGCACTAGAGATGTAAGTGAGATATAAGTAGAAAAACATATGATTATCTAATTGGAAAATCCCAGAGACTCAACTAAAAAGTTAGTTGAAACAATATTTTATCAAAGCAGCAATATAAGTAAAGTCACATAAATTATCAGCATTCTGAAAGAAGAGCTAGTAAGAGATATCTCCATTTAAAATAATTCTGAAAAGTATAAAATACTGGGATTATACCTACCGAAACAAACTCAGAAACTATACGAACAGAATTATACAAAAGTACTATACAAATAAAATAAGATTTAAATAATTGGAGAAATATTAATTGTTCATGGGCAGGCAGGGCCAATATAATAAAAAATGACAATTTTACCCAAATGTATTTATATGTTCTATGCCATACCAATTGTATTACCAAAAATTATTTTAATGAGCTAGAAAAAAGAATAAAATTCATTTGGAAGAAAAAAAAGTCAAGAATATCAAAGGGACTAATGAAAAAAAATGTAAGGGAAGGAAGCTTAGTAGTACCGGATCTTAAACTATATTATAAGGCTATATATATATATATATATATATATATATATATATATATATATATATAAACTATCTGGCACTGGCTAAGAAATGGAGGGATCAGTGAAATGTAGTAGACATACAACTTTAAGCAGCAAATGACTATAGTAACCTTGTGTTTGACAAGCATAAGGACTTATATTTTTTGGGTAAGAATTCATTATTTGGTAAAAAAATTTTTGTGAAAGCTAGAAATTGGGCATTAGGAATTGGGCATAGACGAATTATGCCATTTACCAAGATGAGGTCAAAATGGATACATGACCTAGATGTAGAGAGACATTACAAGAAAATGTAAAGAACATGGACTATATTACACATCAAACATATGCACTGGCAAATGATTTATGAATAAACAAGAGATATAGAGCAATGTGATGTATAAAATGAACATAACTTCAATTATGTTAAATTAAAAAGGTTTTCCACAAATGAAACAAATGTATCCAAGATCAGAAGGAAAGCAGAAAATTTTGGGGAAAATTTTATAGACAGTTTCGCAGATAAAAGTCTCATGTCTCAAATACATGAAGAACTTTGCCAAATCTATAAGAATACTATTGATTTCCCAATTGATAAATGGTCAATGGATATGAACAGGTAGTTTTCCAATGAAGAAATAAAAACAATTTGTAATAATATGAAAAATGCTCTAAATTATTATCGATTAGAGAAGTGCGAATTAAAACAACCTTGAGATATTTCATACCTATCAGATTGGCTAAAATGATTGAAGGGGAAAGAGACAAGTGTTGGAAGGAGTGTGAAAAAATTGGGACACTACTTCACTGTTGGTGGAACTATGAACTGATCCAGGCATTTTGGAGAGGGATCTGGAATTATGTCCAAAGAATTACTAAACTGGTTGCACCATTTGATCTAGCAATATCACTACTAGGTCTGTTTCCAAAGATGATTAGGGAAAAAGAAAAAAAAAACACTATATCTTTCTAAAATATTTAGTGGTGGCAAAGAACTTGAAATTATGGGGATGCCCACTAATTGAGGAATAACTGAACAAGATGTGATATATCATCATGATGGAATACTACTGTGATATAAGAAATGATGAGTTTGATGATCTTAGAAAAACATAAGCAGACTTGCACAAAATAACAAAGAGTAAAATAAGTACAACCAAGAGAATGTTTTATACAGCAATAGCAATATTGTTTTAAGAACAACTTTGAATGAATAAGTTATTTTGACTACTAGAAATTTCCAAATTGACTGCAAAGGACCTATGAAGGAAGACACTATTTGCATCCAGAGAAAGAACTGAAAATAGAAGTATGTATAAAATAATTTTACATTTATCTATCATCTGTCTATCTATCTATCTATCTATCTATCTATCTATCTATCTATCTATCTATCTATCCATATCTGTCTGTCTCTGTCTATCCACATATACACGCATATATGTGCATGTTTTAATATATGTGTATACATGTATGTGTATGCATATATGTATGTACATGTGTGTGTATGTGTATGTGTAATGGTAGCCAACTCTAAGACCAGGGGTGGAGGGAGGGAAGAAAAAAGTGGAAACAAGTTAAATGACAACTTTATTGTATGTTTAAATGAAATAGCGAGTAATAGATTTGCAGTTAGACAGTGCAATCATCTTTTGATTTTTTTTTTCCTATCCTACTATGTTATGGTGCTTGTTTTATTTCTGAAGTTTAGAATAAAATATTTTTAAAGAAAAATAAAGAAAAACAAGACAGTCCCTACTCTAAAAGAACTCACATTCCAATGGGGGAGATACCTTTTTTTGTTGGTTTCATCTGCAAATCAAGAAGGAAAGCTCCCATTGTCCTTACAGTGTAGTGCAAAGCAAATGTTGATGTCACTTCTCTAATGGCCACTTCTACCAATAAAATATAAGTTTCTGATGCTGAATAATTTGACAGTGCTTAGGATTTTGGTGGCAAGAACTTTTTTTCATCTAATTGGGTCTTCGGTAGCTGTGGCTGTAGTAGCTGGAGGAGCAGTTGCCAGGCTGCATCTCCAGAAGGGTTTTCTCCCAGTGTGATGGATGACTGAAGGTATAAGGCTAGAAGAATTGCTATTGCCAAGGCTCTTGGGTTTCAAGTCCTGGTTGTCTCTATCAGAGCCTGAGGGGTGATAAAGGTAATAATTGTAAACCATTAGTCTCCCTTAAATAGCTTCCATCAATCTTATAATCTCCCCTACTAAAAGCCTCTGTTCCTAGAAAAGGAATACAAAGAATATTGTTAGCAAGAGGCCCTGTAAGAACACTCCCAACTTGGAAAATTTGTCTAATATCTGCTGGAATGATCAGGTGCAGGGTTCTTTTTCATTTAAATAAAAATTAATCATGAAGAATTTTTTTCCTTACTAGCAACAGAATCATTTTTCTTAAGGATTTAATACATTACATTTGTTTTGTGTGAAGATGATATAATCAGGTAGGAAGACCATTCATCCCCATTCATATAAATACCACACTATGAAAACAATCCTATGGACCTTTAGCTAATTTAAAGAGTTATGTCTTTGAATTGCTATGACATTAGTAACAGATCATTGGATGGACTGATCTTGTGATCTTATTAATTTTCACATGTCCTACTAAAACCCTTTTCCCAAGGCATCAAAGTATTATGAAAGAGTTCATCTAGCACAACCTATATCTGAATAAGAACTTCCCTTAGAGAATTCCAGCAAATGGTTATCTAGCCATTCCTAAAGACATCTAATGGTCAGAAAAATAGTGTCTGTCTGAGTAACTCTTTCCCCTTTTGAATTATTGGAGTTTTTCCTTCTGTGGAGACTAAACGTACTCCTCTACTATTACAAACCTTTACTAATAATAACAGGTGACATTTGTACGGTATTGTAAGGTTTGCAAAGTGATTTACAAATATCAACTCATTTTTCTCCTCACAACAACCCTATTATTATTACCATTTTACAGATGGTGAAAATGAGAGTGAGAGGTTTCATGATTTACTAAGTCACACACCTAGTAAGTGTTTGAGGGTGGATTTGAATTCAGATCTGCCCTCTGGAAACAGATCTAATCCCCCTTCCTCTAAAATTTAAAAAATTTTTGAAGATAGCTATCATGTTATTGCTAATTAAATTTCTTTTCTAGGATGAATATCAATAGCTTCTTTTGCCCATTCACATGTGGCATGATCTCAATACCCTAACTATCTTGGTGGTCCTCCCTTGGTTGCTCTCCAGATTACCAACGTCCCTCTTGAAATGTAGCACTAAAAATATAACATATCACCTGATGACCTTTCATTCTGAACCCTATAACTCTCTTACTGCAATCTATAACTGTATTTGCCTTCTGGTCACATTGTTGATTCATATTGAACTTGCAAGCCACTAAAACCCCAGTTCTTTTTTTTAAGTGAACTATTGTCTAACTATCCTACCCCATGATACTTTTGTGAAACTGAGCAAATTCAAATGAAATACTTTACTTTATTTCTACTTAACTTCACCTTATTAAGTGTGGTCCGGTAGTCTAGTAATCTGTGAAGATCATTTTGGATCCTGATTTCACCATATACTATAGGTTTTTCTTTTAGCTATTGCATTCTATTTTGAATTATAATGATTTGTGTACATTTTTATCTCTTCTATTAAATCATAAGCTCCTTGAGGGCACGACATGTTATAATTCACCTTCATATGTTCATACCTTTTGAAAATGATCACAATGCATACATAGTGTATGTTCAATAAATATTTGGCAATGAGGCATTGGATTTGGTGTTATGGATAGAAAGAAAAACTAATCCCTGTCTCATTTTATATTCTATTGGGGAAAACAATACACACACACATATTCAAGTTACGCACAAAATAAATGGAAGATAATATGTTGAAGGGGCAGGTAGGTGGTGCAGTAAATAGAGTGTCTGGCAGGGAATCAGGAAGACTAAATTTCCTTAGTTCAAATCTGGCCTCGGATACTTTCTATCTTGACCACGGGCAAGTCATTTAACCCTCTTTGCCTCAGTTTCCTCATCTGTAAAATGAGTTGGAGAAGGAAATAGAAAACCACTCTAGTATCTCTACCAGGAAAACCACAAATGGTTTCATGAAAAGTCAGATACTACTGAACCACAAAAAAAATATTTCACAGGTAATACTAGCAACTGGCAAGGGGTGAAGTCAGAAAAGGCTTCATGGAGGTAAATGAGTGAATCATGGAATGTTTTTATCTTAATCTCCTATAGGCAAACACACTATACAATTTGATTCATGAATTCATTTTTTTCATTTATTCATTCATTTAGTAAGTATTTATCTAATGTCTATTAGGCATAGCACCTCCATGCAACAGATAGGGGCAAATGTACTTCATGGAGTATTTATCATTTATTTAATGATCATCTCTCTAGGGATGGATTTCAAGTACACTTGAAGAATGATGGGCACATTTTTTTGTCCTTTCTCTTTCCTTTTCTGCCTCTGAGCTATTTCTCTCATCTAATTTTAACAGAGTCGTAGAATCTTAGATCTGGAATGAATGTTAGAAGTTGTTTAGCCCAGTTCCCTGCTCTATGCCAGACTCCTCTCTAGAACATTCCTAATCGGTGTTCTTTGAGCATTTGCTCATATTTAGAGTAGAAAGAAACTCACTAATTTGCAAGACAGCCTATTGTTCTCTGGGAAAGCTCAAATTTTATCAAGTTCTTTCTTCTATGGGCCCTAAATCTGCCTTCCAATAACTTTTATCAATTGTTCCTAATTCTACTCTGAAGAGTTACCAAGAAAATGTTTAAATCCTCTTCAGCAAAAGAATCCTTCAAATATTTGAAGAGAGTTGTTGCCAACAGTGCCTTGCTTGTAGTAAGTACTTTAAAAATGTATCATATTCTCCTAAATCTTATCTTCTCCAGGCTAATCAACCTGAACAATTGTTCATGTGATGTGCTTGGAGTCTTCTCACTATCTCACTTATTCAGAGACTATATTCCAAATATCCTTTAAAGGTCATACCTGCATAATATTCCAGCTATGTTTGGCAAGCACAGGATATGATTTTTCTAATGTTTATTGTACTTATATTAATACAACATAATATTGCATTAATTTTTGAGACAGCCTCGTCACTATGACAAAAAAGACAAATACTCCCAATTTCTTAACTGGGCAGTTAATATTTTTAACCTAAGTATGAAATTCTGGGCAATGAGGTGACACAGTGGATAGAGTACCAACCTTAGAGTCAGGAAGAACTGAATTCAAATCTGGTCTCAGTCATTTACTAGCTATGTGACCTTGGGCAAGTCCCCTAACCCCATTTGCCTCAGTTTCTTTATCTGAAAAAGGAACTGGAGAAGGAAATGGCAAACCACTCCAGTATCTCTAACAAGAACACCCCAAATGGGATCATAAAGAATTGGACATCATTGAAGAGACTGAACACCCACCACCACAGCAACAGTCTATATTTGGCCCTTTCATAGCCCACTCATTTTCTTATCTTTGACCCATTGTGCCAATCTGCTGAGAATCTGGAGAATCCAGATTCTGTCATTTGCTAATATATTATGTACCCTTCCTAGCTTTGTGATAAATGCCAATTTAATAAGTATGACTTTCTTGTTTTCATTTAAATCAGTGATAAAAATGCTGACAAAAAGAAGGCTGATAACTGAGTGCTGAGTAATGTGGCAGATTATATTATCTATGTTATCATTCAGTTTGTATTTCTGTTTCTTGTCTCCAAGGCTGCCACGAAAGAATTGGTCAAATGCTTCATTGAACTCCAGGTACACTATTTCTATGGGGTTCATTAATCTACTACTCTAGTAATTAATTCTGAAAAGAAAAACAACAGCTTAAAATAGCTAATTATTAATGAATTGATGCTAGCGCCTACTAATTACTTTTCTAAATGCCTATAAAACATGTCTTTTGAAGGTCTTATTAGATTTTTCCAGGGATAGGATTACCTGATCAATAATTCTGAAACTTCATTTTTTTATCTTTTTGAAAATACAAACATTTCATCTCATTCACTTCAATTTTTAGCAAGTTTCTTCTACTGAACCCAGCTTTACCTCATATAGTGCCTGCTTTCTAGTCCAATTTCTATCCCATGGTATTACAAAGAAATGATAATAGCATTTATATGGTACTTTAAGGATTTGAGTAGTAAATATTATTTCATTTTATCCTCACAACAACTCTGGGAGGTAGGTGCCATTATTAGCCCTATTTTACACATGAGAAAACTGAAACAGATAAATGCTAAGTTGTTTGCCACTGGGCACCAAGCTGGTAAGTTTTTGATACTGGATTTGAACTCAGATCTTCCTGACTCTGGGCAGCTAGCTGACATAGTGGATAGAACACTGGTCTGGACTCAGAAGGATCTGAGTGCAAATCCAGGCTCAGACACTTATTGCTGTGTGACCCTGGGCAAATACTTTACCCTTGTTTGCCTCAGTTTCCTCATTTGTAAAATGAGCTGGAGAAGGAAATGACAAACCACTCCAGTATCTTTGCCAAGAAAATCCCAGATGGGGTCACAGAATTGGGCACAACGAATTGCCTGAACAACAACTTAATGACTATAGGTCCAGCACTCTGCGCTAGGAGTAAATATTTTAAACCATTTTTCATGTACAAGCCAATTAAATATTTGAAGACATCAATTAGGAAAAATATTTTAGGCATAGTTTTCTTAACTACTCTAAAATACATTCTATTCTCTGCGGTTTCTCAAAGATTACCTTCATTTGCAAGTTTTTCAGTAATTTATGTGGGCCAGGATATTTAGCTTGTTAAAAGCCTCTGGGTGTTGTCTTAGCATTTTTTCATTTAGCCCAGGCTCCAATTTTCTGCAAACTAAGATTTTTTCCTGCATTTTTCAGAATGAAAATCATCCTCCTTAATACAGAAGATGAATGCAAAAAGGAAGTCAAGAAATTATATTTCCTTTTTATTTTCTATTCAACACATAGTCCATCAATAAACATTTATTAAGCACCTGCTGTGTACTCTGCTAAGAGTTTCAGGATACACAGAATGGTGAAAATTTGACAGTCACAAAGGGATAAAACTTTGACAGTCACTGATCTCAAGGAACTCACAGTTTAATGTGTGGAAACAACATGAAAACACACTGTGTATAGGATAAATTTGAAACAATCAGTTTAGGGAAGGCACAAGAATTAAGGGCATTTGAAAAAGACTTTATTTTATTTACTTATTTTTATTTCACTTTTAGTGTTTGCTTGATTTATTATTTGGAGAAGAACAAGAATTTCTCCTTATTTCCCCATAGTCAAAACAGCATGTTCTTCTTCAGTTTTTTATCTTTCTAAAATATATATATTTACTCATTTTTAGTTTACAACATTCAGTTCAACAAGCTGTTGAGTTCCAAATTTTCTCCCCCTTCTCCCTCTCCTCCACCCAAGAGGGCATGTAATCAGATATAGGCTCTACATACACATTCACATTAAACATATTTTCACATTAGTCATGTTGCAAAGAATTATAACCAATGGAATGAACCACAAGAAAGAACAAAACAAAACAAAGAAAGAGAGCAAATAATATGCTATGATCTACATTCAGACTCCATAATTCTTTCTAAGTATGTTTATAACATTTTCCATCATGAGCCTTTTTGGAGTTTTCTCAGAACCTTTCATCGCTGAGAAGAGCCAAGTCGATCAAAGTTACAAACATTGCACAATGTTGCTGTAAATGTGTACAAAGTTCTCCTGGTTCTGCTTCCCAGAAGGTGAGATTATAGCTGGGACTTCAAGCAACCCAGGGAAGCTACAAGATAGAAATGAGGGGGGAGAGTATTCTAGGCATGGAGGACAGCCAGTGAAAATGCCCAGGTAGGAGAGGGTGGGTCTCTGTGAGAGTAGTAACAAAGGAAGGAGTCTGGTGTCCCAGGGATGAGGGGAGTGAGTAAGAGGAGGAGGTATGAGGCATGAGAAACCTGGAAAGATGGGAAGGCAGGTTATGAAAGGCTTTAAAAAACCAAGTAGAATTTTATATTTGAAGGAGATAGAGAAGTGTTTGAGAGATCCTGGGGTTTTTTGAGTAGGGAGAATAATATGATCAGACTTGTGATTTAGGAAAGTCACTTTGATAACTGAGTAAAAGATGGAATGGACTGGGGAGAGACTTGAAACAAGCAGACTTGCCATCAGACCATTGCAGCAGCCCAAGTGTGAGAAGATGAGGGCTTGCACCAGGGTGGTGGCTGTGAAATATCTGAGAGATGTTAAAAAGATAAAATTGACAGGCTTCAGCAATCAATTCAATATGGGGGTTAAGAGAATGAGGAGCCAAGGATGATGCCTAGGTTTTAAGCTTGGCTGACTGGAAGGGTGGTGGTTCCCTTGATAGTAATAGGGATGTTAGAGGAGAGGTCTAAGGGGAAAAGATGAAAGCAGTTTTGGATATGTTGAATTTAAGATGTCTATAGGACATCTAGTTTGAGATATTCAAAAGGCGGTTGGAGGTGTGAATCTGGAGGTCAGGTGAGAGAATAGAGCTGGTGAGGTAGATTTGAGAATCATCAGCACAGCTATGATCATTAAATCCATAGAAACTGATGAGATCACCCAGTGAAACGGGCAAGAGGAAGAAGAGATGACTGCGGACAGAGAAATGTGGGACATCCATGTAACCAAGTGTTGATGAAAATTCAACAAAGGAGACTGAGAGGAACAAGCAGATAGGTAGGAAGAGAATCAGGAGAGAGACACAAAAGATGAAATTATCAAGAAGAGAGTAACTGACTGTGTCAAAGTTTGCAGAGAGGCCAAGAAGAATGAGGATTGAGAAAAAGTCATTGGATTCGGTAATTAATAAATTGTCAGTGCTTTTTAAGAGTGTTTCAGTTGAATGATGAGGGACCTTTGTAATCTCCTTCTGACTAGTTGTCCAACACCCTTACTGTCTATGTGTTGAGAGCCCTAGACACTGCTGTTGATTCCTAAACTAAGTCTTAAAGAAATATAAAAATTGTGAGAAGCAAAATGAAGGAATGCTTTTCAGGCATGGGTTATCTTTTTCAATGACTATCTCAAAACATTTTTGTGAGATCAAGATACATTTTAAAGTTTTCTAAAAGTTAGAGATATATAAATGTCTAGGTATGATGACAGTGATGGAGAAATGAAAAGAAGAAAGTAAGGACAAGGGTTGCAATTTGTCCTTCATTCTCAAAGAGGACCATGACATCAGGAAGATAATGATGCCATGACTTGCAAATGAATTGGATTTAATTGGATGTGCAAGGTCATCAGCCTCATTTTCATCCTCGCACATCTGAGTCCAGTGACCAGATATAGATCAAGACAACTAGATATGGCCCAGAATACAGTGGGAGACCTTGTCCTTTTAAAGGTAAGGTCTTTCTGAGTTCTCACTTTGACTGAGGCAATTCTCATTTAATGATTAGGGATGTTTAGGAACTGAGCCAAGGGATTATTCCTTTAAAAAAAAAATCTCAGTCCTTTTCAAGAGTGAAGGACAAACCATGACCTGTGAGTTGTCTGAACTGCCCAATAGGGACCCAACTGGCCAATTCCAGTTGGGCAACTAAAATTCTAATCTCCTCTCCTAAGTTCCCCTCCCCTCTCCTCTCCTCGGTTTTCCCCTCCTCTCTTCTTCTCTCCTGTGTCATGCCCTTACTTCAGGGTAGTCTGCCCAAAAGAAGGTAAATTTTGATGTCTGGCACCTACCTTTATATCATGGGGTTTACTAACTAGATTTCTTTCTTAAAGACTATGCCTAAACCCAATTCACTCTAGCTATCATTGATTGGTCAACAACAATAGGACCCTGCTCAAGTGCCACTTAATTTTTTGGGCCTGATGGCTTGGAGTCAATGTAAATAGTAATTGTTTCTCTTTTTGAAGGACAAGAGAGGGAACAAGGAAAGGAAGAAGGAAGGAAGGAAGGAAGGAAGGAAGGAAGGAAGGAAGGAAGGAAGGATTAAGAAGGAAAAAGTATCAATGAAATGTCAAGTTCAGCAAGCTGCTAATAATTCTGTCCATGGAAAGTGTCCATGAGAAAAAATTGTATGGGATATGGTGAGAAAACTAGCCTGAATATTCATGGGCAGCAGGAAAGCAGGAACTCTAATTTTATACCTGCCCCAAATAGTGGTCTACTTTTTCTTTGTTCTTCCCACTCTAAACACACATTTTAAGGAGCTCCCCTGGCCCCTTTTCATTGTTGCCCGAATTTCTCCCATGCAACAGTTTATCTTCCTCTCATCACATTCTCCCTTGCTCCAACCCCTAATGATCCTCTAGAGAAATTGTTGTATGATTTTCATTTTCTCTTCAGCTCTATTTTATTCTTTGTCCTCATACACCCATTCTTTTTTCTTTTTCCAAGTCTATGAAATAAATGCTCAGGTTGGATGAGATGATTTCTAAGACTTCTGGGGACATAAGGTGGTGCAGTGGATAGAGTGCCAGACTTACAGTCAGGAAGACCTCAGGTCAATTCCAGTCTCAGACATTAAATGAGTGACCCTGTGCAAATCACTTAACCGCTGTCTCAGTTTCCTTACCTATAAAATGGGCATAGCAATAGCACCTACTTCACAGCATTGTTATAAGGATTAAATAAAATATAAAGTACTTATCAGAGTGCCTGGAACATAGTAGGTGCTTAATAAATGTTTGTTACCTTCCCTTCTCCCTCTCATATATTCACACCACTTTAGGATCATATAACTGGAAGGGACCTTAGGAGCCTTTATAAGTCCAACCCCATTATTTTACAGATGAGGAAAATAGAGGCCCAGAGAATTAAGTGATTTGCCCATGATCGCAGTAGGAAAGATCTGGGATTTGAACAGAAATCTCCTTCCTGATCCTCCTTGATCCCCCTCCTGACCTTTCCATCTGACTGCAAGTGCAGTGTCTTTGCCACTGCTCCATAAGCCTTCCCCTAGGAAACATTCCACACACACACACACACACACACACACACACACACACACACAGAAATACACATAGACACAGTGTGTGCATATGATAATAGGGAAAGGACAGCAGTCAGATAGGGATAGCAATTAGAGGGACAGAATAGAGATAGATAGAAAATTTTGATAGAACAAAAATGCCAAGTGAATTTTTCAGGAACAAGTGATGGTAGTAGCTTTAAGCATCTAATGAAATTACCATGTTAAATTTCCTGTTTGCCAAAGGACCAAATATAAAGTCCCCTATTTGGCATTTAAAACTTTTTGTAACTTAACTCCTTCCTATCTTCCTAGTTTCCTTCCACTTTCATTTTCTCCACGTCTACAATTCAAGCACAGTGGCCTGTTTGCACATAGCATCTCCATTCCCCTGCCTTGGTATTGACTGTCCTTCTGCCCTATGTGTCACTGCTTCACTTCTGCCTCTTAGTTTCTCTGTGTTCATTCATTCAGCTCAAATTTCTGCCTCCAGACTCCTTGAAGGTAAAGACCATTTTTGCCTGTGTTTTTCCAACCACTGTGATTGTCGTAGTGCCTGGTACATATAGTAAAATCTTAATAAATGCTTATTGACTTTTCCCTTTGTGTGTGATGATCTATGTAGAAAATTATATTTACATTTGTAATCATTCTCACATTCAGGGTGGAGGGAGGGTGGAAACTGTTGAGACTCTAAAGGGAACAGTATTTGTTTATTTCACATCTGAGAACTCTTTGAGCACAAATACCAGCTGGAGGGCTTAATGGATAGAACATTGGACAGGGAATCAGGAAGATGCAAGTTCAAATCCAACCTTAGATACTTACTAGTTGTATGACCCTAGGCAAGTCATTTAATCCCTGCCTCCTTCAGCTTCTTTATCTATAAAAGATAGATGTTATTACTATTTCTGCCTCCAGAAATATCATCTACCACCAGGGTTGTAATATGCATAAAATGAAATAATATTTGTAAAGTACTTTGTAAACTTTAAAGTGCTATATAAATTGTGCTCTCTCTATATATACATATATATATGTGTATACATATATATGTATATGTGTGAATATGATATATTGTTAATGGGCTTCCCCCCAACTATCTTCCCCTTTAAAAATAAAAGTCTCCTGGGCAGTTTTATAGTCAAATTAAATATGATCCTGAGAACAAACTATATGTATGTTCTCCAAGGACCAGACTACATGAATTCATAATGGTTCATCACCAAATTTCCTGTAGAGTGTTAAAATTTTTGGCTAGAGTCACTCTTGACATTCATCTCAAAATTAATAAGAGGGGTATCTTTTGGTTTGGTAGATTCATACCTTTGACCTTTGTGACCTTTATGATAAAGGATTAGAGTATAGCAAAATTGATGAGTAAATGTGGTGACCATTATGATACAATATTTTTAATAGTTTCATTTAGCATTCGTGTTTTAATTACAAATATTTAACAAATTTAGCTGTCATTGTTGAAATTTGTTTAATGTTTCTTCTTTTGCATTTTAGTTTTCAATAATAGCCCATTTCGAATGAATGCATAAATATATATCCTTATGCTCTTAGCTGAACAGCATTAGCCTTTTAAATGTGCAAAGTCAGCTATCATAGAATAATAACTCACATTTATGTACCGCTTTAAAGTCACAGACTGCTTTTCATGCATCATCTCATTTGGTAACAATAGTAAGACTACATCTATAGAGCATTTAATGTTTTACAATGCAGTGGATAGAGCACTGGACAGCTAGATGGTACAGTGGATAGAGTGCTAGGCCTAAAGTCAGGAAGAACTGAGTTCAAATCTGATTTCAGACACTGGTTAGCTGTGTGACCTGGGCAAGTCACTTAACCCTGATTACCTCAGTTTCCTCAACTGTAAAATGAATTGGAGAAGTAAATGGCAAACTGATCCAGTATCTTTACCAAGGAAACTCCAAATGGGGTCATGAAGAGTTGGAAATAACTGAACAACAACTGATAGAGTAACTATCTACCTTTCAGTTTTTTTTTTTGTAAGGATAAAGGGAAAAAATATTTGTAAAGCACTTTGCAAACCTCAAAGCATCATAGAAATACTAGCTGTCATCATCATCACCATCATTTCATTCATTCCTTGCAACATTCCCACAATAGATATTGTATATGTTATTATGACCAATTTACAAATGAGAAACTGAGATCAAGTTAAATGATGTGGTCAAGGTCAATACTCATATATGAATTCCAATGTGCTCTCTCCTAGTCTTGGGATTTTTCTACTACATCACACTATGTTGTATTTCATCACAAAGTAAGTATTATGAATATTAGCTGTAATTAGTATTATTACCTACAAATAATGTTAGGCAGCATGATGCAATGGATAGTGAATCAACCTTAGAACCAGGACAATGTGCAATCAAGTCCTAGCCTTGAAACACACTGGCTGTGTGACCGCTCTCCAAGTCACTTAAACACCTAGTATTCCAGCTAAGACTAAATTGAAAAGAAGGTATTGACCTGAATTGGTAGAGACAGCTTCCTCAACAGTGAGCTCACTCTACCAGTGAAATCACAAGAACAGTCCCTATCCCAGAAATAATAGATAAGATTTATCTTAAGCAATTTCATACCACAAGACTTCTAGTTTGGGCAAAAGAAGGAGAGGAAGAAGGAACTAAGTATTTATTGAATGCAGGCTATATAGTGGACATTGTGCTAAGAACTCTATGTATCTCATTTGATCCTCAAAACAAGCTGGAGAGATGGGTACTGTTACTGTTCTCATTTTACAGTTGAGGAAACTGAGACAGAGGTTAAATTGATTTACTCAGAGTCACATAGTTGATAACTGTCTGAGGCTCAAGTTTTCTTGACTCCAAATCCAGCATTCTTTCTACTGTGTCACTGAGTAAGAGAAGTTTTGTAACACTTCTAAATAAAACATAGGAACCAACTTTTGGAGGCATCTCAAGTTGGTCATCTCTAAGTTTCTTTTCTGAACCACCATTATAAAAGCAAGCACTAAGAGCAGCAAGATGTAATTAACTTAATCACCTGTAATTTATTAAGAAATGCTATTGAAGTTTTAATCATCTATGGAACACAAAGAGACTTGGACTAAGTGACTTCTAAGATTTTCTCCTTTTTATCTGCACTACTTATATACACAAATATATATATGTATGTATGTATATATATATATATATTAAAGCTTTAATAACTTGAAACCTCACTTTAGGAGATTTTTTGCCTTTGCTACATACCCTTTTATTCAAACATACATTTTAGGAGATTCTTTGCCTTTGCTACATACCCTTTTATTCAAACACACATTTCCCTTTCTTATCCCCAAAATTTGTTACTATTCAGTCGTTTCAGTCATGTCAATCTTTTATGATTCCATTTGGTATTTTCTTGGCAAAGATACAGGAGTGGTTTGCCATTTTCTTCTCCAGTGGATTCAATAGATCCATTCTATCAGGCAATCTGAGGTGAATGATTTGCCCAAAGTCACTCAGCTAAGAATGTCTGAGACTGGATTTGAATTCAGGTCTTCCTGACTCCAGGACCAGTGTTCTATCCATTGAGCCATCAGTTGCCTCAATCCCCAAATACCCAAAGGAAAAATAATGACCACATTCAGAAACACTAGAAAAATGAACAAATGTAAGTACTGCTAGGAGGTCCAGTAAATAGAGTGCAAGGCCTGGGGTCAGGAAGATTCATTTTCTGAAGTTCAAATTGGCCTTAACCACTTCCTAATTATGTGACCCTGGGCAAGTCACTGAATGTTCTTTGCTGCAATTTCTTCATCTGTAAATTGAGCTGGAGAAGGACATGGTAAACCACTCTAGTATCTTTGCAAGAAAACCCCAAATGGGGCCTCAAAGAATCAGACATGTCTAAATATCTCCTTTTTTTGGAGGGTCAACCATGGTTCAGAGTTCTTGAATTATTTGGAAAAAAAACACATATATTATAAACTTCTATAGCATGGATCTTCAGAATATATTTCATTGTCAAGAACTTGTCTTCTAAAAACCGCTCTGTAATTTAGTGAGCTGAGTCATTTGGCTTATTTCTGAAATTTAAATCACAAATGCAGAGAAAAGCAGCACAAATTGCCATTCTAGGGGAAATGAATGCTTTTGTACTTTAATTTTTTGCATAGCCGAAAGTTTTAGAAAATTCTTTCTTATAACACAGGAATCTCAAGGGTCCTGGCAGATTCTGCACCTGTAGGGAAAACTCTCTCATGTATGTAAGTGTCATTTACACTACTGGGGGATACATTCCCCATTTCTCCATAATATTTATATGCCACCTATCACAGCATCCCACTTGGCATCCATTATAAAATAGCCTCCTGAGAGAGCATTGTCAAAGAACTAACTGTGGCATGAACTTATAAAATTATTATCAGGAGGTAACGAAACCATACTTTGATAGTGTCTGAGACAAGTCACATATTCCTAAAGGGGTCATTACTTTTTGCCCTCTAATATTGCTGCCACCTCACCCTCACTTGGCTATGATTAATGCACAAGATTTAAGTCATAGGCTAAGCTTTTAAATAAGATTCAAACCATATTGTTAGTAGCAGTGCTGGAAAACAAATTGGAAATGTGCTAAGAAAGAAAGTAAAATGTCCATATGTTTCAAGTCACAGATCTCAGTGGTAGGCATTTACCCCAAGGAAGTCAAAGACGGAAAGATGTAATGGACCGTAGATCTCATAGGAGCACTTTTTGTAGCAGCAAATACTAGGGAATACAGTATATACCTATTCAGTGTGGGATGGGAACAAGCTGTGATACATTCATGTACTTGGATATTCTGTGCTGTAGGAAATAATGAATATGAAGAATATCAAGTGATACAAAATAAAATAAGTAGAACAAGGCAAACAATATATGTGGCAACTACACAGATGTAAAATGTTTTTTGGAAGCAATTGGGGTTAAGTGACTTGCCCAGGGTTGCACAGCTAGTATTTTGAGTCTGGGTTTGAACTCAGGTTCTCTGAGTCCAAGGCCAGTGCTCTATCCAGGGAGTCACTTAGTTTCCCCTTATACTGATGTAAATGGAAATAACATTGGAAAATTAAAACTGAATACAATGAAATTATAATGATCAGCCACTTCTGCTTAGGCTATTGATATGAAAAGTCGCAGAGGAACCCAGCTCTCCTGACAAACACCTCAGCAACTATTTGAAAAGGCGGCAGACGGAACAATTACCAGTTAGTTTATACACAGTCCAGAACTATACAAAAAACAAGCAAACAAGTAAATAAACAGAAGGCCGTGAGCTCTTGGAGGAGGGACGTACCAAGTAGGTGGAAAGCCATGTGAACTCTGCTAAACGGGACTTGACCCCAGTGGAGTCTTGGCTTTGGTCTCCTGAAAGAGTAATAGAGGACAGTCAGTTCTCATAGGTTACTGAGCAAGGAGACAGGGCTGGAAAGAAGAGGTAATCATTCAGGCTCTCCAAGATTTCTGGAGTTTTGGTAGGAGTCAAAAATAGAAGAAAGGACCAGTACAATATCCAGGCCCCCTGGAATGTGTGTGTTTGTGTGTGTGTGTGTGTGTGTGTGTGTGTTGAATGGGGTGGGAACCACCCTGCAGGAGGCCAGAAACCGGGGAAAAATAAAGACATCTGGTTGAGACTCATCAGGGCCACAGGAGGGGGCAGAGCCAACAACCTTTGTGTAAGAAAAAGGAGGCAGAGACAGCTTAAGCCCAGCACACATGTAGGGACACCAAAAGACAGAAGCAAGAGGTAGAAATCAACGTTCATAGCAGAGAGGGGGCCCTTGCTCTAGCCAGATGAAATTAGATTATAGATGAAATAGAACAGGGTATAACTACTCTTGCTTGCTGGGCAATTTGAATAACTACCTTTGCTAAGAGCTAATTAAGCCTACTGGCTGAGTGTTAATGATAAACACATTGGTTAGAGCATGTGAGTTGTAATACATAGAGTATAACCTCTTAGCATTACCTCTCAAATCCAGGATAGCAGTTGCTCTCTGTGGACCTAATTTGCTCACATCAGTGAAAGTTTGGGAGAGAAGCCCTAAGGGCATACTAAGATCATTGTAGGTATTATCTATACTAGGATTGTTTATCCCACATTAAACATCATCAAGGACATAAATAATCAATCAAACAAACAAACATTTATTAAATACTAACTAGTGTCAGGCACATAGGTACTAGGGATGCCAAGACAAAAGTGAAATCACCTGCCCTCAAGTAGCTTACCTCTATTGGGAAGCAACATGTACACATATGATTATGTGATATATAAACAATATATAATATATAAATATAAACAAAATTTGCACATATAAATCTATGTACATGCATAAATATACAGTAGCATAATATATAATATATGATCATATATTAAGCATAAATAAAATTTGCACTATAAATATATGCAAAATAAATTCAAGGTAATTTGTAGCCAAGAAAGACCAGGGTAAGATTCATATAGGAAAAGGCATTTTAAATGATCTTTGAAGGGAACTAGGAATTCTAGGACGTGGAGGTGAGGAAGGAGCTCGTAGTCTAATGGAAGAGACAAGTTTATACAACTACACATAAACAAGGTATAGGCAGGATCAATTACAGATAATTAATAGAAAGAAGGCATTAAAATTAAAGGGGAGTTAATTTGATTTATCCTGAACAAAATCGGCTGCAGACTGAAGATGACATTAAATGATTCATTCCCTGACACCTGGTTAATGTGTGTCTGAGTTAGAACTTGAACCCAGGCCTTCCTGATCCTAAGGCCAGGTCCCTATCCACCATTCCACTCTGCCACTGAGAAAGCCATGTCAGTCAGCTAAAACTGTGGAGCAATAATGTGGTAGGGTTTTGTCCTGTTTAGTATTTCCACAGTAGAGGGAGCTGAACGCATTCAGAATCCCAAGCAGAAAAACAGGCCTCCCTCCGTCTTGGTAATATACTCATTTGTATTTTTCCCCAAGAGTACAAAAGGTGCCCTTAGAAAGGAGATTGTACTCTTTATTTTCCCTTCATATTGTGCTCCCTAAATCACAAAAGCCTGGAGCCAATATTCCAAACTGTATAATCTGTCCTGTCTACACCAGGGCATGATTATTTCTCACCCTCAGCCTTCCCAGTGAGTGTCCCTATGTTGTGTGCAGGGTTTGGGCATCTACCAGTTTCTTTGTAAAACTCTTTTATCAGAATTAGGATTATTTCCCAGTCTCAGATTTCATTTTCCTTGTCTTCTCTGGAAGACAGAATGTAGCAGTGATCTTGATTTCTTAAATGTCTGAATAGCTATGCTCTTTTGAGGAATGTGTGAAATGCTCTCAGGTTTTAAGGCTATCCAGCATCCCTGGAAATGCTTTATAGAACTATGATTTAAGGAGTCTCATTTTTTTTTCTTCTTTCCCACACAGTTGTATTTATGGATATTGGCTTTATAAGTATCCAGTGAAATTAAATGACTCACTGGAGGCTACACAGCAAAGTGGAAGCAAAATCACAGCTGAAACTTTGAGTTTCTTCTTACCGTTCACCCATCAGATCACCTTTGCCTTTCACTGAGTTCTCTTACCTTCAATGGTCAAGCTTAAATGCCCAGGGCCAGAGAAATGTCCCAAGCTTTACAAAGGAGAACACAAACCATGTCTCTAATGTTTGTGCCCCTGGTCTTGTGACCTAATTTGGAATCATCAAGTGATGCCTACCATGGATGGGGTGAATCAAAACCAATATTACTCTAAAGCATTACATTGCAGCTTCTACAGAGAAATTATTGAAATCAGACATATGGAAATACAAAGATTTTGTGAGCTGTGTTGTATGCATCATTTCTGCCTCTTGATGACCCCATTTGGTGTTTTCTTGTTAGAGATACTGAAATGGTTTTCCATTTCTTTCTCCAACTCATTTTACAGAGGAGGAAACTGAGGCAAACAGGGTTCAGTGACTTACCCAGGGTCATGTAAGTAAGGTCAGATTTGAACTCAGGAAGATGAGTCACTCCCACTTGAGGCCTGGTGCTCTATCCACTGTGCCACCTAGCTGATCTTTGTAAGCTATGTCAGCAAGCAAAACATTCAACAATCTAGTACCCCAATGTTTTAAGCCTTGATATTTCCAATGTTTTCTCTAATGTGGTCTATAATAATTAACAAGGAGACATTTATTGAGCCAGGGATACATTGGTGAAGTACAAAGGACTATGCAAAACTGTTTTCCAGGAAGAATTCCCTCCTTCAAATTAATGAATGAAATAAAGAAAAAATCATTTATTAAGCACTTACTATGCACCAGTTCAGGAAGTTATCACAGTAGAAGAGTACCAAGCTTGGAGTCAGAAAGGCCTGAGCTTAAATCCAATCTCAGATATTTACTAGCTGTGTGACCTTGAGCAAGTCACTGAACCCTGTTTGACTTAGTTTCATCATCTGTAAAATGAGTTGGAGAAGGAAATGGAAAACCACTCCAGTGCCTTTGCCAAAAAACAAACAAACCCAAGTGGGGTCACATAGAGTCATACATGACCGAAAGGACTGAACAGTAACTAAATGTACCAAGCACTATGCTATTTGCTGGGTACACAAAACCTCTGGCGTCCAGGAACTTTTATTTTAATAAATGTTAATTTCAATCAATGAATCTAGGAAAGTGTTGGCCAGTGAACGGGTAATTTGTATTGGAAATATGCAAGGATAGTAAGTGGAGAATAGCCAACATGACCTTTGTAGTGACAGGTATACTATTAATTTGATTCTGATTCTGGAACCAGAAAGGGCAGGTGGAAGAAGCTTCTGATTGCAAGGGACCTGGCAAGATGAAGGTTGGAGTGTAAAGTGAAACATGACTGGGGCCATCTAGGTAGAGTGGACCTTGTGAAGCACTCACCAATAAGGAAAGAGATGGAGGGTTGTAGTGTTAGAGAGTTAAAGATCTTCACCATTCATTGATGGACCTGCTCATTAAGGGAAGCTTGATCAGCCTGGAGAGACCCATGCCTTATGTTAATTTCTACTGCACTGGTTCTCAAGGGTTGTGGTGCCCTCTGGCTCTGAAAAGTGTATGAATACTCTGAAGTGAGGTTTTACTTTAGGTCTGTCATTGGAAGTGTTTGGCCAGATGAGACTCTGGGCAGCTGCCAAGAAGACCCTGGGCTTTGAAAACCCAGATGCTGGGGCTTCTCACTCTGGTAACTATGTATGTATGGTCAGACAATTGGATCTGTCTGTTTATCTGTGATATATGTATTGCTTTTGGTAAGAGAGTTGGAAGACCTTTCTGTTGATTATTATTTCTTTGTATTTTCTTTGAAGTTCAAGGTGTTGCCTCTTTCCCCTGAACTAAGTGAATGATATATGTGCTTGATTAAAGTGATTGTTGACCTCTCAAAAGTTGCTTTCTTTTTAGAAAAGCAGATCTAAGAACTTGTGATAGCAGGCCATCCTGGGTATGTCAAGCAGCTCACTTTTGCAAGGCTTGGATTCTGTCACTGAAAGGGTCAAGTACTCTTAGATATAGTCTCCTGTTTCAGGAAGGGCAGTAGCACTGTAACAATATTATTTCCTGGGCCATGAATAAATCCATTCAAAAGAACTGCTAACTAGAACATCTGCTCTGTAACAAAAAGGTACTTGGGTTTCCTATGTCTATGATTTCAGGCAGGCATTTGCCACCTGTCAATGTCTTTGAGAGGCCTGGAAATGAGGGGACCTACTGAGTGATTCCCTCGCAAACAAAAGCAGGATGGAAAATAACTTATTTTGTGTCATATCATAAAGCCCTCTGGAAAAATCACTGTTTTCCACGTTATCCAACAAACTTTTACTTCAATTCAGTAAGTATTTATACAGCACCTGCTTTGTACCAGGCACTTATGCTAGGTGTTAAGGATTATGAAAATGAAAAATATGCCCTGACCTTAAGAAGTTTATATTCTTCTGTTATATTTTACAACATAGAAACAGGTAAGTATAAACATGGCTCTTAGAGGAGGAAGAAAGCAATGATAAGTGGGGGTGGTTCTGTGATTCTTGTAGGGAGGTGGGTGTTCTAAAAGCTGGAGCGGAAGAAAGTAATTTCAGGCTAAGGTGGACAGTCTATACAAATGCGCAGAAGTTAGAGATAGAGTAAGTTAGGGAAATAACAATTAGGCTAGTTTGGATGGAACACAAGGTAGATAAAGAAAAGGAATGTGTAAAAAAAAAGTTTTGACCATTTTTATTTCTTGGTGTGATTGAGAGAAGGGCTGCTGTAAGCCTCATGGTGACTCACTCTATCCACTCAGGGAAAACATTTTTCCATGACTGCATGTTGGAGCTATTTTTCAAATCTCTATTGTATTTCATTTTTCCTGCTCTGAATTGAAGGAATATTGGAGGTGGCTATGACTTTGTCAGTTTTTTAGGTTGGAAAAGTGAGTTCCAAAAGGTCTGGTAACTGGGGTCCAAACCAGCGTTTGCTGGAAGCCTAGTCCTAGGTGTGCCCATGGCCCTGAGATGTCTACTGGACTCAGAGATCAGCAGATCAACACTGAGACTTTTGTGTTTGGCAAACAAGGAGCAGCCCTACCTATCACTTGGATGGAATTTGGTTCTTTGTAGTAATGATTTTAAATCAACTCCACTTTCTCCAAGGATTGAGTTGGTAGAGGAAGAGTATGCCCCTGGTACTGGGGAGAAATGCTTTGTAATTTCTGCTGTTGTTTATTTTTTCAGCAAATATACTTCTGCAACATGTAAAATAAAGTTTGAAGTCTAGAAATGAAGACTAGAGCCAGATTGTGGAGAACTTTAAATGGGAAAGTGAATTTACATTTTTTCATACAGAAAATCAGGAGTCACTAATGGTACCTGAACAAGGGTGACATGTCATGAGTACCTTTGACTTCAGCTGGTGTTTTTGACATCTGTGTGGAGAATTGATGAGAGAAGGGTGAGACTGGATAGAGTCCAATTAGGAGACTGTTGTGAGAATTCAGGCAAGAGGTGATAGAGGCTTGAAGTAGAGTGATGTGGATCTCAATTAAGGAACTATTCCAGTATTCCAAAGAGACTTTTTGGGGAGCAGTGTTTTATCCCAGAAACAGCAAGATGGTATAAAGACTACAAATCTGGATTCAAAGTCTGTGCCTAACACTTACTATCATGAGACCAGTTTCACTGCAAATTGTCTTCTGGTCTTCAGTCCCTTGCCCCTTTTCCTACTGCTGTTGACACATTTTTCTAAGGCCAATCCCTAAAATATTCCCGCCATCTGCTTAAGAGGTGATTATGATCGGGTCCACTTCAAATTTATGTTATCACATCTCAGCTGTGCACTCACTGCAGCAAGGCAATCTTTTCATTCCTTCCTAATTGATATCCTACTCACTGTGGTGGCTTTTGCAAAGCTGCTCTTTTCTTCTCATGCCTCCAACATAGTCATTTCCCATACTCTCTCTGCTGAGGACCTCACGTCAAGAATTCATGAAAACATTGGGTCCATTCTTGGAAAGCTTGATCCCATTGCCTCTGGTTTTCTCCAACAGACTGCCCTCACTGCAACCCTACCTAGTGTGATAATTTGCAGTCTTCCCTGTGTACTGGCTTCTTTCCTCCTCCCTAACAATATATTTAAGTCTTCATAGTTCTTTTAAAAAAGTTGTAAGATGCTACCATCCCTGATAGTTAATAAACTTATATCTCTCCTCCCCTTTTCCTTTACATCCCTTGAAAAAAGCCTTCTATAATTGCTACTTCCATTTTTTTTCTCTTCTCATTGTCTTTAAACTGAAATGTGCTTTCTGATCTCATCAGTACACTGAAGTAATTTTCTCTATAGTCTCCATAATTCCTTATTTCCAACTCTATTTACCTCATTTAAGCCCTCATCCTCCTTGCAACATTCTACATTATTTATTATATTCTCTTGTGTACTCACTCCTCTGTAGATTTCATGACTCCATTCTCTTCTTGGTCCTTTTCCTGCTTGTCTGACTGTTTTTTTCTGGTCTTTTCTGGATCCTCATTCATGTTATATCCATGAGTCAGTGTCCAGCAAGTGTCTATGCTGTCTTCTTTCTCTCTATATCCTATGACTGGGTGATCTTTCCTATGGATTCAATTATCATCTCTATACTGATGACTCCCAGATTTTTATATTCTACCAGTCTTCCCTGAGCGCAGTTGCACATTCCCAACTGCCCATTAGACATTTCAAGTTGGATGTCTGGTAAATAACTAAACTCCAATAAGACCAAAGCAAAGCAAGTCTTTTTTTTCTTTCAACTCATCCCTCATTTGACTTCCCTATTGCTATGGCAGCTAGGTGGTGCAGTGGATGGAGTACAGGGTCTAGAGTCAGAAGAGCCACTTTAAATCCAGCCTCAGACAGTTACTAGCTATGGGGCCCTGGGCAAGTGACAACTTCCATTTGCTTCAGTTCCTTATGTGAAAAATGGGGGCACACTTGAGAAGGAAATGGCAAATCACTCCAGTATTATTGCCAAGAAAATCCAAAATCCACTCCTCACTCTCCCTCACCCCACATAATTGATCCATTTTCAAATCCTGTTTTTTCATATATATATATATTCACATATATATGTATACACACATATACATATGATACACACACGTGTATATATACATATATTTGTATATGTATGTATATATGTCACTTTCCTTTCATAAAGCTACTTCCCTGGTTTAGACTCTCATCACTCCCATGTGAACACTTACAGAAGCCTCAAGGTTCTCCCCTCTCCAATCCATTCATTTTTCACAGCCAAAGTGATTTTCTGCTAAAGTTCATCTGGCCGTGTAATCTCCCCCACCTGCACCCGATAATCTCCAGTGGCCTTGTTTACCTTCAGGACCAAACGTCCGTCCTTTCTTTGGCATTTTCAAATCTTCACCACTTGCCTTCTTCCTACCCTTCCAGTCTCCTCCTCCTTCATTTACTCACCTGCTCAAGCTCTATGGTCCAGGCTGATTCCTATTTCTCACAAGTGAAACTCCATTTCTCATCTCTGTGCCTTTGCAAGGGCTATACATTTCTGGGGCACTCTTCATCCTCCCCTCTAGCTTCAAGATTCTCTGACTCCTTTCAGCTCATATTCCACTATTTCTAGAGAGTTTTCACCAGACTACCCACCCTCCCACCCACCCTCATCCAGCTACTCATACTTTCTCCTCTGCAATTACCTTTTATCTACTTTGTCTTGGATATACTCATATAAGTATATACTGTCTCTCATATTAAAATTTTGATTCCTTTAGATGTACTGAAGCTTGAGAAAGAGACTTGGGCTGCACATGGAGATCTGGGAATCATTTGCATAGTGATGCTAATTGAAAGATTTCTGGGGCAGAGATTACCAGGAGAGCAAGGGCCATTTTCACATTTTCTTTGTCCCTTAGGCAATTAGCACATTGTCTAAGACAGTAAATAGTGAATAAATAATTCATTACTTGATTGAATGATTTTGGACAAGTTACCTAACTCTTTCAGAGCCTCAGTTTCTATATCAATAATGGGAAGATTGGGGTAGAAATGGCTTCCATGGTTCCTTCAAACTCTAAATATATTTTTAAATATATATTTTTTATTTTTATATATTATATATTTATGTTTTCTATGTTTATATATATTTTAAATATGTATTTTTCAATGTAGGGATAATAATCAGACTTTTTACAGAAAAGATGCTTTCTTTATGCTTTAGAGCAGGAATCAGAAAAATACAGTTTTGTCCCATTGCCTGTTTTTATATGGCCTGAGAGCTAGGAATAGCTTTACATTTTAAAATAAGGTTTTATTTAAAAGTGTTAAAAACAAAACACGATACCCTATTCTGAGCTTGCAGGTGATTAAAGGAAAGGTTAGAGGTGGAGCAGTAGATTGCCCACCCCTGCTCTGTAGTCTTCAATTCATTATTATCATTGATCCTTTTTTCCTTTTTAAAACTTTCTGTCCTTTTGCTAGCTAGCCCTAGGCTAACATGGTCAGTCATGTCATTCTGATGGATTATCCTAATTTTGCTTAATGTCCTGAAAATTCCTTTATTCATCCTTTGAGCATTTTTCAAATCCTGGGTCACCCTTTATAAATTTCTGCCATCATTTCCCCAACTTGATGACTGTGGCAAAATGAACCCTTGAACAAAGCATGGGTTAGCTTGTGCCAGGGATTTTAGCTATTTAGTTAACCTTTTTGACCATGAGGCTCATGCCTTTTCATTTCTCACCTGGCTATATTGGGACTTCTTTGACTCCACCTAGCTCCAGAAAACTCATTATTGGGATACTTTTACCATCCTGTAAGGTTGCCCTAGGTATGGAAATGCATCACCACCCTCTGCTTCTTGATTGGAGGATAGGGCATGATGACACCCAGCAAAACAACTCATGAATTGATTTGTATAGTTTTCCTGGATGAGCTGTCCTAAATTTAATCAGTATTCACCATAAATCTATCTGAACAAGGGAATCTTCCAAGTGCCAAGGAGTATATTCTCCTTTCTGTTAATGTAGAACATCAGAACTAGAAGGGATGTGAGAAAAAATTGAGTAAAAAATTCCCATTTTATAGATGGGAAGACTGACATAGGGTATTTTTTTCACAGAGGTGATTTTACTCAAGGTCACATGGTTCATCAATAATGAAACTTGGTCTTGAACCAAGGTCTCCAGCCTGAATTATCTACCACTTTTTTATATTGCTGGAATGCCTCATTATGGTCCTATATTATTTTGAAATAGAATTGTTGATGGACTACTAGTATGTCTGATTCTTCTATTTTCTTCATATATATTATTTGTTATTATTAATGCCTTGTGTTTTGATATCATAATCACTCATAAATATACCCCCACCCTCCCAAGTAACCCTTCCCCTGTAAAAAAGAAAAAAATGCTAAGCAAATTGTCATGGCAATCACATCTTACAGCAACTTTTCTTCATTTCTTTTGTAGGAATAGGATTATTGTTATGCAATATTCAGTTTCATTTTATTTTTCTTTTTGTTACATTGTTTAGGTTGTTGTGTGAATTGTTTTCTTGGTTCTACATACTTTATTCTGCATCGTCTTACAAGTTTTCCTATGGTTCTTTCAGTTCATCATATTTGTTTTTTCTTTCACTGAAAGTAATATTCTATTGCATTCTATCCTGTAATTTGTTTAGTCATCCCCCAAATGATTCATGGCCCCAAAGTACTGCTATGAATATTTTGGTATATATGATTTTATATATATGTATATGTATGTGTGTGTGTGTATGACCTTGGCTTCTTTGGGGTATAGGTCTAAAAGTAGTGCATGTGAATTGAAGGGTTTGGACATTTCAGTCACTTTTTTTGCATTGTAAATTATTTTCCAGAAGAGTGTAACTCACTCCCAGTTGCCACCAACAATGCATTTATCAGTTTGCTTATCTCCATGCTATGCCACCACATGTGTCCACTTCTTACATCTTCCCCTTTTCTAGTTCCAGCTGTGAGAACACTAATGAAATCAGCACTATTATTTCTGGAAAGGACATGTTAGTGTTGAGTCATTTGTTATATGACTTCAATCACTCTTCTATCTGACTTTCTTCTCCAAAACATCTGGGTCACCATTTCTCTATGTGTGTTGTCTTCTTCTGTTAAAATGTAAGGTCCTTGAAGGCAAGAACTATTCTTATTGGCTGTATCCCCAATTTGTATTTGTATCCCCAATACTTAGCAGAAGAGTTGGCACTTAATAATTTCATTTATTCATTCATTCATCGTTCCCATAGTCCTTTTACTAACAACTGGCTGTTTTTGGTATTCTTTGCCTAGTGTGAGATGAAATCTTAGAATTGTTTTCATTTGAATCTTTTCCTTTTACTAATGTTCAAAATAATCTTTCATAGCAATGCTGACAGTTTATAATTCTACTTCAAGAACTCTTCATAGCCTTTGACCACTTAACTATTGGGGAAGGGCTCTTGGTTTCACACAGGGATAGGTACTAGAACTGTTATTTCATTGGTACAGGTGATTCCCAGGTAGGGAAATTCCTCTGCCAGTGCAGCTTGATACTTTCTCTGCATTTTATTCCTTTAGACAATTACCTATAAAGAGGTTAAGTAACTTACCCAGTATCATTTATCTAGGGTGCATCAGACATGTGTCTGGAAACCACATCTTATTTATTTTGAAACTATATCCATTTTCCCATGCTGCTTCTTAGATTTGTGTTAATTATTTCCACATGTCAAATTTCAAGATGTTTTTAAGAATGAAGAGGGTATAGAATTGATTATGGGTAGAAAAAGAAACATCAGGTAGAATTTGCAGAAGCAAATTTCAGCGTGGTAGAAAAAAATTCAGTGGACTACCTTAGGAAGTAGTGGGTTTCTTCTCTTTGGAGTTTTTCAAGTGGAGGCTTACTTACTTTTAATTAATGTCAAAGAAGAAATTCTTGGTAAGTTAGGGGTGGCATTTGTTAGCTTGTGAAGGTCCTTTCAGCTCTGAGATTTTGTGACTGATTCTGCAAGTAGCCCACACGTGGCACACCTCCATGCTGTATGCATATTGGTTGAAGAAACTGGGGATGTTTAGACTGGAGTGGGGAAAGAAAGAAGAAGCATAAGAAAGTTGTCTTCACATGTTTGAAGAGATAATGTGGAAAAGGTATTAGTCTAGTTCTTATCAGCATGCAAAACTGAAAGCAACAGGTAGAAATTGTGCAAAAGAGGAAGATTTTGCTCATTACAAGGAAAAACTTTCTTACATTAGAAGTTTCCAAAAGAGGAATGCATCTCATCTTAGGAGGCAGTAGGTTAGCCATCACTGGAGGTGTTCAAGTAGAAGTTGGATGAACTCTTTTTAAGTAAGCTACAGCTTGGACCAGATGACTTCTGAGGTCCCATCCAACTCCAATTTTGACTGGTTGATGCCCACATAAAAAGGAATGCCAATCAGGAAGCCTGTTGAGCACTGTGATCTAGGGCATGTACCCTTGTAACTTTTAGTAGTCCTGTCCACTTACTTGGTCTATCTTCTTGTTGACCTGATTACTCTCCTTATGTTCATACCCAGCTTATGTGGAATCTGAGATCTGGCTTTCCTTCTATTTTTTTAGTTGTTCCAGTTGGCTCCTTCTTCACATTAGACATGGCCTCCTCCAGTGCTGTCCGTCTGTTGCAAATCCACTCAACTAACCCCTCTCAGCTGCTCCCAACCAAGGCAGTAAGCTGCATGTTATTCTTCTTTGAGAATTCTTCTATCTGTGTATGTCTAGGGTGCATGTTTCAGAAAAGTGCAATCCAGATTTTGGTAAGCCATAATTTAAATGCATGACTAGTTCTCATTCTTTAAGGATATAGGGAATCATTTTGTGATTTGAAGGATATTTTCATAAAGAAAAAATGTGGATTTTTAAAATGTTGATTCTGTAAAAACCCAAAATTGTAGGGAATGTTAGAGAGCTATGATAGACTGAAATGACCATCTCATCCAGCCCCTTCAATTTACAAATGAGGAAATTTGAAGTTTAGCTACGTTAGATGATTTGCCTACATCACATGTCCTAGTTAATAAAAGGGTAGGGACTTGGGCTAATCATTATCCACTCCCTTATCCAGTCATACCTCTAACCAGTTGTCATATTCTCAATTATAGTTAAGTGGTTTAGGCTTAACACAGGTATCCCTATTTACCCTAGGATTTAATCAGCCTGTATAAAACGTCCTAGACCTCTTGGTTCTGGCTTTAGTGGCAGATTACAAGGCTTTAAGGATGGTTTAATGTACTTTCTGTGTCTATGTTCCACATGAAAATTTTTATTTGTTTGCTTTATAATTCAAAGCATAATTTCCAAGATGGAACAAATGCACATTCAAACTATATCTAGACATGTCTCTGTGATGCAGTTCTAATTGGCTGGTCTGTGTATCAGAAGAGAAGCATTACTCTATAGACATAAGTTTAAACCAAGAAATTTTATTTGTTGGGGAATAGATTGAGAGTAAGTGTGGAATAATAGATTAAGGGAGTAAAAGAAGAGATGTGGCCAATGTTTTCTATTCTTTAACTTCAATTTTGGCATGTCTTAATTTCCTACTGGAATATAAACCAATTGAGAGAATAGATTGTCTCCTACTCTTCAGTAAGTGACCTTGATGATCCCTTCCAGTTTTGGACTGATGAATTTCAGGAGGGAGAAAATGATTTTCCAAAAGTATAGATAGAATCATGTTATCCCTCAATAAACACTGGTGGCTCTCTATCACTTTCAGGATAAAATATAAAATCCTCTCTTTGGAGGACTTCAAAGCTCTTCATAACCTGTCTTATCCCCCACCTTTCCTGTCTTCCTCCTAGGTATTCTGTGAACTGAACATAACTTTTTCTGACTATGGACATTTTTACTTAACTATTCCCCTCCCCCCTCCATCTATGGAATTTTCTTCCTCCTTATTTCTGCCTCTTGGCATTTCTGGCTTCCTTCAAGTCCCAGATAAAATCCCACCTTCTAAAGGAAGTCTTTTCTGATCACCCTTAATTCTAGTAATTTTTATTGATTGCTTTTATCAATTACTTCAAATTTATCATGTATTTAGCTTGTTGATACATAGCTGTTTGTCCATTGTCCCCCCCACTCCCCACCCAAATTAGAAGGTGAGTTCTTCAAGAGTAGGGTCTGTCTTTTTTTGTATTCCCAGCAGTTAAAAATTCTTGGCAGATAATAGGCATTTAATAAATGTTCACTGAAGGACTGACAAGTCACTACAAGGGTCAAGAGAGAATTTGTGTAAGACATGGCATCTGAGTTTAGCTTTGAAGGAAACTATGAGACAGAAATGAGGAGAGGACTCATTTCATACCCAGGGACAGAATCTGCAAAGCCACTGAGAAAAGAGATGGAATGTGGTGTCAAACCAGTTGCAATGAGGACTGCAGTGAACAGAAATAATAGGAGACAAAAATGGAAAGGTAAGTGATAGCCAATTTGTAGGGGGGTTTATAATGGCAGACTGAGAATTTTGTACTTTATCTTAGAGATAATAGGGACCTCAAAGTAAAGTAGCAATAAGGTCATATCTGTGGTTGAGGTATATCGGTTTGGCAGCTGTGTGGAGAATGGATTGGAAAGGGAGGAGAGAGAGCAGGGACACCAATTAGGAAGGTATTGCAACAGCCTGGGTGAGAGGTGATAAGAGTCTGATCTATAATAGAGCCAGTGTGAGTGAATGAATACTTGAAAGTTCACTGGTCAGTAGCTAGATTTCCCATGAGACTCCTCTAAGACCCCTGGTAGAATAGGAACAAAATGGAGAAATTTCAAAAAGAAATTTTAACCTAAAACTATATACACACAAGAGCCTAAACCCTCTCTGGATGCCCGTGTTATCTGGCGAGGGTTTTAGTCAATAAAAGCAAATTTTTTTTAAGCACCAAAGGGGAGAATGGTTATGAACATCACAAGCTTCAACCTGACATTGCTTACAATGGAGGGGATCAAAACATATTGAGGAAAAAGGTTATTAAAAACTTTGGTCATAATCACAACCATAGGGAAGTGGCACCAGATCATTTCTTTTTCACAAATTCACAGACAAAGTACATGCTGAGGTGGCACTCGGTGTCATTCCAGTGGCCAGAACTCAGCATCTCCACGCAATCCTCATGGCCATAGGGGTCACTGGGCTCACCCTCCTTCCAGTTGCTGTAGTTCTGTAGTGGAGTGTTATCTGTGAACACGTACTGCCCTTCTCGCTCTAGGTCATTCACCCCAATGAACACCCTGAAGAAGCCGCTGTCTGAGACGTATTTAGCGATCACTTGATTGGACCTCTCATCCTTGGGCATGGCTAGCATGCCTCCACGGATCCGGCAGTGGGTCAGGGACTCCCTGTAGCTCTTCTCCTCTTGTACAATGTAATAGAATTTTTCATCTGTTTCTTTAATCCCAGCTATGACTTTGGAGGGAAGAAAATACAACCAGCCTTACTCATATTGACAAGGAACAACAATAATATTAATGAAAATAATAAAATATTGATGGTGGAAATTTTGCTCAGCTCAGACTTTGTTAATTTGATTTTAAAAAATAAGGACAGACTTTACTTCGTTTTCCCTTTCACGGCCTCCTACTGAGCATTCTAGCTGCCATCCCTTCCATCCAGCCTTTCAGCTATGAGCCCTCTCACCCAGTACTCCCACCATGGGCCCTCCCACCCAGTACTCCAGCTATGAGCTAGACTGAACAAAATGAATGGAAGTATAGAATGCAGTGAGGTACATAACTGAGCACTGGGGTCTTCGCTTCTTCCCAGATACAAGAATATGTCTGGATTTAGGCAAACCATGAGCATGCTCTTAGAGAAGACTATTCTCTTTCAATGTAGCCATTTTCTGATCTGATTTATTGATATTATTGCTGCTACTATATGCTCCCAACAAGACCTGAAGATACAAACCAAACATAAGCATATAATCATGAAGAAAGCAAACTAACAGAGCCAATCCATATCTGAAGTGGAAAGGCAACAAACAAAATCATCAACTCTTGTGAATTAAATGTTCTCAAATTTCCTTCTCTCATCACCTTATTTTAAGTTTATGAAGAATGGGGCCACCAGGGAACATCTTGGACAAATTCCTATCTGTATCAGAAAGTGAATTGATGTCACTGTCCAAACCATACCCCATTGTGCAAAACCATAGGATGGTGGGACTCAGAACTGGAATGACCTAGTGGGTATCAAATGGGGTAACATGTATAAATTGCAAATATTGAAGTTTTATATAAATGTCAGCTATTTTTATTATCATTTACTATCATCAACATAACTGTTAGGTGGTGCGGTGGATAGAGGAACGGACTAGCAATCAGGAAGACTCGTCTTCATAACTTCAAATCTGGCCTGAGAAATTTACTAGATCTGTGACCCTGGGCAACTCACTTAATCCTGTTTGCCTCAGTTTCCTCATCTGTAAAATGAGGTAGAGAAGAAAATGGCAAACTCTTACTAAGAAAATCCCAAAATGGAGTCATGAAGGATAAGACTGAAACGATATAACATCAGTATAATATTAGAAGCTTATAACAAGTTGTTATTTTGATTTTCCCCGCTCATCACTGTTATGATATGATTCTACTGCATTTTGAATTAAATCCTTTGCAGTGCATAAATGCCTACTCTTTTAAGAGTTAGGCATGTAAAGGAAGCTCATTAATTCATCCAGTCCACTAGAGAACAATTACTGGGTTGTAGATTTAATAGTTCCTCTGTTAGTACCTACCTCTATGTCAGGAGGTACTACTGTTCTCTTAAGAACAGCAGAAGTCATGTAACGTCTTTTGATAAAGTACCTTAGAAATTGTAGTCAGGGGTGGGAAGAGAAGGAAGAAGACCATAATTATCCCCATTTTATAGAAGGGTATAATAAGGCATAAAATATTTAAGAGAATTGCCAAAGGCCAGACAGCTAGACCATGAGTTGAACTCAAGGTCCAAATTCCCTAATTCCTGAATCTACAGCTCTCTCTATGCTTATGAAGGTTTTATTCAGACCTTTCCACAGAGCCAGGATGTTCGATGAAAACTTTATTGGGGGTATTTCACAAGTGAGATTAGTTCTCAGGTGCTTTTGTGAAATTATTGATGACTTTAAGTTTCTTAGAGAATATTATTTCTGAATCTACTTCTTTCCTATCTGATTCAGATTTGAGCCAAATTAAAGTCATGTCTTTACCTTGCAGCATTGCATTATGTTCCCAGGTACAATTAAGGGCTGTGCTAGAAAGAGGCCAATGAAAATTTATGACACTTGATTTATCCTTTCCCAGCCAAAGATAATCATAAATACAAAGAGTTGATATATTTCTCACAGCCTCCAGCCCTTGCCTCACTACTCCAATATTCATTATTATCCAGTCATTACCATTACTTTAATAATTGTGAAAATTTTCATTATTATTAAATTAAATTTTTATTCCCTACCCCCATCTCTTAGAATCTTTCATTTCTTTCAAGACTCGGCTAAAGTACTGCCTCCTATAGGAAGCCTTCTGTAATCACTCAATTATTAGTAGTCTCTAAACTATTTTATATTTATTTGTATACAGCTTATAATATCATCCAGTAGAGAAATTTTCTTAATACCCTCAAGAGTAGGTAATTTTTAGTTCTATATCTCAAAGAGATCATAAAAAGGAGAAAGGAACTACATATATAAAAATATTTATAGCAGCTCTTTTTGTGACCGCAAAGAATGGAAATTGAGGGAATATCCATCAATAGGGGAATGGCTGAACAAGGTGTGGAATAAGAACGTAATGGAATACTATTATATTATAAGAAATGACAAGGAGGCTAGATTTAGAAAAACCTGGAAAGACTAGTATGAACTGATGCTGAGTGAAATGAGCAGAACTAGGAGAACATTGTACACAGTAATAGCCACACTGTTTGACAGTCAACTATGATAGACTCGACTCTTCTCAGTAATACAATGATCCAAGACAATTCCAAAAGACTCATGATGGAAAGTGCTATCCACATCCAGAGAAAGAATTATAGAGTCTGAATGCAGATCAAAGCATACTATTTTCATTTTTTCTTTTTTGTTTTCATTATTTTCCCACTTTTATTCTATTTCTTCTTCAACATGATTGCATATCTGTATCAGATTCCTTGCTATCTTGGGGAAGGGTAGAGGAAGAAGAATTTGGAACTCAGAAGCATATAAAAATAGATGCTGAAAACTATTTTTACATGTAATTGAAAAAAACAAAAACAAAATACTATTTACAAAAAAGAACAGTTTTTCATTTTTTGCCTTCATACCCAGTGTCTTCCACATAAGTGTTCTAATAAATGTTTAAGTAAATTCAGTATTCCAAGGATCGATTATCTCATTCACTGATTCGTCCCTTCATTGTTTTAAATGGTGACGTTCTTTTCACTTTGGTGTCTTTCTATGATCAAGAAATTTTATTATCTGTTGGCAAAATTTCTAGTGATAGGCCTCCCGAAACTTAGCTACACTAATTCTTGGACAACAGACAGGGCCAGTCAATTCTTTTCAATTCAATAAATATTTATGAAGCATCCATTTTATGCCAGGAACTGTGTTAACCACTAGGGCTACACATATGGAAAAAGAAAAACAGACTTTGCCCCCCAAGAAGTTTATAATCTAATCAGGAAAATGATACACAAAAGTAAGCTCAGAAAGTGATGGGGTAATAGATGAGAGGGTAGTCACCAGGACTTTCCACCAATCCATTTAATTTTTGGATAGCTCTGTTAGGAAATTTTTCCTGGCATTAAGTCTGAATATATCTTTATAAATTTTTTTTTAAATCCTGATTTTTTTCTAATTTATTTTTAAAATTTTATTTATTTATTTTTAGTTTTCAGCATTCACTTTTATAATAAATATACTGGTTCTACACAGTTGACCATTCTGATAATTTATAATGGTATAGCATTGGATCCTCTAAGGTCATTCCTGTGGATCAAAACTCTGGCAAGTTTTTATCAAAATGGAAAGGGTTCAAGGATGGAATGAGAAGGGACTATCATAAGGGAAATAGCCTCGTGAGGCTCAGAAACTTAGAACCAAAATAGCTGCCATTAATTGTTGAATTTATTTTGGCTGCAACAGTTCATGAGGCATCTACCAAAGGAAGGGCCATGAGGTACATTGATGGAATGAATTCCCATATCTCTGGTAAGATAATGGATCTTCTGAAATTGTGAAATAATTCCTAATATTTCAATAATAATGGTTGCCATAGTTGCTCAATAAGTCTTAATTGGGACCCATAGAAGAAGAGTGTCCTTTGTGATTCAAGCTGAGTTCATTTTGGGGGCATTAGTTTAGAAGGGGGCCTCATTGCAAAAAAAAAAGATGCTGAGGCATACAGAAGTTAACCTTTTACTACTGTCATAAAAGCAAAACCATGGCATAGAATTTTGAAGACCTCTGTGTAGATACCTAAGTATTTGCTTAATTACAAACTCATCGAGTTGAATATATTCACACCCCTTCCAGCTTTTACAGCCTGTATAGCAAACAGGTAACACAAGTATGATGTCATTCAGATGCATTCAAAAGCCCATTAAAAAAAACACTCACCATTTTTGACAAATTTCATGGATGTCTTGAGTCGTGCAACGCTAATATCTAGCTGTCCAACAACTTTACGATATCTTCCACAATCACAGACAGTACCTAAGTAATTTATAGGAAATCATGAATAAACTTGGAGGAGAAAATATACATATTCAGGCAGAACTGCTTTATATGAACATTATCTCATTTAAACTTCAGAACAAGCCTGATAGCTAGATTCCACAGAAATTATTACTCACATTTTACAGCTGAGAAACCGAATGACTTGCTCCTGGTCAAGCAGTTACCAGGTGATTCCACTTTCAACATTTTTCCACTACTCCCTCTCTTAATCTCTTTTGCCTTCCATTACTTCTTGAAGCAACCAGTTTTATTTTTGCTCAACTCTAATTTTTAGAAATTTTTCAGTACATTGAATGTAAATCCTCTTCCCTGCTTTAAGTTATTCCCTGTGTGGCCAAGAAGAACAAATCTAAACCCTTTTCCCATTTGTCAGCCTTCCAAATAGTTGAAGAAAGATAACGTTTCACCTAAGTCCTGTCTTCTTGGTTGTAAATATCCCCACTTGGGTTTCCCTCCCCCCGAATAGTGTTTATGTATGAATCCTCTCACCATTTGGATTTGTTGCCTTCCAGATTTGGTTAACTTTGTTAATGTTCTTCCTAAGAAGTGGTTGTGGTGTGACTATAGCAAGGGAGACATGCACTGTTCAGTCCTTTCATTCTGGACATTATGTTTCTATCAATGTACTGAAAATCACATCAACTTTTCGGCTGATATGTCGCATTGATGACTTGTATTGAGTTTGTGTAGCCACGATAAACCCCTAATGTAGCTCACTGTTTCCTAGCTGTACTTTCTATGCTTCTGCAGTTCATTTTCTTTTAAACTAAGCATAGGTTGCCTATGTGTAATTTTATAAGATTCGATCCAATAATTCATAAGAATGTTTTAGCCTGTTGAGAATTTTTTTTTTGATTCTGACTCTAATTTCCAATGTTACCTGTCTCATCTAGATTTGAGTCACTTGCAAATCTAATAATGAAGGCATCCCTATCTTCATCAAAAGTCATTGACTTAATACTAAACACCTGAACAAAATGCAAAGTTCTTATCCAGTTCAGCCTTCACTTAAATTGGAGTATTTCCTTGAATAGGAAAAGTCACTTGAATCAAAATACAGATTTAAGCTTTAATAGCTCAAAATCTCTTTGAGACTTTTGGGACACCCTTTATGTCAATGTTGCTGTCAGTACCGTAAGACTTTTTTGTGACCTCATGGACTATAATACAGCCATACTGTCCAGGGGGTTTCCTTTGTAAAAATACTGGACTGTTTGCCATTTTCTTCTCCATTGGGTTAAGAGAAATAGATATTAAGTCATTTGCCCAGGATTACACAGCTAGTTAGCATCTGGGACCAAATTTGAACTCAAGTCTTACTGACTCCAGGTCTAGCACTCCATCCACTGAGCCACCTAGCTGCCTACCTTTTATAACATAGAGTGGTTTTATTAAGATTTTAATAAAATAGGGGGTGTTTAAGGATCTTGAGAACGTGTAACTCATTAGGTAGAGTCAGGTCAAATAGACTGTGAATTGTCTGTGCCATTTATTTTTCCTCTGTCCTTTCTCTTTCATGGGAACCTGAAACCTTTGCTCCTAGGCACAGGGGAAAGTCTGTTTATCTTTCTTTAAAAAATATTTACTTTGTCTTCATCAACAGTGTTAACCATAGGTATATGTTAGTCTGGGTGTTTTTATTGAGAATACAGTTAGGAAAAGACAACTGATAGAAGACAAAAAAAGTTACACTGAGGCATTTCACCATTAGTGTTGTCTCTGGCTGGTGGAGGTGCTGGGGAGAGGTAGCTAAAGCTAAAACTAGTGAAAGTGATAAATACTTATATTAAAACTTTCAGAACAAAAAAAAAGACTACACCCACCTAGCAATAACTCAGGTGTAGGGTAATGGGGTCAAACTAGAGTATCTGAACTTCTGTAAAAGAAAGAATGGACAGGGAAAGAAATCTTGGTGGAATAAAAATATTTTAGAGCTGTCAAGGGCCTTAGAGTTGTCTATCCTCTGAGATCCTTTTTACTCTAGTTTCATGGTCCTATGATTTTTCCATTCACCTTATTTTTTTTTAAAAAATCCCTTATCTTGCCTCCTAGGAGACCAATGATCCTCAGATTTTTTTGGCTTAATGACCTTGACTCCATGTTCCCCATTTTCCCCAACATCCACTTGTCCTGTCACAACATATGTATCACCTATCCTGTTTCCTCATCGCACTGCTTTCTGTTGGGTAAGGGGGTAGTAATACTGAACCATGAAAAAATTGTGACCCACAGATGTGAAATAATTTAATAATTCACAGACTGGGTTAGTGACAGAACTATGACTAGTGGTGGCTCACACTGGGAGTCCCTGATTCTCAGCCTAATGTCTCCTGCATTAACCATCTCAAACTTGAGGTGATTTCAATGAGTACATTTGCCTATTTGAAGAATTTTCAATTAGATGGCTTTTTACAAAATCTATTTGGGTTGGGGGAAGAGAAACTAATGTAGAAGAGGCAAAAATGATTGGCTAAAATGATCTGTCAGATTCATTTATTAATGTCCCCTCAGGTAGCCCCGATAATTAAATGTCTTTAGTTTAGATAAGACATTTTTTTCATTTTTCTCCCATGAGAAGGAAAAGATGAAGTTACAGTGAAGCAATCCAAATACCTATTATTTAAAAATAAGTAAATAAAAAATATCGTCAATGAAATTATCCTTTCTCAGTAGGAGTTTTGAAAAAGTGGGAATGTCCAGAAGGATAAGATATGTAAAGGCTTCATTTAAGCAGTTTTCAATTCATTCTTGCAAAAGAGCTGACAGGGTTTGAAGTCAGGAAGCCAGGAAGACCTGGGTTTGAATCTCACCTCTGTCAGTTACAGGGTGTATTAAGTCAGGTGGATTTTAGTGCATGCAAAGTAGATTTTGTTATTCTTCTTTGGATAATATTTCTCAGGATCTGTGGCCATAGCAATCTCTATTTCCCAGGCTCATGACTTGTAAACATCTCTACCATGCTTTACAGGGTTATATTTTGATAAATAATGCGAATATTTGTGCTTAAAATTGTATCTACTGCAACTGTGCAGGGGTAATATAATGGTGAGATAATGTAAACTTGTGAGGCTATTGTTAACAAAATGCCTTCTTTGTTGCCCTATAAAGCAAGTGGGCACTGGTCCATGAGTGGGGAAACCATAGGGATTTGGGATTTGGGTAATGCATACAGGAACACATGTACCGGCCTCAACTGGCCTCCACTGAGGCTTGAGAGGATTTACAAGAGTGCACAAGCTGGAATGCTGTACCCATTTCAATTGACACCATTGAGACATAGGTGTAGTTGCCCCCCCCCCCCACTTTTCACTGGCTCCTGAAAGAAGGGTGATTAGGTAATGTTTTAAGAGTTGGTGCTCCCATTATCAGCCACCCTTTGAGAAGATTAAACTAGAATAAAGTAAGATTATTAACCCCTCTGAAGATGTCTTCCTGTCTGCCCAGATCAAGAGTGAATCTCTTAGAGGTTGGTGTACAAAAACTCCAGTGCTTCCAGTGTTATTTGTGAAACAGTCTGTGACCAGGGCAAATCACTTAATGAATCCAGCCTGCAATGGTAAAAGCCATTTCTTCAAATGGAAGATCTCTCCTCCAATGAAATCCCTGGTGCAGTCCCAATACCCTAAATGTCTGGGGAAAGTCCTTGAGGAATATAAGGCATGCCCAGTGAAATACTGCTGGAATATTTCAGCACTCCCCATCCCACCCCAATATCTTTATCCAAATAGCAAAGTCTACTTTCCTGTTGTGTCTGGGATATTACTGACAATTTACTTGACAGGTGTAGATTGCACAGTCCTATTTCACTAGTCCCTGGAAAATCACCTAAGAAGAATGTTCTCATATTCCCCGACTGGCTTATTAAAACTTGATGGCCCAGTCTGAGGAAAGTGTTACTAAAGTGTTACTATTAGAGAATGCTGATCATTCTTTTGCTTTTTTTAAAAAAAATCATATTTGTTAATAATTGGTGTCAACCTGAGGGATTCTGTAAAGATAGTGAGAATGAAGACAGAGTAAAATATAACATACCTGCTCTGCCTTTTCCCCCTGAGGCACCAGGCAAGCCTTTCTGCCCTTTGTCACCTGCATGAAAATGAAACAAAATCCAAAATCCAAAACTGAGTGAACAAAGTAATCACTTATTATTGCAAGATGGCCAAAGAAGAAAAGGAAAAGACATATTTAAGAAACCAACTAATTTCTTGGCTCTTTATTTTTGTATCAGTGCTGGACTATGGTGTATCCATGTGTGACCAGTCAAGCATTTAGCTATTTATTCTGCACATGGAGGATAGGGAGGATGGGGAAGGGACCGGTTGGACACTTTGAAGCTCTGCTGCTTATGTTTCAGCAGTACTAAGGGTAGTATGAACTCTACAGAGTCTGTTAATGTTAAAAAGGGGACCAACATTTTCTCATTGAGAATCAATGAGTCATTTATGGTCCAGAATTCCACCTGCCTTATGGTACCAATGAATTCATTAGATCCTCGATTTTGCTGGGTGTGCCCTTGCTTTTGAGAACTACAAAACCCCTATCTGGGATTTTATTTCATCACCTAAGCCAGTGTAAGCAGCCTGGTCAAAAGGAATATCCTTTGATCTTGAGATTTTCCTTAATTTCTACTCTCTGTCCATATATGGGGAAGGATGGTTCAGGAGCTGGTGTGAATGAGAGGCAATCCCAGTGCAATGGATAGAGAGCCAGAAACGCCTGGGTTCAAATCCCACACCTGAAACATTCCAATTTTGTTCCTCTAAGCAGATCACTGAACTGCCCAGGGCAGTCAGCAATTCTCTAAGACTCTAAGTTATAGGTAAAGAACCAGACTGCGCTGGTAGAGGAAAATGTTTTCATAGGAGCGTTCTCTGGATCAATGAAATCACAGGTCCAGTCCCTATCTCAATATGAATTGAAATATCTAAAAAAGCTTAGTAACAATAAAGAGCTATGCAGGCGCAAGTGATTAATGCAATCTTTCACTAAAATGAAAGACAAAAATATTGAACATACTGTCAAAGGGTCAACACTACTGTTTCTTTTTCTAATTTATTTATTTTAACATTTAAAACTTTTTTGAGTTCCAAATTATCCTTCTCTCTGCAGTCCATCCCTCACCCATTGAGAAGGCAGGCAATATGATATTAATTATACATGTAAAATCATGCAAAACCTATTTGCATATTAGTCATGTCATAAAAGAGCAAGAAAAATAAAGGGAAAAATATGTACTTCACTTTGCCCCTGGAGCTCTCTCTCTGGCAGTAGAAGAGATTTTTTTATCATGAGTCCTTCAGAATTGTCTTGAATTATTGTACTGAAGTAATTAAGTCTTCCACTTTGATCATTATTACAATATTGTTGTTACTGTGTAAAATGATATCCTGGTTCTTCTCATTTCATTTTGCATCAGTTCATATAGGTCTTCCCGGGTTTCTCTGAAACTATCCCCTTGTCATTTCTTGTAGCATATTGATATTCCATCAAAATCATATACCAAAACTTGTTCATCCATTTCCCAATTGATAGACAGCCCCTCAGTTTCCAATTCTTTGCCACCAACAAAGCTACTTAAAAATTTTACCTTTGGTTTTAAAATCACCTTCATTTCCTGAAATAATCCCAACTCAGTAACTCTACTCTTATTTTAAAAGATTAAGAAATTCTCTTTTTAAGTAGTATAGCAACATTAACCACATATTAACTGTATCTGACAATAATGCAGTATCCCAAATCTACAGACTCTGCAATGAAGGTCAGGAGGTATTGTCACTAACTTTTAACAGTACTAAAGATGACCTGGACTTTGGAGTTACACGTCCAAGGGCAGGGCTGAACTGAACACAACCTTTTAATTTTGCTCAAGTCCTCTCTTCTTTATGGGAAATTACTTATGCAATCTGCATTTATTCTGGCACTGTACTAGGTGCCACAGAGGATGCAAAAGAAGTAGGTGAGGTGTTTGATGTTAAGACCTTCACACTCTTATTTGGTAGACAACAGAAATACACCCAAGACAAGATGAATCCTAATGACAAAATGTGTTGGATACATAGCAACAAGAGTACAGAGGAGGGAAAGTGTTTGAACACATGGTTCAGGGGGAAGAAGGACTTGGAAACTTGGGTCTTAAACTCAAGTGTAACTTTTTTCTGAGGTCCTGTGTTTTGATCATAGTCCTAGAATTCTTAATTTTTTTGACCTTTTCCAGTCTTGATTGATGGGCAAATTAAAGCAGAGCTGAGATTAAGAGTAATGTGTGAAGTCACCTAGTGAGTTTGCTATTAAATTCAGTATCAATTCTCTATCTTCAGAAATCCAAGCTTAGATTCTATGGCCCTCAGTTTTCTTACAGATTTCCTGAAAAATAACTAATATTACCCTCACCTTCTGAAAAAAAAAACAGAATGAGAGATGAAATGACTTTCAGGACACTTACAGTAAAAGGTTATATTTATACTGCTCTTTAGAGTTTACAAAGGACTTTTACTTACATTACCTTATATGGTCTTCACAATAACTTGTGAGATAAATGATACACATGTTAATCTCCCCATTTCACAGATGAGAAAACTGATATTAATTCACAGAGGATGAGTGATTTGCCCATATTAACACAGCTAGTAATTTCAGAGGCAGGATTTGAACCTAGAAATTCTTAATTTAGAGTCAACTGGTAGTGCTGTGGTTAGAGCCAGAATGATCTGAGTTCACATCTGGTCCTCCATACTTACTAGTTGTATGAGAATGGGCAAGTCTCTTAACTTTACCTCCCTTTCCTCAACTGAAAAATGGGAATAATAAAGCACCTACCTCATAGAGTTGTGAAAATCAGATGAGAAAATATAGTGATTGGCACAGTGCCGGACACATAAATGTTTATTAGTTTCCCTCTTCTACCCTTTCCCCTACTGACTTCCAGGTCATAAAACTTTCTTTAAATCTAGCATTCCTATACCACACTGGATTCCCAAGGCCTATGAGAGAAAGACAGGAAAATAGGGAGAAGAGAGTGACAGGAGATTAAGTTAAAAAAAAAATCATTATTTACAATAAATGATAACATTTACTTTACTGTGCTGTTGTGACTATTTGTAGTAAATCACATCCCCCCATCTATTCTTAAAATGAAATATTAATGTCCAGAAAGCTACCTTACCATGGGAAGTGGCAATATTAAGGTCAGCCCTGAAAGGTGAGATTAATTTGAGTTAATGAAAAATTTAGGAGGGCCATGGAGAAAATGATGGTAATAAATTTCAAAGAACAGATAAAAAATGAAGTTAGTATAGGGAGGGTTAGAATAGTGTTCCTCATCCTTTTGCATTCCAGGACATACTCATAAATTTCAGTGGCATATCTTAAAGGGATGCATCCTACTGCCCATTGATGAAAACTGATGCTGGGTTGGGCTTGCACGGAGAGAAGTACCATAGACCTTTGAAAAGTATATGTGTGATTATTATAATAAAGAATATAGAGAGCAAAGGAGTATAAACCCCAAAGTAGTACTTTATAGATTGATGGCAGAGAAAGATTGGGGATTGTTGGGTTGGGTTTTGTTTCAGAAGAATGGAGAGAAAATACTTCAAAATCAGAGAATTTGAAAGGTTGGATGAATCTCAGTAGCCATCAAGTACAATGCGCTCCTGGGAAGAAATCGCTATTATTGCATACCTGACCAGTGGACATTTAAACATTGCTCAAAGACTTCCAATGAGGAAGAGCCCACCAAGATGGCAGAGTTGAAGGAGCCACCTGGCTCTAGAGTTAGAAGAATTCAGTTCAAATTCCCTTTCTGACAGTTTCTCAAACAACCTTGAGTAATCTAGAGTCTCAATTTACTCAGTTCTAAAGTAAGTGCATTGGACTATGTGGCCTCTGAGGTACCTCCAGGGATCAGTCTATGATCTTCTAGCCTCTTGTACAACTGGTTCCATTTTTGAACAATTCCAACTGACATCAAGCCTTAATTTGTCTCTTTGTAGTTTTTACTTTTCTTTCCTGGTTCTGCCCTCTGAGGCTAGATGGAACAACTCTTTCCTCATGAGGACCCTTCACAGTCAAGTAGCATTTTATTAAGTACCTACTATATGGGAGACACTATACTAAGTGCTAGGGATACAAAGAAAGGAAAAAGATAGTTGCTGCCTTCAAAAAGGTCAAGAGGTAACAGGCAAAGAACTATGTACAAAGAAGATATATACGGGATGAATTTGAGATAATCAAAAGAGGGAAAGCATTAGAATTAAGAAGGATTGGGAAAGGCTTCCTGCAAATGGTGGGATTTTACTGGGACCTAAAGGATGCCAAGGAAGCTAGGAGGCAGAGATGAAGGAGAGCATTCCAGGCATGGGGGATAGCCAGTGAAAAGACATGGAGTCTAAATAGGGAATGTTTTGTGTAACAGAAAGAAATGCCAGTGTACTTGGCTCATAGAATATATGGAGGGAAATAGGACATAAGAAGATTTAAAAAGCAGAAGAAAGTCAGGTTACTTGGAGTTCTAAGTGTCAAACAAAGGATTTTATATTTGAGCCTTTAAAACTGGAGACGATATAGAGTTAGTTGAATGGGGGTGATGGTGATGATTATATAGTCACATCTTTGCTTTTAGAAGATTAATTTGGCAGCTGAGTGGAGGTTGGCCTGGACTGCGGAAACACTTGAGGCAGGGAGACCTAGCAAAAGGCTATGGCAATAGCATAAGTGTAAGGTGGTAACACAGGGCTGCACTAGGGTGATGACAGTTCCAGGGGAGAGAAAGGAGCATATACCAAACCTGCTATGGAGGTAAAATCAAGAGAACTTGGCAAGAGATTGGATGGGGGAGCGAGAGAGAATGGAGTCAAAGATGACACCTAGATTGTGAGTTTAGAGTGACTGGGTGACTGGGATCATGATAGTATCTTAGATAGTAACAAAGAAGTTCAGAAAGGATGAGAATGGGGAACGATAATGAGTTCAGTTTTAGCTTTGTTCAACTTATGATCTTTAGTAGACATCCACTTTGAGATGTTCATAAGATGGAGATGTGAGTCTAGAGTTTGAGAGAGAAGTTAGGGGTGATTGGATAAGTTGATAGAGGATTCATCATGAATATAGAGATAATAGTTTAATTCATGGAAACTGCTGAGATAACCAAGTGAAATAGTTTATATAGAGAAGAAGACTTGGATGAAGATTCAGTAAAGTAAACTGAGAAGTGATCAGACAGGTACAAGAACCAGACTGGGCATTGTTATGGAAACCTATGGAGAAGAGCGTTATCAAAAAGAATGGAGTGACTGACAGTGTCAAAGGCTACAGAGATTTCAAGAATGATGAATGAAAAAAGATCACTAAATTTGGCAATTAAAATACCCTTAGTAAGTTTGGAGAAATGGTTCTATTGAATGACGAAGTCTCAAACTAAAGTGGGAGGAAATTAAGTGGAGGCATTGATCCATAAAAGAAAATAAAGGGTTGGGACAATAGCTACTGAGGATGGGAGCTTTTTAAGGATGGAGGAAACAAAGGCATGTTTGCAAGTAGTTGGGAAGCAGCCAGTAGATAGGGAGGGATTGAAGACAAATGAGAGAGAGGGAATAATAGAAGGGACACTCTGTAGGAAAAAAGAGGTTGAAATGAGATCACCTGCACATATAGATGTTTCTCCCTCCCCGTCGTCAAGAAGGGTGTAATGGTAACTTAAGGTTAATGGGAGGGGAGGAGTTAAAGATCTTCCCTACCCCTCAATACCTTTTGTTAATTTCTATTGAGGCACTGGGTCCCGGGTCCTGCACTCTGGCTCTGAAAAGTGTACAAATACTCTGAAGTGTGGTTTTGTTTTGGGGGCTTACTCTTTGAAAATATTTGTTTGACCAGACAAAACTCCAGGCAGTTGGTAAGGAGCCCCCTGCTTTCAAAACTAGATGTTGGTGCTTCTCTATGTATATATTGCTTATGTCAGACAGTTGGAAACCCTGTCTATTGATCTTTATTTCTCTGTATTTTCTCTGAAGTTCAGGGTGCTTATTCCCCTGAACTAAGTGAATGATATATGTGCTTGATTAAAGTGATTGTTGACTCCTCAAAAGTTTCCTTTCCTTTTAGAAAAGGATGACCTGCTGTCAAAGAACCTGTGACAGCAGGTCATCCTGGATGTGTCAGGTTTCTTGTTTTTACAAAGACACACCTTTTCATGTGTGTGTTCGGAGACCATGCCGTCAGGGAAATAATGACATGACTTGCACCTGACTTTGTTTTGAGTGAGGGAGGGCTGTGCAGGTCACCAGCCTCACTTCTCCTCCAGAGCCTCACTTCTCCTCTGAATCAAATGACCAGATATTCATCAGGATGACTGGAGATGACCCAGGATGAGGCAATTGGGGTTAAGTGACTTGCCCAAGGTCACACGGCTAGTGAGTGTCAAGTGTCTGAGGTGAGATTTGAACTTACATCCTCCTGACTCCTGCACCGGTGCTCTATACACTGCACCACGTAGCTGTCCCCTTTTCATGTAAGATAGGTGTGAAGTAGTAGGCACTGACTGAAGGTATTCAAGTGGAATGTGCCATGAGGAGGAAAATGGCCCCATTTTTTTTTCAGTGAATATGATACAAAGTTCTCAACTGAGAGGATAAGAGAAGGAGGAAGAGGAGGAGGTTTAGGAGGTTTGAAGAAGGATGAAAAGATTTGGAAGAGCTGATGTGGTGAGTAGTATAGTTAGGAATGCAATTATGAACAATTTCCAATTTACTACTGAGCGAAAAGTTATGAAGGGAAGAGCATGATGTAGAGAAAGAACATCTGATTTGGCATTGGAAGTCTCTGATTTTAGTTCAGTCCCAGCTCCACCATTTAACTGTTACATGCTCTTGGCCAAATCGCATCTTCTCTATAGGCTTCAATATCCTTAGTTACAAAATGCAAGAGTTGGATTCAATAATCGCTAAAGTTCCTTCCAGTTTTAAATCTTACAATCCTACATGTATGTAAATAACTATAATTCATGTTCAAAAATGCTGAAAGAGGTGAGAGATTACTGAGAGTGCAGTTACTTCTAGTTGAAATGATAGCACACAATTCCTCTGGCATGTAGACTCATGGGTCTTTGTTCCCACAAACTTGACCAGGGCAAATCCTGAATTTTAAGCAGTAAAAAAAGTTAAAAAAAAATTTTCTTTTAAAAGTAGGTATGATTTTAATGACTTAGAAGAATAAAAATAAGCAAGCAAAAAAAATATCCTTAAGAAAACAGCTACAATCTCATGTTTAATTTGCTTAGTGATGGCAATAGGAAATAAACCAATATCACTCACCCTTTTCACCAACTGGTCCAATTTTGCCAAGGATGCCTTGGTCTCCTGCCTCACCCAGTTCTCCTTTCATTCCTGAAAATCAAACCATGTTTGCTATTTAAAAAAATAAAACTTGTGGAATATTTCCTATGTCTCTAAGGTATGGGAAATAAATAAAAACACTTGAGAAAATACCAAAATATGTCCTATATATGCTGTATAATCTGCATGCAACATTGATTTATATGTATTTATATTTCATGGCTAAATGCTGGAAACAGAAGAGATTGACATGATGGCTTCAAAAAGCTTGTTTTATATGTGATCTAAATAGATAATTATAATAAAAATTAACTTTTATTACAAAATGAAAGCATCACACAAGATTAATTTTAATTTGATTAGTAAAATAGAACTTGCATGTTCTGTTATGATTCAGCTCCTATAACTTGTTTCAGGTCTAGATAATGAGTCAATTTCACCTCTTGTGATTTTTGTTGTCTCTCATCTTTAAAATGAATTCCGAAAACATACACAATAATAAGTAGCTAATACACACACACACACACACACACACATATATATATATATATATATAAAACACAATATCATATACTATATGTTATTAATGTGAGTTAATATTTGCAACTACTACACTGGAGGATCATAGGAATAGGATCAGTGAATTTTAGATCCCAAACAGCTTTAGATCTCAAAAATCAATTATTCTAATCTCCATTTTTTTTACAGATGAGAAAACAGAGAGGTTAATTGCCTTGCCTAGAGTCCCTCAGACTTCAATGAATTCATCCCAAGCGAGCAGGGACCAGAATGGTTCTGAACTTTTCTAAGATGACTGAGAAAGATGTTAATACGCCTCCTTGCATCAATTTATAAGAACTCTGACGTTTCCCTCTCTCCTCACACATTCATGCCACAGCAAGAGTGAAGTTATACGCAGCCAAGTGAGCCACCTGGGGATGAGGCGGCAGCCTGGTGGTTTATGATTGGAATTCATCAGCATAGGGTGACAGTACCAGCTTATTATGGTGACAAAGTGTTAACTAAAGAGCGTGGGTGTTCCAGTTCAGCACCTATGCCTGTATCAATAAGCAGGTTAGGGCCCAAAGCCACCAAAGCCTTTGTCCTTATTCTTTATCTTGGATCTTTTTGGTCAGCACCTATGAAAACAAAAGGAAGCTTTAAAAAGGGTGTGTGGGGATGCTTTTAAAAAGCACACCTATTTGATCCATAATTGTTGACTTTTAGACTTTGGATAATGTGGCATAGGACTCCTCCTCTTCTCCTCTACTGGAATGTGAGTATAATAACAAAAAAAAAACAGGCACGCTGTTGAGCGCTTGAGTCAGTTTGAGTAAAACTTAGTCATCCACTGCACTCAGAGTCCTAACCTTTCCTTCTCTCTCTCCCTCTTTCTACCCCTTCTCTCACCCTTCACTCCCTTTCACTATTCTGTCTTCTGTAGTCTCTCATTTCTCCCTCTGTTTGCCTCCCCTCTAATTTCCCCCTTTCTCTGATCTCCCTTTCTCTTTCCTTTCCCTGTTTTCCCCCTCCCTCCTTCCCTTTCTCTCATCCTCCGTCTATTTCCCTCTCTCTCTTCTTTCTCTTTACTGTACTTATTTTCTCTCTCCTCTTTATCTTCTGCCTCTTTTTTCCTCTTCTTGCCCCCTTTCTCCCTCCCCTCTATTTCCTCCCCCTTTCTCTCCTTCACTCTCTCTCTTCCCTTTTTCTCTTCTCTCTTCCTCTCCCTCTCTCTTCCCCCTGCCTGTCTCATATATATTTGTATATTCAATATATGTAGCATACGCCCATATATGTGTTTATAGTCTACATTTGTCTATTGATATCTATATCTAAATATAGATAGATAGATATAGTGTGTATATATGCCTATATGTTTGTGTATATATGTGTATGCATATGTATATACATATATATGTATGTATGTATGTATATATATGTGTGTGTGTGTGTATAAATTCTGGGGCTTAGATGCTTGAATAAACTTCTTCCCCTTCGGATCCCTGTCACCCCTGTAAACCTTGTGCTACTATGTAGATAAATATTCCAGAAGAGGGGGGATATTCCTCATCCTGCTAACCATCTGTACTACAAGGGGAACCGAGAAAAATAGACTCTTTTGATGATAAATAAATAACTATGGACAGAGCTCTTCCTTCACCCTTTCATTTCGAACCTCAAGGCATGCATAGGAAAGATGAACTAGGCCTTGGAGGTTTTCAAAGGAGAGCCACTGGAGGTAGAGATATGCTTCCAAAGCCCACCAGGCCCTTCGGGATTCTAAGGTTTCTGTGTCCCATAGAGGTTTATGCAGGAGTTTTGTTCATGCCATCACCAAGGATACAGATGGAGGAATGGATTAGAGCCTGTTGATAGGAACTCTCCCAGGGATACTGGATGGTGAGTTAATTCATGTTAGTACCACATTTTATGCATCTCTGTGGTAAAGTGCTTTATGAAAGCATCTAATTTCCCACACAAAGGACAGAGTGTTTGACATGCCTAGCAGGGAGACAGAGAAGCACTCAGGAAGTAAGGGCAAATTTCAACAAGCTTCTTACCTACCTTTTGGCCCCATAGGGCCCACTTTTCCATGCTTTCCCTCTTCTCCCTTTTCTCCTTTTTCACCATCATCCCCTTTAGAAACAGAAAATAAGATATGGAAAAGCAGTTCAAGTAAAACCACAATCAACTGTGTCTCAGAATGAAATATTATTCACTCTTGGAAGGCATTCAGCATCAATGAAATGTGTGGGTGTGGGTGTGTGTGCACACATGCATATACTCATGTCTTCACGCTGTTGAGAGGAAGGGAACTTGTAGCACCTTTTCCCTTCAGCTATAACATTGCCCTTCAACCCCCACCATGGCTCAGGAAAAGTTAATGGTGAAAAAACACACAAACTGCTAAATCACATTGCAGGAAGAATCCTAGTGTTTGGGGTCTGGTCTCATTCCCTCCCTGAAAGTCAACACTTTAACAAGTCAGGTGCATACTTAGCTACCACTGGACAGTCTGTATCCCTGGGGACAAAGTAACAGGATGCTCTTACAAATAGTAGGTGCTTAATAAATGGTTGGTGATTTGAATCCTACATTTTGGAGCAGGTTTAGAGCTCAGACCTTCAGCTTCCTAAGCCTGGGGATGACTACTGCCCCTCTAGGATGATTTAATTAACAACAGCTGTTTCTTCACGAGGCGATTGGACTCCATCATCCCTAAAATTCCTTCCAGGTCTCAGTCTGTGCTTCCATGATCTCTATGAGGGAGTTGTCCCTGGAAGATGCTTGAATACCTGCCTTGTCTTTCTGTAAAGAGTAGAACAGTGATAGTACATTCGATAGTGCATTCCCTTACATGGTAGCACTAGAGATTCAAGGTAGAGATTTTTATCTCACGCTGAGTAGTTAACAGCTTATTAAAACCCTGCATTGTGCTAATGACACAAACCAAAAAAAATTATATGTGTATAAGTGTAATATATCATACAAATATGTTTATATACATGCAAACATTTACATTATAAATTGTATTGTGCGTAATATATCATGTATAATATATGACTCATGTATATACACATGCATATATATATGCATGTGTATCTGATATCTCCATATATATACATGTAGACTTATCTATATGCATATTATAGAAGTATAAGTACTACATATTCAAATGCACATATACCTATACATATCTGTATACATGTATGTACACACATATATATGTAGACGTGTACATGCATATACATACCACACACCAAATGTATTATATATATACACATGTGTATATATATGTAGTATACATATATAGATATGCATATGCGTATTTTATGTATGTATATTTGTTCATCCTTTGTTTTCAAAGAGGACCAATGACCTCACAGGTGATGTTTGGATTTGTGAGTGAATTGGATTGAAATGAAGCAGAGTTGGGCAAAGTTATCATTCTTTCTTCCAGAGTTATCAAAGTGCAGTAGCAAGATAGAAGTCAAGACCGTGGATGATAATGGACTGGGATGTAATGAACGACTTTGGCATCTTCAGTGTCCGACCAGTCTCTCAGTCCTCCATGGTGTCTGCTTCAGCTGCTTTCATGGCTGTTGGAATAAATCGATTTCCTCCACCCATTCACCTGGGAGAAGTCTTCATATGCTTTGTTAGACATCCCTCTAACACATTGACAGGTTGGAGGCCTGTTGGTTGCCCTCAACCTGATTTAGCCTGTCTGCCCAGAACATTTTACTGGGTTATGACTATTGTCCGTATATGCTACAGCTTCTTGGAGCCACAGGTGAAAGTTGAATGCCAGGTAGATGCCAAAGGTGGATGAGTGACTCTGGAAACAGCTTTGGCAAAACCTCACATGAGAGGTGTTAGTCTTGCCCTGAACAAAGATAGGTGGTGTAGTGGATAGAGAGGCAGATCTGAAGTTAGGATGACTCTTCTTCCTGAGTTCAAATCTGGTCTTAGACACTTACTAGCTGTGTGACCCTGGGCGAGATCCAGTTTGCCTCAGTTCTTCATGTACAAAAATAAGTTTGAGAAAGAATGGCAAACCATGCCAGTACCCTTGACAAGAAAACCCCAAATGGGGTTATGAAGAGTCACATCTGACTCCACAACAACCTGCATACACACGTGCTTATCTATGTGTGTATACACGTATGTATAGGTATCTATACATACATATGAAATGCAAAGTTCAGGAAAGGTCTAATGGAGAAGGTTGTGCTTGAAATACATTTTGAAGAAAAGAAGGCATTCTGTGAAGCAGAGAAAGGGAGCCTTTCAGAAAGCCAATGCAAAGATTCAGAGAGGGGAGGTGTAGTGTTCTCTGTGAGGAACAGCAAGAAGGTCATTTTGGTTACTTCAAAATGGTAGAGCTGGAAGGCGAGCAATGCATAACAAGACTGGAAGGACTGGTGGGGGCAGGCTGTGATAGGCTTTGGAAGCTCAACAGAAGAGATTGAGTATTAGAGGCCAAAGGCAAAACTGACAACAGAATGGCCAGTTCTGAACTTAAGGATGATCACCATAGCAATCCAGTGAAGGATGGTTTGGGGTAGACTTAGGGCAGAAAGAAAATTAGGAGGCCATTGGAACGGTCCAGTTGAGAGTAATGAGTCCTGATTGTGGTGGCCGCAGTGTTTCCACTTTGATTTTCTTGTTTTCTCAGTGGGTGGGGGATGAGGAAAGGAGAGAATTTGGAACTGAAAATATCTTGATCCTTTGACTATCAGAGCTGGAAAGGACTTCAGAAATCACCTAAATAATTTTTAGAGTCAGCTTCAGATGATATTAAACTTTAAAAGTAATTTCCTCCATCATTTACAAAGGAGTGACCCAAGGCCTACCTTCTCTGTGGGGCAGCGTGGTATGCTGCACTTGGAGTCAGAGAAAGCTGATTCAGCATTCACTTGCAACATTCCCTAGCTGTGAGATCATGGGCATCATCTCGCCTCAGTTTTCTCTTCTGTCAAATGGGGATACTGATAACTGCAATGGCTACCACACAAGACTTTTATAAGGTTCAAATGAGACAAAATATGTAAAATGTTTTATAAAGCTTGAAACTTGATATGCATGTTGGATATTATTTTCTAATTTCAAAGCTGGGTAGAGCCCCATTGATTAGGAAGGGTGTGTGGAGTTATGCCTTACATGGTGGTCACAAATTAAAGGAGGTCTCAAAATTCCGTCCAGGATTAAGATTTTCTGACTACTTTGCTGTTCAGTTGTTTTTCAGTTGTATCTGACTCTTCATGACCCCATTTGGGGTTTTCTTGTCAATGATATCGGAATAATTTGCTATTTCCTTCTCCAGCTCATTTTATAGATGAGCAACTGAGGCAAACAGGGTTAAACAACTTGTCCAGGGTCACACAGCTAGTAAATATTTGAGGCGAGAGTTTAGCTTGGGAAAAAGAGTCTTCCTGACTCCAGGCCTAGTACTGTATTCACTGTACCACTTGACTAGTAGCTATTCTTTAGAAAAAAAATCTGTGTTTTATATACACACACATACATATACACACATATACATATGCACATACATACATATATGTTGGAGGTAGGAACCAGATTGGTTCTTAGTTGATCTAGCATGTAGCCAAAAAGGTGATTGAGAATGATGTTAAAACAACCCCTTCCTCCCTGTAATTCATAGTAACTCTGCCTCTTTCGCCTCTCCCTATGCTTTCTGCCAATACAGGTGTGAAGTGATGTGAAGTCAAATGAGCCACCTGGGGTTGAGGCTGCACCCTAGGGGTTTATGATTGGAATTCATCAGCATGGGGTGACAGCACCAGATTATTGTGGTGACAAAGCTTAAAAAAGAGTCAGGATGCTCCAGCTCAGGCCTTAATCCTGTGTCAATAAGTAGGCCTCAAGTCAGAGCCAAAAAAGCCTCATCTTTACACCTGATCCTGGATCATTATGGCCTGTACATTTGACGACAGAAACTAAAGGTATGCTTTGAGAAAGCAAGCTGTATGGTCTGCAGAGCTCTACTTTTATCCTTTGGGAAATGTCTCATTGCATTACTCCTGCAATTGAGGTTCCCTTTTCTTCATTTAAAAATAGCCACTTGAGTAAAAAAGTTGAGTAAAAAACTGTAAAATAGGGTGAACTCATTTTAATGCAAGTACACTCACATATACACACATATCTCTCCCTACCCTCAGGCTAAGAACTTGCTATAAAGATCTGTCTCTTGGAATTTCAGCAAAGAACAAGGCTAGCTTATCTTTCCCCTTTGAATAGTTTTCTCCAAATGCAAAACTATTTATTAGATTAATTTTGCACATGAATTGCTGACATGGGTTCTCATTATATCATTTTGAGTCAGGATTTAGATTTATTTTATTTCATTGTAAATTAGGGATTTAACTTCATATCAACTCATATATAGAAAGGCTTTTTGAGTCTGCAATGCAGGGAATATACATAATCTCATTTGATTCTCCTATAACCCTACGAGACAGGTGTCATCCTCATTTTATGGAAGAGAAATCTGAAGTTCAGAGTATTCAAGGGATGTGTCCAGGATCATACATCTAGTAAGTGTCTTGTGTAGGATTTGAATTCAGGTCATCCTGATTCTATATCCAGCGCTGTCCACTAAGATACATTGTCTCTTTTTGAAAGGCTATTGAAAAAAGATTGATCATCACCTATCTTTTGTCTTCTTAACACTTAAATAGGATGTAATTACAAAAATGAATAGAAAAAAAATCCTTGTGGTCATTAAGGAAATGAGGCAAGTCTCTGAGGGGCCAGCCAACATTCCACAATTAAGATTTATCCCCTGACAGTAACGTGGTTCTTGAAATTTCTCTATTAGAGATTCATTCATTTGGATCTTGAAGACTTTAGACTGAATGTTCACATTTATTATGGCAGTTCATAGAGTTAAAATGTAACCATGTGGTTGAATAAATTAAAATGCAAATATCCCTGGGAAGAAGAGAATATATAACCTAAAAATGGAAGCAGACTCTAAGTATCTTAGGACAAATATTGCTGTTCTAAAGTTGTCCCTGAAATAGAAATAATTCTCTTTGAATTCTATGGTTAAGTTGAGGACTTACCAGTGAAATTAAATCAGAATATTAAAGCAAGAAGAGGCCTTAGAACTGTTCTAAATTGGTACCTGTGTGACTTTGGTGACCACAACCTCCCTGGGTCTGTTTTGAGACCATGGACTTGTGGGTTTTTCTGCCCTTTCCAGTTCTAAATCTATTTCAGGTCCAAGCCAATAATTTTACAGATGTAGAAATAAAGTCACAGGCTTAAGTATCAGAGTTAAGTTTGAAAATATGGACACGCATGTGCTGTGGGTCCTACCAGGAAGGTAGTGAGTCAAAATCAATCTGTTTACTTGTAATTTTTGCTGAGAATTAGCTTTAATGACAATTAAGATCAAGGGATGTAGACTCAACTCAGCTTGGACTCAACCACTCATGGTAAAAGTATTTGAACTCACATGGCAGAGGATCTGAAGTTCTGGAGAACTACAGACTGCCAGAGAGTTTGCTGGTGAGTCCTTCATTCCCCTTCATCTTTCAAATTTATTACCAGGACCCCAAAGCAGTAAGGGCAACTCTGCAGATACCAGTAGCAGAGTATTGAAATGCTACCACAGTGCATCACATCATTCATAATCCTTGCCCCCCCCAATGTACTTTTGTTTAGTCATTTCTGTCATGTATGACTCTTTGTGATCTGTATTTGGGGTTTTCTTGACAAAGATATTGGAGTGGTTTGTCATTTCCTTCTCCAGCTCATTTTTCAGATGAGGAAACAGGCAACAGAATTAAATGACTTGCTTAGGGTCTCATAGATAGTAAGTGTCTGAGGCCAGATTTGAACTCAGAAAGATGAGTCTAACTCTGGCATTCTATCCACTGTGCAACCTAGCTGTCCCATCCACTGTACAAACTTTGCCAAATAATCATCACAGTTTTTAACCACTATCCTTATGCTTTCTTTGATGACTCCATCATTTGGTTCATGTTTTTGCTTGCCAAACCTTTTTCCCACTATCATCCTCACAACTGACACTAAACAAGTTTATATTTTCAAATATCCACAATGGCTGCCTATTAGAACCCTCATTAGCACATTTATTTGAACTTCTTGGTTCCAAGAAGGAAAAAGAAGAATGAAGAAGGAAAATATCAATCCACTGGCCCACATCAGCCACATAGGAACCAAGGATGTTGGCACTAATTGGAACCTACAATCTTTATACTTCTCCTGTTTCACCTTGGAGGTAGATTTTAAATATCTACCCTGGGGTCTGGTCATTCATTTAAATGCACACCTCATTAATGCTCTAGATTTATCTTTTATTTATCTATCCATTTATCTTCTACTGAGTCATCTCAAAGGCTAGATGACTCCCTACTCTTGGCTCTTCTGTGGCAGCATTGTTGGATAACCCCAAAAACATATTGACATGGCAGATTAAAAATTTTGATTACCTCATTTCAACTGGACCCCCCACTTCTATTCCATAATGCTTATATTTATGTTTTGCCAATTCTGGAGATTATACTACACAATGGCGATCATAAATTACAACTCTCCTTAAGTACCAACCTCAACTTTCTTTCCCCTTTCTGAGGTCATTAGGCATGACCTCATGGATTTTTGTTCTTGTTATTAATCAATAACAACATCTTTGTCATTTGAATCCTTGGTGCTTCACTCCATTCCTGAGATCACATGAGATGAGACCCTCGCCATGTTCAACCTCATTCTCTTCTTTACTCTCTCCAAACTCCACCTCCTTCTCCTAGCCTATCATATTGTAAGTCTAGGAAATCTCAGCCTTTGGACTCTCTTCCCCTGTCCTCACTGGAAACATCCTCCCCAAAACACTATTTTGGAAATAACCTCAGACGTTATTTTTAATTCATTCTTTCCTAGACTTTCTCTACCTCGTGCTTGCCTACTGCAGCAGCTATCCTTCCTCCTCCCCAACTTCAATTTTCATACTTCCATATTTGTTGTTTTCATCCATTAAAATGTGAACTCATTAAGGACAAGGATCAGGGGTGTGTTGGTTAATGCGTGACAGTTGGACCTCTGAAAAAGAAGTAGTCAAAAGCATTTTTAGGTTTAGTCTGCATTATCAACATTTCTCCCTCCCCTCCTTAGTTCTAGGTAATCAACAAAATAATAAATCAAATACTGATTTGTAGCATTTGAGATTTCCTAGGTGTATATGTGTACACAGAAAATTTAACAATTAGTTCTCAGGAGCCTGCTCACCTCTGATAGGAGTGGTCTTCTTTACTTATATTTCTGTCCCCAGGGCTTAGTATAGTACATGGTACATGGTAAAAGCTTAATAAATGTGTGCTCTATCTTTCTTTCTTTTTATCTATCTGTCTATCTATCTATCTATCTATCTATCTATCTATCTATCTATCTATCTATCTACCTATCTATCCTCTGAACTTCACTTTCCAAGGTTATCATGGATCTACTAATCACTCAAGCCATTTTTCAGTCCTCATTCTCTTTGATTTCTCTGGAGCATTAACTCTGAAAGCTACTCTGTCATTTTTGAAATTTTCTCCTGCTGTTGTCAGTTGTCAAACTTCTGTCACAGTTCTCTAACAATCTGATACAGATTCAAATGTCTTAGTTCACTAGTTTCTTTTTTTTTTTCCAATTATGTGATGTTGGCCAGGATTCAGCTTTAGATGTCTGTTCTCCTTATACATATTCAGAAGTTATTTATATTAGAAGCTGCAAGGGATAAAAAGATGTATTATACCTTGTACTTTACAACCTAGTATGAGAAAGTATGGTACACACACACACACACACACACACACACACACACACACACACACACACCCTCTAAGGTGAGGTTTTGCTTTGGGGGCTTAGAAGAAGGTTCAGATGCCAGGTGAGACACTGAGTAGCCATTAAGAACCCCCACCTTTCCTCTCCCCCTTTGAAAACCCAGATCTTGGTGCTTCTCTGGTAACTACATATGTACATAATGATCAGACAGTTGGATCTGTCTGTTGATCTGTGATGTATGCATTGCTTATAGTCAGATAGTTGGAAGCCCTGTATGTTGGTCTTTATTTCTCTACTTGTATTTTCTCTGTTGGCATATGCATTTGATTAAAGTGATTTTTGATACTCTAAAAGTTGCTTTCCTTTTAGAAAAGCAGATCTAAGAACCTCTATAGCAGGCCCTCCTATGTATGCAGGGGTCCTTGCTGCTACACCCTCCAAATACTAGAAAACTCCTCTGATGTCCCCCTGAGCCCTTCTTTAGGGCAATAGTGTCAAACTTAAATAGAAACAGGGTCACTCACATAACACACTGTGCAATGTATCCTGCCACAGCAGCATGGCCAAGCAGGAAAGCCCCAGAGTGGCCTGAGCCAGGGGCAGCATGGTGGAACAGTGGAGTGGCAGCCCAGGATGAGAAAACAGTGGAGCTGAGTGAGTGACAGCTGCTGAGCCCCAGGAATCAGCTACAGCCTCTCCTGAGACTTTCAGCTCACATATTAAATGTTTGTAAGTCACCTATTTGAACATCCAGGAGCCAAAATGACAGAGTAATCAATAAATACTCTCTCCCCTTCCCCTTGTTGATCTCGAAAGAACCATCCAATAAAGTCCTGGATCAGTGGGATCAGCAGAGGGGGCAAATAGTCCCACAGCACCTAAGGCTAGGAAATTAGCTAAGGGAGATTCCTCTTACTGTGGTAAAGATAAACTGGAAGGACAGGAGCCCGGGAAGGACGGGGTAGAGACTCACACTAGGACCCAGGCTTGCCTCAGCACTCCTGGGAAGACAGTAGAGCAGCTGGGATCACCAAGCCCTGACCTTGAATTTGCTCCAACTCAGATGAGGAGATCTCCCTTGACCAGACTACCCCTCCCCCACACTTAACAAGCTAGCCTCAGGGTTGATGAAGGAAAACAAAAAGAAAAAAAAGGCACCTGCCTTTAGCTTTTTCTCACCAGTCAGCTCAACACCAGGTTCTTCAGCTTCTAACTGAAAGAACCAGAGGTCACGACATGCAAAATCTCACTATCATGAGCAAAAAGAAGCAAAGCAACCAGGAAAAGATCCTAGAATCTTTCTATGGGGACAAGGACCAAAACACGAATACCCAAGAGGTCAGTACAAAGACGCTACTCCCATCTGAAACTTCAGAAGGAACTATGAACTGCTTGCACGCACAAACAGCTCTCCTGGAACAGCTGAAGAAGGATACAGAAAAAAAAAACTGGCCAATGATTTTAAAAGTATGAAGAAAGAATTCAGTGAGGAGAACAGCTCCTCACAAAGGAAAATTGAACAAATGGAAAAGGAAGCACAAAACCTAACCGGGAAAATTGGACAAGTGGAAAAGGAAGCACAAAACCTAACTGGGAAAATTGGACAAGTGGAAAAGGAAGCACAAAACCTAGCTGGGAAAATTGGACAAGTGGAAAAGGATGGACAAAACCTAACTGGGAAAATTGGACAAGTGGAAAAGGATGGACAAAACCTAACTGGGAAAATTGAACAAATGGAAAAGGAAGCACAAAACCTAACTGGGAAAATTGGACAAGTGGAAAAGGAAGCACAAAACCTAACTGGGAAAATTGGACAAGTGGAAAAGGAAGCACAAAACCTAGCTGGGAAAATTGGACAAGTGGAAAAGGATGGACAAAACCTAACTGGGAAAATTGGACAAGTGGAAAAGGATGGACAAAACCTAACTGGGAAAATTGAACAAATGGAAAAGGAAGCACAAAACCTAACTGGGAAAATTGGACAAGTGGAAAAGGAAGCACAAAACCTAACTGGGAAAATTGGACAAGTGGAAAAGGAAGCACAAAACCTAACTGGGAAAATTGGACAAGTGGAAAAGGATGGACAAAACCTAACTGGGAAAATTGAACAAATGGAAAAGGAAGCACAAAACCTAACTGGGAAAATTGGACAAGTGGAAAAGGATGGACAAAACCTAACTGGGAAAATTGAACAAATGGAAAAGGAAGCACAAAACCTAACTGGGAAAATTGGACAAGTGGAAAAGGATGGACAAAACCTAACTGGGAAAATTGGACAAGTGGAAAAGGAAGCACAAAACCTAACTGGGAAAATTGGACAAGTGGAAAAGGAAGCACAAAACCTAACTGGGAAAATTGGACAAGTGGAAAAGGAAGCACAAAACCTAACTGGGAAAATTGGACAAGTGGAAAAGGATGGACAAAACCTAACTGGGAAAATTGGACAAGTGGAAAAGGAAGCACAAAACCTAACTGGGAAAATTGGACAAGTGGAAAAGGAAGCACAAAACCTAACTGGGAAAATTGGACAAGTGGAAAAGGAAGCACAAAACCTAACTGGGAAAATTGGACAAGTGGAAAAGGATGGACAAAAACTAACTGGGAAAATTGAACAAATGGAAAAGGAAGCACAAAACCTAACTGGGAAAATTGGACAAGTGGAAAAGGAAGCACAAAACCTAACTGGGAAAATTGGACAAGTGGAAAAGGAAGCACAAAACCTAGCTGGGAAAATTGAACAAATGGAAAAGGAAGCACAAAACCTAACTGGGAAAATTGGACAAGTGGAAAAGGATGGACAAAAACTAACTGGGGAAAATAAGTCCTTAAAAGGAATAATTGGACAGATGGAAAAGGCAAACTATTTTACCTCCCTATAAGCAAAGATGATCTTTGTTAATCTTGAGAACTGTACATCTATTTGAAATATAAAAGATATATACATAGATAGAGGGGATGGGTATAAAGTAAATGATGTGATGATACAAGTGTGATTTAAGCATGTGAAGAGATGTGAAAAGGAAGAAACAGAGAATGGTAAATTACATTGCAGGAAGAGGTGCAAAATTATATTATAGGAGAGGCAAGGAGGGGAGGGAGATGAGCATTGTTTGAGAGGGCCTCTCATCTGATTTGCTTCATGGAGGAAACAATAAACTTAATTGAGTATATAAATCTAACTAACTCTATAGGCATTAGGAGGGGAAGGGGGAAGAAAGGGGAGGGGAAGCTAAAAGGCAGGGAAGAAGTAGTAAGGGTAAAGGGCAGTAAAAGGGAGGGAGGGCTACTGCAGGAGGTGGTGGTGGTCAAAAGTGGAAACTATTGAGGAGGGAAAGGGAGATGGGAGAACTTAAAGCACAAATGGTCGGAAAGAGGATGGAGGAAAAGACACAGATTGAAATCATAACTGTGAATGTGAATGGAATGAGCTCTCCCATAAAATAGAGATGGAGAGCAGAATGGATTAAAAGCCATAATCCAACAATATGTTGTTTACAGGAAATACATTTGAAACGGGGGGATACATACAGGGTAAAGGTAAAAGGTTGGAGCAGAATATATTGTGCTTCAGGTGATGTAAGAAAAGTAATCCTAATCTCAGACAAAGCAAAAGCAGAAATAGATCTAATCAAAAGAGATAAGGAAGGAAACTATATCCTGTTAAAAGGCACCATAGACAATGAAGCAATATCATTACTAAATATGTATGCTCTAAGTGGCATAGCATCCAAATGTTTAGAGGAGAGATTAGGGGAGTTGCAGGAAGAAATAGACAACAAACCTATACTGCTGGGGGACCTCAACCTCCCCATCTCTGAACTTTATAAATCCAACCTCAAAATAAACAAGAAAGAAACTAAGGAGGTAAATAAAACTCTGGATAAGGTAGATATAATAGACCTCTGGAGAAAATTGAATGGGGATAGAGAGGAATATACCTCAGCAGTACATGGCATATATACAAAAACTGACCCTGTTCTAGGGTATAAAAACCTCACAATCCAGTGCACAAAGGCAGAGATAATCAATGCATCCCTCTCAGATCATAATACAATAAAAATTATTTGTAATAAAGGCCATGGAAAGATAAACCAAAAATTAATTGGGAACTAAATAACCTAATCCTAAAGAAGGAGTGGCTTAAACAACAAATCATAGAAACAATCAACAACTTCATTCAAGAGAATGACAATAATGAGACAACCTACCACATCTTAAGAGATACTGCAAAAGCAGTTCCTAGGGGAAGTTTTATGTCTTTGAATGCCTACATGAATAAAATAGAGAAAGAGGAGATCAATGAATTGGGCATGCACTTGAAACAGCTAGAAAAAGAACAAATTGAAAATCCCTAAGTAAATACCAAAATAGAAATACTGAAGCCCAAAGGCAAGATTAATAAAATTGAAATTAAGAAAACTATTGAACTAATAAATAAAACTAATAGTTGGTTTTATAAAAAAAACTAATAAAATTGAAAAACTTTTGGTCAATTTGATTTAAAAAAAAGGAAGAAAACCAAAATACCAATATCAAAACTGAAAGGGGTGAACTCAACTCCAATGAGGAAGAAATTAAAACAATAATTAGAAATTACTTTGCCTAACTTTATGTCCATAAATTTGACAATCTAAATGAGATGGATGAGTAAAAAAAAATGTAAATTGCCCGTATTAACAGAAGAGGAAGTTGAATACTTAACCCCATTTCAGAAAAAGAAATTGAACAAGCCATCAATGAACTCCCTAGGAAAACATCTCCAGGTCCAGATGGATTTACAAGTGTATTCTATGAAACATTAAAAGAACAGTTAATTCCAATATTATATAGACTATTTGGCAAAATTATGGAAGAAGGAGTACTCCCACATTCTTTTTATGATACAAATGTGGTTTTGATACCTAAACCAGGTAGAGACAAAACAGAGAAAAAAAATTATAGACCAATTTCTCTAATGAATATAGATGCAAAAATTTTAAATAAGATTTTATCAAAAAGAATGCAGGAGCTTATAATGAGAATAATGCATTATGATCAGGTAAGATTCATACCAGGAATTCAGGGCTGGTTCAATATTAGGAAAACTCTTAGCATTATCAATCATATCAACAACAAATCTAACAGAAACCACATGATTATCTCAATAGATGCAGAAAAAGCTTTTGACAAAATATAATACCCATTCCTATTAAAAACACTGGAGAACATAGGAATAAAGGGAACTTTCCATAAAATAATAGGCAGTATCTACTAAAACCTTCAGCAAGCATTGTATGCAATGGAGATAAGCTAGATGCATTTCCATTAAGATCAGGAGTGAAACAAATTTGTCCATTATCACCACTGTTATTCAATATGGTACTAGAAATATTAGCTGTAGCAATCAGAAGATAAATAATTTGAAGGAATTAGAATAGGCAAAGAAGAAACTAAGTTATCACTTTTTGCAGATGATATGGTGATATACTTAGAGAATCCCAGAAATTCAAGTAAAAAACTACTTGAAATAATAAACAACTTTGGCAAAGTTGCAGGTTATAAAATAAACCCACACAAATCTTCTACATTTCTATATGTTAATAACAAAGCCCAACAACAAGAGATAGAAAGAGAAATTACATTTAAAGCTAGGCTAGACACTATAGAATATTTGGTAGCTACCTGCCAAAACAAACCCAGGGACTATATGAACACAATTACAAGACATTTTTCGCACAAATAAAGTCATATCTAAGTAAGTGGAAAAACATCAGTTGCTCGTGGGTAGGCTGAGTCAATATAATAAAAATGACAATTCTACCTAAATTAATTTACTTATTTAGTGCCATACCAATTAAACTATCAGATAATTATTTTCTAGAGCTGGAAAAAATAATATCAAACTTCATCTGGAAGAACAAAAGGTTCAGAATAGCAAGGAGACTAATGAAAAGAAATGCTAGGGAAGGTGGCCTAGCACTACCAAATCTCAAATTGTATTATAAGCAGCAATTATCAAAAGCACTTGGTACTGGGTAAGAAACAGAAGGGTGGAAAAGTAGAATATGCAAGGTACTCAAGACACAGTAGGCAATGAATAGAGCAACCTACTCTTGGATAAACCCAAGGACTCCAGCTTCTGGGATAAGAAGCCACTAACAAAAACTGCTGGGAAAACTGGATAACAGTGTGGCAGAAACTAGGTATAGACCAAGGCCTGACACTGTACACAAGAATAAGGTCCAAATGGGTACACAAGCTAAGTATAAAGATTGATTCTATGGACAAATTTGTGGAGCAAGGAATAGTGTATTTATCAGATTATGGAGAAAGGAAGAATTTTTGACTAAAAAGGAGATGGAGAGCATTATGAAGTGCAAGATGGATAATTTTGATTACATTAAACTAAAAAGTTTTTGCACAACCAAACCCAATGCAACCAAGATTTGGAGGGGATGCAAAAAACTGGGAAAGAATTTTTGCAGCTAGTGTCTGTGATAAAGGCCTCATTTCTAGAATATATAGAGAACTGAGTCAAATGTACAAAAATACAAGTCATTCCCTAATTGATAAATGGTCAAAAGATAAATGATCAAACAGGCAGTTTTCAGAGGAAGAAATTAAAGATATCTATAGTCATATGAAAAAAATGCTGTAAATTACTATTGATTAGAGAGATGCAAATCAAAACAACTCTAAGGTACCACATCACACTTATCAGATTGGTAAACATGACAGAAGAGGAAGATGATAAATGTTGGGGAGGATGTGGGAGAGTTGGAACACTAATTCATTGGTTCTGGATCTGTGAGATGATCCAACCACTCTGGAGAGCAATTTGAAACTATGCCCAAAGGGCTACAAAATATATATATCCTTTGACCCAGCAATATCGCTTCTAGTATTGTATCCCCAAGAGATCATAAAAATGGGAAAGGACCCACATGTACAAAAATATTTATAGCAGCACTCTTTGTGGTGGCTAAAAACTGGAAATCAAGGGGATGCTTATCAACTGGGGAACAGCTGAATAAATTATGGTATATGAATGTAATGGAATACTATTGTGCTATAAGAAATGATAAACCGGAAGACTTCAGAAAGACCTTAAGACTTACATAATCTAATGCTGGGTGAAAGGAGCAGAACCAGGAGAACTTTGTGCACAGCAATGACCACAGTGTGCAAGAGTTTTTTCTGGTAGACTTGGAACTTCATTGCAATGCAAGTACTTAAAAAAATTCCCTATGGTCTTTTAAGGCAAAATGCCTTCTACATCCAGAGAAAGAACTATGGAATTCAATTGCAGAACATAGCAGATCATTTGTATTATGTTTTGGTTTGTTTTATGATTTCTCCCATTCATTTTAATTCTTCTACACAGCATGATAATAGTGAAAATGTATTTAATAGGAATGTATGTGTAGAACCTATATAAAATTATATGCTGTCTCGGGGAGAGAGAGGGGAGGTAGAGGAAAGGGAAGAGAAAAAAATCTAAGTTATATGGTAGTGATTGTAGAACATGGAAAATAAAATTAATTTAAAAAACAAATGTAAATATAAAAAAAATATAAAATTAAAAAAAAAAAGAAATAGGGTCACTAAACTATACATAAAGGTTCCTGAAGACTGCAATTGACTTAGGATACCATATATTATTATTATCTATGTTCTACTGTATTTTCATTTATTTTGTTATATATTTTTTAATTACATTTTAATCTGTTGGGCCATTCCTGCTGTATAGGTCCATGATCTGTGGTTGATACTTCTCCCCTAGGACACATTCCTAGTTTTTTCAGCAAAACTTTTTATAGAATAAATTTCATTATTTTTACCACATTGGTTGTTTTTCCACCGTCTGTGACTCCAACTTTTTTAATCAATATCCTTCCCAAGATATGCTGCCCAGATCTTATCCTCACACAGACAATGAATAGCAAACCCAGATTTTCACTGAGTTCTGTAGGTTCCAAATCTTATTTTCTTTCTGCCACACTATATGTTGGGATAAATTTGTGAATGGTATTAAATTCTAGGCTAAGTCATTTGGGTGTTATTCTACAGGTAATAGAGAATTTGCTATTCAATGATGTTTGATTCTTTCATTAGGTTTTTTATTGCCCAATATACTGGAATGTTTGCCATTTCCTTTGCTCCTTTTAGAGATGAGGAAACAGATAAACAGGGTTAAGTGACTTGGCCAGGGTCACACAACTACTAAGTGCCTGAGGCCAGATTTCAACTCAGGAAGTTGAGCTTTCCTGATTCTAGGTCTGGCACTCTATTCACTGTGTCAGCTAGCTGCCTCAGTGGAGAATTAATGAAAACTTTTGAATAGTATAAGTATGAAAGGATCAAAACAGTGACTCAGGAAGATAAATATATAATGTAGACTAGCAGGAAAGACAGGGTATTTAGGAGTTTTCAGAAAGCTAAAGTACTAAAATAGAGAAGTTGCAATGGAACTAGAAAGGAAGGTAGTTACTGGCACAAAGCACAATTCTACAGTAGAATCAGGAAGTTGATGGTAGATTAGATATGAAAGATGAGAAAAAGAAGAGAGTAAAGAATGACTCAAGTTCTAAGACTATGAGATGGGAGAAAGATAGTACCACTAATGGAAGAACTAAGAGAGTGGTTCAATTTAAGAAGTTAAAATGAATAGTACAGTTTTTGCCATGTTTGAGGTAAAGGTGGAGTGTCCAAGTAGAAGCGTTTGGTAAACAGAGGGAAATATGGGACCATAGCCAGGGGGAGAAGTCAGTGTTAGGAATAAGTTTTGGAGTGATGTATAGTGGTAATTATTGAAGCCTTGGAAGTAACTGGATCCAAAGAGTAGTAACTGATCAATGTCAACTTAAAGGGAGGTCTCTGTTTGAGTGCTCTAGCACCTGGAGTCTGAATTCATAGAGGCAATGCATCTAGAAGGAGAGAAGTGATATTCCCTCTGCATTCTTCTCTAGCAAGACTGCATCTGTCACAATCTTGTGCAATTGCAGAATTATGTTCAATTCTGATCAAGATATTTTAAGAGGGCCATTGCCAAGCTTGTACACATCCAGAACATTGAGGATGGTAAAAGACCTCAAGATAATTAACCAATAGGCATTTATTAAGTGTTTACTATCTATTTGGCAATGCGTTGATAATACAAAGATGAAAATTAGCCAGTCCCTATCTTGAAGGAACTTTAATCATATGGGGATGGTAAAAGAATTGATTGAAAACACTGGAAATTAACATGGAAAGAAAAGATTTAGAGAAATGTATCACAGATGTTTTCAAGTGTTTGGCATGAAGTCCTGTGAAAAGGGGATTAAATATGTTCTACTTGTCTCCAGAAAGAACTATAAGCAGAATGAAAGTTGCAGAGACAGATTTCAGCTCAATTTAAGGTAAAAACTTCCTGGAAATTAGAGCTATCCAAGAGTGGAATGAACTGCCATGGGAGGTAGTAGGTTCTTTTGAACTCCTACAGAATTTACTGCCTGTATCATTAACTTGATCATAAATCATGTACTGCCTTCTGACATCTCTTCAATTGCCTCAAGCTATTATTTAAATTTTATATTATTATTTAATCTTTCACATACTTATGTCTTGTCTCTTCAACTAAATTGTAAGATTCTTGAGAAGGATTGCTTACACTTCTTTATATGGTCAGTTCTTTGCTAGCCCTTGATTCTGGGAAGATCACTTATCCTGCCTTATTTCAGCCTTCTCATCTGCAAAGGACAGAGAAATATACTCTGCCCATATCACAATGTTGTTTTGAAAATGGAAAAAAACTGATAATAAAGCCTACTAGCATTGTTGTGAGAATCAATTGAGATAATATCTATAAAAATCTATAGTTATTATATCGATAAAAAGCACTCTGAAAAGTACATAAAAGGTACAATTTAGATGCTTATTCTCTTCCTTCCTCCCCTTAATATTATATCTTGAATTAATCCCTCCCTCATATTTTTGAAGATATAGTTTAATGACTTATGAGCTATCTGAGAGACAGCACAGTATACTAGATAATTAGCCTCAGAATCAGGGGTAAGGGTCTACCTGTAACAATACTGTCTGTGTGACCTTGGGCAAGTCACCAATGAACATTTGTAGAGGGACTTTCCTCAATGGAAATTCCCCTTTCAAAAAAAAAATCACCAGTCCAGTCCAAATTCAAAATTGGGCTATACAGCCTAATGCAGAAAGCTGAGTATTGTTAACATTCTCCATTCTCTTCTACGTGATCAGCTGTGTAGCTACTTTTGTAGTTTCAAGGTTCATTCAGCTGAGCAAGAATTATTTCTCAGAGTCTACAAGTCCTTTGTAGTCAGGCCATGTCTGAGAAGAAAAGCTAATATTGTGTTAAGGACAAAATACAGAATTAGTTGCTTTTCCCTCCCCTTCATGTCTCATTCATTATTCAAGTGCATCATCAGCCAAGCTGCTAGGAACACATACAAGCAGAAATGCAATAATTCCGAGACTACAAGGGATGTTTCTGTTTTCCCCAAATGCTCCAGATTGAACAGCTGTGGTTACTCTAGTCTTCTTAGGAAAGACGAATAAATATTACAAAGGAAGTAAGATATCTGTCCCTATTCCAGGCCGTGGGAGCCTACTTCATCTTACGTAATTATGCTTTTGTTTTCATTGAGCTCCTTGAGAGAAGGAGCTGTCCAATGCTAAATCATATCTGGAAGCAGCATGATGGCCACAGGAAGAGCTGCGGCTCTACTATGTGTCTGACGTGTGACAAGTTGCTTTCTCCAGGGTTGGGTTGATAGATGTTTAACAACTGACCTTCCAGAGAAAAAAAAAGTATAGGTGACACACTTTAAAATTCAATATGAATTATTAGCATTTTCTACATCATTTTCTTAAGTCTAGACAATCCACAAGATTATAAATCAAGCCCCAATTTGTAGCTTTTGCCAATTTCCAAAATGTATAAATGTTCACACTGAAAATTTAACTCAACCCTCAAGGGCCACTTTGAGTCAGCTCGAACACACCACTGCCTGGAACTCTTGTTTCCTAATTTATAAAATGAGAGTGGGGAAAGAGTGGACCAAATGGTCTCCAATATTCTTAAAGTTAAGCAAGAGTCATTTTAAGCCTTTCTTTGTTTCCTTGGAGTTTAGATCAGCATCTACTACAAAGTAAGTGCTTAATCACATTTTTTTAATTGATTGATCAGCTCCTTTCTAGTTCTAAATTTATGATCCTATTTTTTAGCAACACATAAAAAAATCAATCAACTTCAAGTATTTGGTCTGGTTCAAAAAGCTGATCACACAAATCCAAGTTTAGAAGTTTGATACTCCAAATACAAGACAGAGGTGGATGGTGGCTAGATGGCAGTCCACATTAAAAATGCATGTATATTTTAAGGAGATGAAAGTTCTACATGAGCTAACAGTGTGATATTACTGTCAAAAATTAATATGAACTTCCTCAATATTTTGGGACTGCTGCTTCTGTTGATATGGGAAATTCCTATAGCAATGCAGGCAAAACCCTTGTCTAACTTTATAATTGACCTTGGGAAAATTTCTTGAGCAAAAGGTCTCAGCCTGTTGTTCAGCAGATCCATAGACCATATAACCAAGCTTGTCATATAAAAAAAAATAAAAAAAAAAAAAAAAACCTTGAGTAATATCTAGGCCTGGGCATGAAATCTTCTTACCTTTGTCTGAGTGAATGCATGTATAAATTAATGAAAGATTAGATGTATTCATTCATGAATGCCTGCATGAATGAAAAAAATATTTATAAAGCATTTGCTACATGTAACCACCATGCTAAGTGCTCAGGGTACAAACAGAAAAGTAAGACATTCCTTGATTTCAAGGAGCTCTCCTTTTAATAGAAGAGACAAGATACATGGGAAGTTACAGCTTCAAGTCTACTGGAAAGGTTCCATGGGCCTCTGGGTACAATCCAGCAAAATTAAGAGCCCATTGGCATGACCTTTGAAAATCCAAGGGTCACCTCCCTACCTTGATGAGGCATTACGGTAGGACTGTAAGGAACAGCATTTAAATTGTGTTGTTTCAATTCCATTATCCAAAATGTGGAATGTGAGAGTCCTGCTGTCCTCAGTCCCAGTCAGCAGCTCACATTAACAGTGTTTCTTCAGTTTTAGATATCACATATTAATAAGGGCACTGACAAACCAAGGAGCATCCAGAAGACGTTGAACAACCGTGAGAAGATTACGGAACATGTGATACAAGTCTCATTTTAAGGAATAAGACTGAAGGTTGCTCTGGGAGAGGTTCAGAGTAGGCGTTGCTCATTGGCTTTCAATGTTTTAAGGGGCATGATGTAGATTTTTTTTTCTGCTTGGCCCCTGAGGGCAGAACTGGGAATAGAGGGTGAAAGTTGCAGAGCAAAGAACATTTAAGTTCATCATAAGGTGAAGCTTTCTAAAGATTATGGCTATTAAACAATGTAACAGGCTTTTTTGGATAGTGGTGCATTTCCTGTCACTGTAGGTCTTCAAGCTGAGAGTGATGATCCCAGGGGCAGCTAGGTGGTACAGTGGATAGAGCACTGATCCTAGAGTCAAGAGGACCTGAGCTCAAATTTGGCCTTAGACACTTGACACTTACCAATTGTCTTGGGGAGTTGGGGGGAAGGGGGGAGGTCCAACCCCAAAATTCTATGAAATGTTTCACGAAGCATATTAAGCACCTACTAGCTATTTGGCATTACTGTAGCTTCTATGAAAGTATGCAAAGCAAGGATATAAACACAAGAGCACCATAGCTGCCAGCAAATTAGTGATCTTAAAAATATTTTACTCTTCTAAAACCTCATTGCTCTTTTTCTAATCCCTAGAAACTTTCAAGAAAAACTATTTGGAAAGTGTGTTTATATCTATGAAATCATTGTGGCTTCAAGATGTTTTAAAATAACTTACAAACACAAGACTTAAGAACCTTTTCTTTACAAACAGTTGCCTTACTGAGGACTGATCTGCAGCATAACAGAGAGTGGAGAATGCTTTGTGTTTATATCAAAGAAAATCAAAATATCAGGTTTTCTGTATAGTTCTACTACTTACTACCTATGCATCCTTGGCCAAGTCACTTCTGCTCCTCTCTTCCTTCATCTGTAAAATTAGGGGGAGTATTTAGTTGACTTTGAAAATCTCTTTCAGCCCTAACTCTCAGTATTCTTGTCTAGTATGACTATAGGATCTCCTCATTCTCCCTCACTATTGCTGGAGACCCCTCAGCATTAACATCTCCTCCTCTTTCCATCAATAAAGACTGGAAATATCAACAGAATAACACATTTAAATCAACCATAACACTCCATCAAAGCCACTTAAGTCCTGTCACATCATGACTTCTTGGGTTCTGCCAATGGCTCTATTTAATTTACTGGTATTGAGATCCACTTTGGAAATACTGATAACTCCCAATATTTATCACCATCACTGCCAGGCTGGCAAATACTTCCCCCCTCCCAGATCTTATGTAGATCTTTATTTAACAAACTTGTAACTCATTATATAACAATATATAATCTATAGTATATAGTATAGTTTTCTATGTTTATATAGCTTATCCCTCTACTAGAATTTGAATACTACAAGAGCAGGGTCTGTGTCATATTAAAGTTTTTCCAACTCCTGTGCCTTTCATAGTGTTTTGTATCCATTAAGTATTTATTAAATATTTTTTTCTAGAAAAATTTTTAAGAGGTGAAAAATGAAACTCAAAACCACTGCCTAGGATCTACTTTGTCCCCATTCCTCATCCTCCATTATTAACACCACTAGGATCTGCCCTTCCCCCACTTTTGCACTTCTCCTTTTCTAGTAATGATTCCCAGTGGAATTTCCATACTAGTCCTCTTGCTCATTATAATCCTTGCTCTTATAGTCAGCAATGAGGGGGCAGTTAAGCAATACAGTGGACAGGGCATCAGTGCAGGAGTCAGGAGGACCTATGTTCAAATCTTACTTCAGACACCTGACACTCACTGGCTGTGTGACCTTGGGTAAGTCACTTAACCCCAGTTGCCTCATCCTGGGTCATCTCCAGTCATCCTGATGAATATCTGGTCACTGGATTCAGATGGTTCTGCAGGAGAAGTGAGGCTGGTAACCTGCACAGCCCTCCCTCACTCAAAACAAAGTCAGGTGCAAGTCATGTCATCATTTCTCTGATGGCATGGTCTTCTTCAGCAGTGAAGGACAAACACACACTATAGTCAGCAATGAATGTAAGTTCAAGATAATGGAGATGTGGCTGAAGATAATACCATAGGCTCTACTTACATCTAGGTAAGAGAGAATAAAGCATCTTAGGTAAAATCCATTACAGCTAGAGTTGATGTGTGGATATTAAACCAGCCAATCTTTGGTGATATTCATTATATTGTGAGTGGTTGGGTAAGACTCTGTGGCAGCAGTGGGGAACCTGTGGTTTTGAGGCCATATGTGACTGTCTAGGTCTTTGGGTGTGGACTTTTAACTAAATCCAAGTTTTACAGAACAAATCATTACATTAAGGGGATTTGTTCTGTGAAGTTTGGATTTAGTCAAAGGGCCACACTTGAGGACCTAGTGGGTCACATATGACCTCAAGGGCACAGGTTCCCCATCCCTGCTCAAGGAACTTATAGTGACTTGACTGCCCTCCTTTCTATTCCCTTTTGTGTTTGTAATGAGTATCCCTGGTTCTCAATCCTCTTTATTGAGCCCATATGCCATGAGTCTGTAATGAGTATCCCTGGTTCTCAATCCTCTTTATTGAGCCCATATGCCATGTGTCTGTTCTACATAATCTCTCTGTGAGAAAAGTTTCTAGTTAAGTCCTGGATCTTGAAGGAGACTATCTGAGCAATTTTGACATTTTTCATAGGTCCAACTTACACTTAAATACTTTGTGTTTGAGCTCAATTTTCTATGTGGACTGAGACCTGAAATCTATACTTTATTCTCTCCCCCAGAACTCTGACATCAGCTACCTGATGCCTTTCTCTTATCCTCATGACCATCTCCCTACTGGGGCTTCCCTCTTTGTCTACTTTTGGAGCCCCTGTGCTCAGCCACACAAATGGTTATCAGTAGCTTGGAATGTTGGAGTCCTTACTTCCACTGCTTTGGTTTGAAATGGGGGTGAGGAGAGAAGTCATGGCTCTTCTTACCAGGGCTATGGAAAGGAAGGCTCATAGGATCGGTGGGCAGTGGTGGGATTTGAACCCTGATCCTTTGGTTCTAAATCCAGAATACTTCATGCCACTTAAAGTCCTCCCATCAAACACTGGAACTGTGAAATTATTTTTCTATAGTAGCATTGCTGTACATAGTAGGCAGGTTACCTATTACTATTACTTTTAGTACAATAATTCTGCCACATCTGTGTTGTGTTTTTAGACTGTCCTGGTAACCTAACCACCATGTACAACATTGTTTGTGTGGGGAATTTCATTCCAGTTTCCAAACAAATGACTTACAATGACCTTTTGGACATAACCTATTTTTACAGTAAGGGATTGCCTATGGGTTGTTTTTTTTAAATTTTTTTTTTTTTGCTTCTACTAGCTAACTATATACATGCTTGGAAGTTTCCTCTCTGTATCCAGAGATATGTAGCTCATGAACTAGAAAAATTATTCATGAAAATGCTGAGAAAAATGACTTTCCTGTAACATTATTCTTGGTGGAAACTTAAATATATGCTCGTGGATCCTTACAATGTCTCTGCAAGACAGGGATGTCATGCGTTCTTGTTGCTTTTAATGGGGGGGAGGAGAAGTAGCCCAGCATACAGGACAGAGCACTGGGTTCAGAGTCAGCAAAACCTAGAGTAGGCAAGTCATTTAACATGCCTATTTCTCAAACAACCTCTCAGGGTTTACATAAGTCCTAGGAAGGAATAAAAATCTATATCAGAGGAAGGAATTAGCACATCCAAAGTTCCTCACATTGATCAAATTATAGAGAAGACCAAGAGAAGCAGATGTTTCAACATCATATATAGAAGACTGGCACAACCTTGCTCTCTCAATAGTACACATGATACTGAAGAAGAATCTTTCTCTTTTTTCAGTGTGTTTCTTTTTTTGTTTGTTTCCCTAATTTTGTCTCTTTCTCTATCTCTGTGTCTTCGTGTCTATCAATCTGTCTCTGTCTCACAATCAGTGTGTCCCTGTCTCTATCCCTATGTCTTTGTCTGTCTTGCTTTCTTTTTGAACTGCTCTTAAAATGTCGTTGAAATAGGGAACTTCAAGTCAGGAAATCACCTTTACTTAGATAGATCTGCATTTACTCTAAACTTATAGTCTTAGAAAGTCATCTATAGAATTAGAGCCATAGAATTTTTTAGAACAAAAAGGTACCTGAGAGATCATCCCAATATAACTTCTACATTTGAAAGAAAATTAAGATCTGGAGATGTTAAGTGAATAAATGATGTGATATTTAACTCCAAAGTCCTATCTGAATATTAGCTATTATTATAATTACTAACTTAATCAACCAACAAATATTTATTAACAACTTGGCACATGCTATGTAAGCACTGAGGATAAAAAGAATTAGATAATGCTTGCCCCCAGGAAGCTTACATTCCAATATAAGGCAACCTGTGTATAACTAAGCACATACAATATAAAAACAGAGTGGAAGGAAGGTTATCTTCAAGGGTAAAGCAGTTGGAGGATAGGCAAGGAAAGGCTTCCAACAGAATATTTAACTCTACAATGAATCAGATAACGATTTCTAGAGAAGATCTGACACCTCAACATTTTTTCTAGACTCTATCCAACTGGGTTTTCATTTCCTGAGCACAAGTTAATTGATAGCAGATAACATAGTCTTATAGAATTAACAAAGGTTAATAGTATTAATTTCTCAAATTTATAGTTTATAAGTTTTTACTGTCATATTCTAGGGCAGTTAATAGGGCAGTTATTTTTACCTCCATTTGATAGATGAGGCAATTGGATACCACTATATGGTATAAGTATCCATGACCAAGAAGCATAGAGATCTGGACCTGTAATTTCATTCATTTTCATTGATACAGAAATTCTCTAATGAAGAAACACTCTCTACCACTCTTGAGATGCCTTCTTTCTTTGATCCTGTGTTCCTTTCTCTCATTAGTGAGTTCTTCTCAAAGCCACCATTCTGAAGTAGGGCACAGACCAGACATCCTTCAGCAGGTACCTTCTATACTCACTAATAGATGTTGTTTTCCCCCATTAAAATGTAAGCTCCAATATTACACATTGCACGTGTTTTCAGACTTTTTCTGAAATTGGTCAGTTGAGTTGATTTTTTCCCTCTCTAAAAATACTATTTGTTATATGGGACAGCTCTCTGAGGGGAGGGGGTTTACTTAGAATAGGTATGATGATGTAAGAAACAGAAGATATCAATAAAAACCTATTTTTAAAAAGAGTATTAATTCCTTGAATTAATGACAGCTGTTTTTTTGTTTTGTTTTGTTTTGTTTTTCTTTGTATCACCCAAGGCTCAACACAGTGCCTAACACATAGTAACTACTTAATAAATGTATATTGACTTGTTGAATTTTCTAATGCATATCACTACAAGGTCGCCTGAGATATTGAAGAGCTGATTGATTTGCCCAAGGTCACACAGCTAGTCTGTGTTAGAAGTGGAACCAGAACTTCTGTTAATTTGACTTTAAGGCTTCAACTACCCCACAGTACCTCCCAATATTAAACAATGATAAAATAGCAGTTCACATTTATATAAATATCTTTTCCTAACATAGTCATCCAGATAAGTAAGCTGCAAGTACCACTTTTTAAAAATATTTATTTATTTTATTTCTGAACTTAAGAAACAAATATTTCCATAATATTGTAGAGTAGAAAAAAGATGATTGTACATGAAACTGTAAATCTGTGATGTACAATGTGCTATTCTTTTAAAATATATAATAAAGTTATCACCTAACTTTCTTTCCCCCCTTTTCTTCTCTCCCTCATTTCCATTTTCAAAATATTACAGATAAAACAATGAGGAACTATGAGGCTAAGGGACTTGTCCATAATCATGCAGCTGGTATGTATTATAGCCAGGGTTCAAACCTGTATCTTTTGACTTAGATCTGTATACAGTGCTTGTCCCATTACAATATGTTACCTCTCAAGACACTTTTGTTTGTAGTCTATACTCCTTTCCTTATATCATCCGCTCTATTCTCTCTGGTTTTTTTTCTTGCCAATAATCTCTCTTTTGCCTTTTTCCCTTGGCTGACTTAGTTCTGCCAGTTGTACTTATAAGCATTGTATCCGTGAACATTATTTGATTTGATGAACCCTAACAAATAATTTCTCTTCTGAATAAAAGCAACAGATAGTTGCTTGTCAAGGGATTACTTACTTTGTGACATTTGAAGAAGGTTTTGTTCTAGAAATCCTTCAAAACTTAAGGAGAACGGCAGAATCACAGAATGTTAAATACTGTAGAACTGGCAAGAACCTTAAGGGTCATTTAAGACAGCAGTTCTGAATTTCTTTTTGTATGTGTCATGTACCTTTTTGCCCCTCTGAGAAAGTCTATAGACCTCTTCTTATAATATTGTTTTTAAATAATTAAAGGAAATGTTAAATTTTAATTAGAAGCTGGTGAAAATTAAGATGCAATTTTTCCCACCCAAGTCATGAACCCTTAACCCCTGAAATCTATCCACAAACTTCATATTAAAAACTCTGGGTTGCAAGAGAAATTCCATTTCAAACAACTGTAGACAATATAAAATATTTGGGGTTCTATCTTCCAGGACAAACCCAGGAATTATATGAACACAACTACAAAATACTTTTCACACAAAGTCAGATCTAAACATTTGGAAAAATATCAACTACTTATGGGTAGGCCAAGCTAATATAATAAAAATAACAATTCTACCTAAATTAATTTACTTATTCAGTGCCATCCCAATCAAACTACCAAAAAAATTATTTTCTAGACTTAGAAATAACATTTATTTGGAAGAACAAAAGGTCAAGAATATCAAGGGAATGCATGAAAAAAATTGCATAAGGAGGAGGCCTAGTCATATGAGCTATAAAACTATATTATCAACTGTCAAGAAATAGAGTGGTGGATCAGTGGAATAGGTTAGTTACACAAGACACAGTAGTCAATGACTATAGCAATCTACTGCTTGATAAACCTAAAGATTCCAGCTTCTGGGAGAACTCACTATTTGACAAAAATTGCTAGGAAATGGAAAATAGTATGGCAGAAACTAGGCATAGGTGAATGTCGCACACCCTATACCAAGATAAAGTCAAAATGAGTAATGATTTAGAAATAAGGGATGATACCATAAGCAAATTAGGAGAACAAGGAATAGTTTATCTGTCAGATGAATGGAGAAGGGAGGAATTTATGACCAAAGAAGAGATAAAGAACACTATAAAATGCAAAATGGTTAATTTCAATTATGTTAAAAAGGTTTTGCACAAACAAAGCTAATGCACCTAAGATTAGAAGGAAAGCAGAAAGCTGGAAGAGAATTTTTACAACCAGTGTCTCTGATAGAGGCCTCATTTCTAAAATATATAGAGACTGAGTCAAATTTATAAGATTACAAGTCATTCCTCAATTGATAAATGGTCAAAGGATATGAACAAGTAATTTTCAGATGAAGAAATTTAGGTTATCTGTAGTTATATGAAAAAAGTATTCTAAATCATTATTGATTAGAGAAATGTACATTAAAACAACTCTGAGGTACCACATCACACCTATCAGATTAGGTAATATGGCAGAAAAGGTAAATGATAAATGGTGGAGGAGATGTGGGAAAATTGGAACACTAATGCATTGTTGGTGGACTTGTGAACTGATCTAACCATTCTGTAGAGCTATTTTGAACTGTGCACAAAGTGCTATAAAACTGTGCATAGCCATTGTTCTAGCAATATCACTACTAGATCTATATCCAAAAGAAATCATAAAAAAGGGAAAAGGACCCACATATACAAAAATATTTATAGCAGCTCTTTGACTGTGGCCAAGAATTGGAAATTGAGGGGATGCCCATCAATTGAACAAAGGTTGAACAAGTTGTGGTATATGAATGTAATGGAAAACTATTCTATAAGAAATGATGAGCAGGTGGATTTCAGAAAACCCTGGAAAGACTTACACGAACTGATGCTGAGTGAAATGAGTGGAACCAGAAGACTATACACAGTAACAATAACATTGTGTTAGTTCTCAGCAATACAATGATCCAAGTCAATTCCAAAAGACTCATAGTGGAAAATGCTATTCATATTCAGAGAAAGAACTGTGTAGTCTGAATGCAAATTGAAGCATACTATTTTCAATTTTGGGGTTTTTTCTTTCTCTTTTTTTCCCTTTGTTCTCATTCTTCTTTAACAACATGCCTATTGTGGAAATATGTTTAACATGATTGTACACATATTACCTATATCAGATCCCTTGACATTTTGGGGAGGGAGAAGCAAAGGGAGGAAGAAAAATTTTGAACTCAAAATCTTATAAAAATGAATGTTGAAAACTATCTTTGCTAACTGGAAAAAATAAAATACTGTTTAGTGGGGGGAAATAGAACCCCAGCTTAAGAAAGGTCCATATTGCTCAAGATGGTTTCATATGTGTAGAAGATAGGGCAATCTACTTCTAGAATGCTGGAGGACTAGAGAATGTGGCCTACCACATGGTTAGTTGTATTTATTTTCCTTTGTTTAAATGGCCAAAATTGATAGTGTCTTCAAAATGCCCTGACAGCACCAACCATGGCCAGACCCCCATTATATAGGCAGGGTAAGGAAACGGCCCCAAAGAGGTTAAATGAATCATTTGAGGTTAACACAGTCAGTCAGTAAATGGCAGAGCCAAGAGTTCAGGCTACAGAGATCTCTTTCCAGGTTCTTTTATAATCTTACAGTATGAGTATTTTGACAAACAAAATATCTGTATCATATAGACACTAAATGCAATTGCGTTCTAGTGTATCCTTAAGATTATTTCCCCTCCATTACAAATAGCCTGCTTCAGCTCACCCAAAGAAGCTACCTTCATATCCTCTTCTACACAGAGTGGACCTAGAAAGCCTCTGTTGCTGTAACAACAAAACACCTTTCCAATGCTTACAGGTTATGTGTCCACCATGCTGCTGATACTATTCAGCATTGGTCTGAAACTGATGAAGCTGCTCAAGAAGATCATTGAGGTGTCTGACCATTTAGAAGTTGGAACACTTCCTTTCAATAATGACCTTTTATTATTTTCTTTCAATAATGACCTTTTGGTTTGATGTTAAAGGCCCCATTGGTGCTGTGCTGGTGTGCCAACCTCCCACTTGCCACTAGAGGCAACATGGCATAATAGATAGAGCATTGGACTTGGATTTAAGAAGCCTTGTGTTTGAATCCCATCTCTGACATGAACTAGCTATCTTACCATAGAAAAGTCATTTAATTTCTCTGAACTTCAATTTTATCATCTATATATTGCAGGGTTGGATCAAATGTCCTTAAAATTTCCTACTTGTCTTATATCTAGGATCTTAGGACCATCATGGTGGCCTCCTTGCCCCTTGGCAGGCCATTTGATACCAGAAAAGCAGAGCCCCATGATAATTTTCAACTCTCTAGCACCCTTGAAAGTCTCTTAACATATGTGGATTTGCCCTGAGGTTTTTGACAAAAAGTATTATAATCTCTTGCACACTTCCTGTTTGTCTTTTAAAATGCAATTAGCAGCACTCAGACATTCCTTTAGCATAAGAAACAACATACTTGACCTTATCAAAGCATCAGAAGAATAGGTCTCTGGATGCTAATGGGCACATTGACTGCCTACAGCTGTGTTCAAGAGATGATAGTCATGCTAGAGTAGACAGTAGCCTGTCTAAGCTGACCCTTAATTGCAATAGTCACTTTTTACAGGTATAGTTATTTTTGAGACATAATAAGGACCTAGAATCTTTTCCCCCTTGGACTGGACTTTTATATTTCTTCTATTGTGAGATTTTAGGTACCAAATTTAAAAAGAAAATGCAACGTCAGTTAAATCATCCAGGTATCATTGAGCTTGATCAATATGAGTTAGGGAAAAAAAATTCATTGTGTGCATCTAGCATTCTCTCATCTCTATGAAAAGTCAGAAAAAATCAATATAAAAAGAAAATTTCAAGAACTTTTCCCAACAGTAGAACACTGTAGACCAAGCATGTGGTACATAGAACAGAAAGAACATTTATGGGTTGGAACATCCTGTGAGAAGTGGGAAGCAGTGTCATATTTTTGGCAGAATGTACCAAAAAGCCATCAGGTTGAGTTTCTATTCTCAGAGATAGAGATTTTCCAAAAACAGAATTTAATAAATATTTTTATTAAGAATGAAAGATGGATAGCAAATAATGCTATCCCCTAAGGGGAGGGTTCCAGAGCAAGACAGAATGACAGTGTTAATTTAGCAAGAAACCTAAGTTACAGGAACATAGTAAGGAAACCCCTCCAGAAAGAAATTAAGCTGGGGAAAAATAGCCTTGTTGTTCCATTACTTTTACTCTCCCCTGTCTCTTTTTTGGAGTTATATTTTTAATTTAAAAAAATAAAAAGCTGAGAAATGGATTACACGTTGTTGTTTTAAAATCAGATGATGGCAGTGGATATAATGCATATGGTGAGGCAAATAGGACTTTGCTCATGGGATTTTAGATGTAGAGCTAAAAGAAATCTTGGAGACCATCAAGTTCAACCTTGTCATTGTATTTCTGTAGAAACTGGGCAAAGTGATTTGTCCCAAGTCCCATAGCTAATAAGCATCCGAGACCAGATTTGAAAAAGTCTTCTTGACTCCAAGGTGAGCACACCATCTATTATACTATTCTTCCTTTCCCTTAGAGATGATATTGTACAATGAGAAGAGCTCTGCCTTTGGAGAAAGAGAACCTGAATTCAATCCTTACTCTAAGGCATAACATCTGTATAATTAGGGGGCATTTAGCCCCCGTGGTTTTAACTTCTTCATCTATAAAATCAGATATTGAACCCTAAGATCTCCAAAATCCCTTTCAGCTCTCAATTACAATGCTATGATCACTTTCTCTTGGTAGAACCTCTGCTACACAGCCACATGGCCCTGACAAGAATGAACTCTACTCTGTATGCCCCCTTTCCCCCAACTAAAGTCTCTCCAAGTGTCAGAATTTCTCCTTATGGCTCTGTGTAGAGTTGGTCATTTGGATTGCATAGAATGATCCTACTTTATGCCTATGTACCCGTTTTTCAATCCTCGCTGTTCTACACTGTGTGAGTGGTATCAGTGGGCCTGACTTGGAAAGGACTTCTTTGGAGATATGTTTTGATTAGTTTCTCTTTTCCTCCCTCTCCAGTGTCACGTACCCAGGGGACCAAGGAGGGGGAAGAAGGATTGAAGTCAAGCTGTTTCTCCAGATGAACTTTCTGTGGTCCTAAATATAGGTTGGATAAAGTGACAAGCTTTAGAGCAAACAAGTATTTCCCTAGGGGCATCCCTATCTTGCAAGTCTTTCTGTGGAAAGCATGTGTGTGTGTGTGTGTGTGTGTGTGTGCATGTGTGCATGCGCACACGTGTGTGTTGGAGGAGAGGGGGCTGAGGAATCTTTTTTTTTTCTCCTCATATTGTTCATCCCAAATGTTGGTGATTTTTTTCTGTGGGAAAATGCATTGAGAGTTCACGACAACCAACTTAGGATGACCCCTTGCAATAGAATCTATTTTTAAACTGGGAACTGCCTGTATTCCTTTTTTCATTTCACTGCATATGGGAAATTGAATTTTAAAAAGACCAGCTAAATTTGTTTTATCATTATGTGGTAATTGCTGTTTTGTGACTTGGAAAAAACCTTATTGTAAGAGGCAATTGTTAGGAACTTTCTTTTCATTTTGCAAATACTTTAAGGTATTTAAATGTAGTAGCATTAAGTAGGAGTTCCTTTATTAAACAAAATTAAAATATATTGATGTGCACTTGTGCAGAAGGTACTTTAAAGAAATTTGCATTACTCCATACATGAAAAGTCAGTTGAGGTACCAACTGCCTGTTAGATCTCGCCACCTGGATGTCATGGAGATACTTCAAGCTCAACATATCCAAAATGAAACACATTACGTCTTACCATTCTTATTTCCCAATTCATCCTTCCTCCAGCCTTGAATAATTCTATTGAAGGTACTACCAGTGTTCTAGTCATCCAAGTTTGTAACCCTGAAGTCATCCTTAACTCTTCCTTCACTACTTCCCATCCCATATCAACGGTCAGATATTGACTCTATACACCTCCCATATCCATACCCTTTTGTTCAATCACATACTATCCTCTACCTTTATTACTTCTTGCCTCATCATTACAGTAGCCTTATCATTGGTCTACCATATATATTTTCTTTTCTTGTGGACTCATCTTCAACAGAGCTGCCAAATTGATGCACAAATATAAGATGTGATCATATCACTTCATGGCTCAGAAATCAATGGTAAGCCCCTCTAAGACAGAGGAAGCTAGGTGGCACAGTAAATAGAGGGCTGGGCTTGGAAAAAAATGAGGCCAAAATTCAAATCTGCCTTCAGATACTTACTAGTTGTACGACCCTGGGCAAATGATAACCTCTATTTGCCCCAATTTCCTCAACAATAAATTGGAGGTGGTAATAGCACCTACCTCAAAGCATTGTAGCAAAGATCAAATAAGATATATGGCACCATGTCTGGCATATAATAGGTGCTATATAAATGCTTATTCCCTTCCCTTTCCCCACCAGGTTGATATACAAAATTCTCAGGTCATTCAAAGCCCTCTACAATATGGCTTCACATCTACCTTTTCATCTTTTCATATTACTCCCATCCAAACTCTCTGTTTTACTCCATAATGAAATTCTTTTAATTTAACCAGTGTAACATAAATTAGACTATTGAGTACTTTCTGGCAACTCTATCAGAGTGCTGACAGCTAAGTCTTCTTAGCATAGTGTTCAGCAATGTGTGGCTAATTCATGTTTTTCATTCATTCATACCCAACACAGTGTCTCATACATTGTAAGCATGTAATAAATGTCTGCTGAACTGAATATTACTGATGAAAATTCCCAAGGAGTATATATAGAGAAAGAAACTTAGATGTCCAGAATTTTCACAGAAGTGGTGACAGGGCTATATTATATTCACTTGTATTAACTGTTACGAGCAAAAAAAATGATGAGCTCTACTAAAATTTCAATCTTGACACAAAAAGTTATAGGATTTGATATGTTAAGAGAGAATCAGTGAGCTACAGTATCTCAACCCTTGGAATTAACATCATAGTGAAATACTAAAATTGTTTTACATTTTTCCCTCAGTAGTCCCTTTATTAGCACTCCTTTGTTTTGTTCTGCAAACACTGCTTAGGTCCAGCAGGAGCGGAGTAGATGGCTCAGAGAATGAAGTCATCACCAGATTGGAGACCTGATGATACTAGGTTAATAATAGTAATAACTGTCATTTCCATGACACTATAAGGTTTGCAAAGCATTCATTATCTCATTAGAGTCTTACAACAGAAATAAGAGGGGCTATGGGTAAAGGAAAACTCTAATTAAAATACCAATATGGCACAAATAACCTCTGCGTCATTAAGATTCTCAATGCTAAAATAGAGGAGTAAACTCCAGTTTTCCCTTTGCCAGGGCTCCACTTAGGGAAGTACTGGATATCATTGAGATGGTGCTAATGGATGTAAAATTACTATCTCTTGACTCTATTTGGCTTCTCACTGTCTCTTGACTCTCTGAGGCTTGAGATATGAGTCTTTCCTGTGTTCTTTATTGGAAAAATAAAATTGTTTTATGTTTTGAGCCTCATGGGTCTGAGTGCTTATAAGGTGAACTAATGATTTCCCTTAGAGGATTGTTAGGCATTGAGTTTCCCAACTTCTACTAAGGTAGGGGAAAAAAAATCCAGGTCCTTCATATCCAGTGGGAGCCTCCAATACAAGCATTCGTTGTTGCTCAGTCATTTTAACTGTGTTTGACTCATTGTGACCCACTTTAGGATTTCCTTGGCAAAGAGGAGTGGTTTCACCATTTTCTTTTCCAATTCATTTTATAGATCAGGTAAACAATGACTTACCCAAGGTCATGCAACTAGTAAGTGTCTGAGGCCAGATTTGCATTTAGGAAGATGAGCCTCCCTGATTTCAGGTTCAGCACATTATTCACTGTACCACCTAGCTGCCCCCAAACAAGGGTTACCCTTAATTTAAATCAAGAGCTGCATCTCTGCAATTCTGTATATTACTACTAGTTGTAATCTATAGGAACAAATCTGATCGCTCTTCCACGTTCAGTCCCTCATAGACTTACAAATAACATGGAAGAGTGAGTGGAAAGAGAATTTTCAGTCTTAAGACTTGAGTTTACATTCTCCACCAGATGTCTATTATATGCATGAGTTTGGGCAACTCACTTGACTTCTCTGGAACTTAGCTTCCTTATCTGTAAAATGAGGGAGCTAAATGAGACAATAATGTCTAAAAGTTCCAGTCTGCTCTTCATTTGTGCTTCTAGGATCCAATCCCTCCCCCAAATCAAAATTTAAAAAAATCAACAAACTGCAGTTCATAAGTTCTTCTGATTAGCTCTCATATGCCATTGGTCCTGAGTCATTTTTGCTATTTCTCCCTCTCTGCACATACTCCAGTACTACCCAAGACCAAACACAATTGTCCAGATATTTTATGACCAGAGCCAATCATGATAAGCCTAGGAGAGCAAGGACTTTTGGAAAAGTTTCATGGAAAAGGTACTTAAGCTGGACTTCGAAGAAGGGAAGAGACTTTAGTAGACAGAGATGGGGGGGGTGAGTCGAGAAGGGACTGGAGACCACTCTAAACACAGTGAAGGGAATAAGCAAATGCCCAGATATAAAAGAGTGAAGAATGAGAAAGGTAGGGGGCCATCTCATTGTTTGATCCTCCTCAACAAGTTGATGTGGATAAGAAAAACTTTCATTTGCAAGTGAGCTATTATTGTTATATGTTATGTAAGCCCGAGATCCAGCATCATTATTTCCATTTTTCAGATAAGGAAAGTTACATGGCTAATAAGTAGTGATAAAACTTGAACACAAGTCTTGGGATACAAACCTAGATTCTCTCTCTCCCCTTTTAGTACATTATATTGCTAATTTCTAGACAAATTAAAAACAAGCAGAGAAGATGAAAGAAAAAGCAAGGTATAAAACTCTTAGGACACATCAGCATTTAGAACAATGATCAGCACTGAAGTCTGATCAGACCAAATGGATTGTCTACGCTAAGTGTAGCATCAATAAGGTAAAGCCCCAGGAGTGTAGGGTGAACAGACTATTAAGGAGGAGCCAATGAGCCAAGATAAACTTCCTTGGACAAAGTAAAGAGAAAAAGTGAGAGAGAGAGAGACCAAGAGACAGAGAGAGAGAAAGATACATACACACACACACATAGAAACAGAGAGACGGAGAAAGAGCAGACAAAAAGACAGAGACAGAGAGATAAAGAGACACAGAGACACAAAGAGATAAATATGTATCAGAATCAGAGACACAGAGAATGAAGGTTCTAGATCATTCATTTGTGTTACTCAAGGGCAGCTTCATGCTATAGCGCCTAACAAAAGGGAACATGGGACACAATTCCATTATTTCTTATAGCCATTGAAATATAATTTGAACCAGCTAGCTATATAGTTATCCCTCCCATATCACAGGTTTTAGGGCATGTGCCCCTACATCTGGAAAAGTGGTGCAAGATTTTGTGGCCCTCCCTTTGCACCAGAGAAGACTGAATTTCTTTTCTTTTTCTTTTATGGGGGGTTTGCAATACCTTACCGTAAAATTCGGGTTAAGTATTTGGTCACAGGCTCTGTGTCATCCGCTGGCCTTCGTGTGACATCGGTGGCATCCACAAAACTCCCTCCAAATTCCCATTTAATTTCTTATGCCGACTCACAAGATATTGAAACCTCGATAGAAAAACTTGCAATATGAAAGGGATAACTGTACCTGTCACCTTGCCTAGTTGTTCTGTTTATGTTTTGGTGTTATTTTTAAGTAGCTGCGTGTTTTCAGCTGTGACCACTAGAGGTCAGACTTACACATCAATTGTTAAATAAAATCCAAGAAAAAAACTGCATTTCTCCCATTAAGCAGAGAGTAAGTAGCTTCAGACTTTGGCTCTCACAATGAGACAAAGATAAAGCAATAGAGAATTCAAATAGGAAAACCCTAATGGCACAGACTAAAGTTTTTCATGAGTGTACTCTCCAGGGGTGTTAGATAGTAGTCCATAAGGATGTTTTCTGTATTATGAGTGATAAACAGCTGGTGCGATGGTGGTGCAGTTGGAATCAGAGGACATAGGGTCAAATTCCATCTCTCCTACTTTGTCATCAGAGCAACTTACTTAATGTCTTGGTGTTTCCTCATCTACATAATGAGGGTTTGGACCACATGATATCTAAGGTTCCTTCCATCTCTTACACTATTGTGCCATGATTTTATGCCAGTTTTTCTAAACCCTGTTAAAATAAAATGGCCCCAAGTAATTTTGTCTTCTTCCCACTCTACGGTACCAGAGGAGAAAAAAAAATGATTTAGTAACATTACATTTAGCCAAATGTTTCTCAAAATGTCTATCAATTATATAATTTGGATCCATGTTGACCTACAGTGTACTTTCCTTACAATAGCCCTGTGAGATGTGTGGTACAAGTACTTTTTATGCCCAATTGAAAGATGGAGGACTGATGCTCGGGCAAAGAATTCTGGATCTGAACACAGAGGACTTGAATTCAAATACCTACTTCTGTTATTTACTATCTAGGTGATTTTTGGCAAATCATAACCTCTCTAAGTCTCAGTTCCCCCATCTGTAAAATGAGAAACTTGGACCAGATGATTCCGAAGGTCCCTTTTAGCTCTTAAATCTAGGATCCTAATGTTGTTTTCTAAGTTAAATGACTTGCTCAGAGTTGCACAGTATGTGGTAAAACCAATACTGAAAGCTACTGATAAATGTGGCATTGAGGCAATTAGCAATATAGTAAGAGGGAGTTATTTTTAATCTCAGGAAAAACTGCATTAAGTAGTTGCTTAAAGTTAAAAGACATTTTGGCTGCTTATCAGATAGCTATAGAATTGTAATATTGAAAATCAGAGATAGGAAATGGAAAAGAAGATACCATTATTGATGTTTAGAAAAGAAGGTAAAAATGTTTAATCATTCGGTTACAGTATGGATTAAAAGGTCTCTAAACAAGTTAAATGTTGCAAAGGAATAATCCCTTCCTGAGAGTCTACAATCAAAAACCAAGCTCAAAATTGGGAAGCAGTCAAAATGAACAATCCAATTAGAATCTTGGGCTGTGTCCTAGGGGTGGTGAATTCTGACCCTGCCCCTGAACACTGTTGGGTGTATTATATATAGTATGGATTTCTGTCATGTATGAGTCAGACTAGATGATTCCTGTGGTCCCTTCTGGTTCTCAAATTCTATGATTCTGTGAATAGTAGGATTGGAAAGCTGAATACTATCTAATAGATAATCTGGTCCACTTTTTCAGCTTATAGATGAAAAGAACGAAGGTCCAGAGAAATGAAGTATCTTGCCCAATGTCATTTACCAAAGTATTAGCAGAACCAAGATGAGTCCTATCCTTTAGACCTATCCTTTAGACCTTCTTGTCCTTCTCCTTCTTGTCCTTCTCCTTCTCCTCCTTCTCCTTCTTCGTCTTCATCTTCTCCTCCTCCTCCTCCTCCCCCTTCTTCTCCTTCTTCTTCTTCTCCTTCTTCTTCTTCTTCTCCTCCTCCTCCTTTTTCTTCTTCTTCTTCTCCTTCTCCTTCTTCTTCTCCTTCTTCTTCTCCTTCTCCTCCTCCTCCTCCTCCTCCTTCTTCTTCTTCTTCTTCCTCTCCTTCTTCTCCTTCTCCTTCTCCTCCTCCTTCTTCTTCTTTTTTTTCTTCTTCTTCTTCTCCTTCTTCTCCTTCTTCTTCTCCTTCTTCTCCTCTTCCCTCTCTTCCTCCTTCTTCTTCTCTTCTTCCTCATTGTTATCATTCTTTTGTCATCTTCCTCCTCCTCTTCCTTTTCCTTTTCTTCTTTCTCCTTTTCATCTTCCCCCTCCCTCATCTAACTGCATCTTCCTATTTCTCCTAGACTTAATCTCAGCCCTGATCCCATTACTTATTATTATGGGATGTTTGAGCTAGTCTATTTTCAATGGGTACAGGTTCTCCCCTTCTTAGGTAGCCTAGTGGCTCTGTCTTGAAGGTGCTTACAATATTGGTGCCATACAATATAGATACCCTGAACCTGTTGATTTAATCCACTGAATCTCATAACTTACCATCCTCGGTCTTCTTGGTAATAGGGATTACAGATATGTGCTACTATGCCCAATCTGTGCCCTTCTAACCAGTACTCTATGTTGTTGGATGTTAATAATCCACACTACATCCAGACATGCTCACAAATCCATCCTTTAATAAAGTTCTATCCCTAATAGTGTGGAGAAAACTGGGGATAGACCAACACCTGACCCCATGCACAACAATAAAGTCCAAATGGGCACACAATCTAGGTATAAAGGTTGATACTATAAACTATTTAGGGGAGCAAGGATTAATGTATTTGTCAGATTTATGAAGAATGGAGAAATTTATGAACAAACAAGAGACAGACAACATTATGAAGGGCAAAATGGATAATTTTGATTGCATTAAATTGAAAAATTTTTGCACAAACTCAATGCAACCAAGATTAGGAGGCAAGCACAAAACTGGGAAAGAATTTTTATAACTAGTGTCTGTGATAAAGGCCTCATCTCTAAAATATAAAGAGAACTGAATCAAATTTATGGGAATACAAGTCATTCTCCAACTGATAAATGGTCCAAGGATACAGGCAGTTTTCAGAGGAAGAAATTAAAACTATCTATAGTTATATGAAAAAAGTGCTCTAAACCACTATTTATTAGAAAAATGCAAATCTAAACAACTCTGAGGTATTACATCACACCTATCAGATTGGCTAACATGGCAAAACAGGATGATGATAAATGTTGGAGAAGATGTGGGAGAAGTGGAACACTAATTCATTGTTGGTGGAGCTGTGAGCTGATCCAACTATTCTGTAGAGCAATTTGGAACTATGACCAAAGGGCTACAAAAATGTGCACCCTTTGACCCAGCAATGTCACTTCTAGGACTGTATCCCAAAAAGATCATAAAGATGGGAAAAAGTCCCACATGTACAAAAATATTTATAGCAGCTCTTTTTATGGCAGCCAAGAAATGGAAATCAAGGGAATGCCCATCAATTGGAGAATGATTGAATAAGTTGTGGTGCATGAATGTAATGGAATACCATTGTGCTATAAGGAATGACTAACAGTTCGACTTCAGAAAAACTTGGAAAGACTTATATGAACTGATGATGAGTGAAATGAGCAGAACCAGGAGAACATTATACACAGTAGCAGCCACAGTATGTGAGGCCCATTTCTGATAGACTAAGACCTTCACTGAATTGCAAGGACCTAAAACATCTCCAAAGGACACTTGAGGCAGAAAATGCCATCCACATCCAGAGAAAGAATTATGGAATCAGAACACAGAATGAAGCAGACTCTTTTCTCTTGTTTTTTTTTTCTCATGGTTTCTCCCATTCTTTGTAATTCTTCTATGTCATATGACTAATGTGAAAATGTGTTTAATAAGAATGCCTGCTGTCTCTGGCAGGGAGGGTAGAAAGAGGAAAGGGAGAGGAAAGGGGAGAAAATTTAACACTTATGGAAGTGATTGTTGAAAACTGAAAATAAATTAATTAAATTAAAAAAAAAATAAAGTTCTATCCCCTGACCTGAGGCATGACTAGAGGCCAGGCACAGAATGAAGTCTCACTCTAGGAAAATCACTCTCATTGGCCCTTGCCCTGTTCTCTGCGGGCAGCCTAGGCAGGTTTCTGGTTCTGAGTAGGAGAGGATAAAAGGATGATGATGTAGGGTTCTGAGGAAGGGCTATTTCCCTCAAATAAATTGCCTCCCTCAAGACCAGAGTACAGACTTTAAGGCTTTCAGTTTTAGAATTGACTATTATTTCAACACTTCCTTGTACTTTAAAAAAAAATACTTCAGCACTCTTCTTTGGAGAGGTGGATGAGGGTAGGAGGAAAGAAAGCTTCCTTTCAGGGTCTGATTCCCCTGGTACCCATAACATTAGCTCATCAATCAATAAACTTTTATGTGTCTACCATGTGCCAGGGACTGTGGCATCTCAGAATCATAGCTCTAGAGTTGAAGGGACCTTAGAAGCCATCCAATCGAGTACTCTCCGCTAACACTTTATCTTACACATGAAGTCCCACAAAGATGAAGTGATCCACACAAGGTTGTTGGTTGTGTTAGTCCTTTGTTTACGAAGAAGACCATGACATCAGAGGAAATGATGACATGACTTGCACTTGACTTTGTTTTGAGTGAGGGAGGGCTGTGTAGGTCACCAGCCTCACTTTGCCAGAGCCATCTGAATCCAGTGAACAGATATTCATCAGGATGTCTGGAGATGGCACAGGATGCAATGGGAGACCCTGGCCCCTTTAGGCCAAGGTCTTTTGCAGTGGGTTTAAGGCCTGGGGAGAGAAAGAAAGAAAGAAAGAAAGAAAGAAAGAAAGAAAGAAAGAAAGAAAGAAAGAAAGAAAGAAGAAAGAAAGAAAGAAAGAAAGAAAGAAAGAAAGAAAGAAAGAAAGAAAGAAAGAAAGAAAGAAAGAAAGAAAGAAAGAAAGAAAGAAAGAAAGAAAGAAAGAAGAAAGAAAGAAAGGGAAAGAAAGGAAGGAAGGAAGGAAGGAAGGAAGGAAAGAAGGAAGGAAGGAAGGAAGAGAAAGAAAGGGACGGAGGGAGGGAGGAAGGAAGAAACCCCAAATTAACTGGGCATCTTCTGACCATCCAAATTTACCTTCCTTTGGAGAAAGAAGGAAGGGGTGGGGGAGACAGAAGGGAGAGGATAAGCTGAATTACCTAGCTAGCTACCCTCTTCAGGCAGCTCAGTCTACCGCAGGTTGTATTCATCCCTTGTTTTCAAAGATCATGACATCGGAAAAATGATGACATGACTTGCACTTGACTTTGTTTTGAGTGAGGGAGGGCTATGCAAGGTCATCAGCCTTACTTCTCCTCGGGAGCCATTGGCATAAAGCCGGGTCATCTGCACTTCACTGTGACCATGAAAAGGACTTGCAAAAAGCAGCATATATTTTCCATGTGCTCCCAAGTCCATGGGCTATATTTTCAGATGCCACTATGTACTGGGGACTTCTGTCTAAAGTCACATATACCTTATTTCTAATTAGCTGAGGCTGTGGAAATGGACCTTCTATTCCCATCCAAAGTAAGAATCATTGACTAACCCCAAAACAAAAGCTAAAATCAAGTCGCTAAATTTTCATAGGAAGAGAAACGCTTCCTAAACTTTGCTGTTTGCTCATTTCCCTGCAGGGATGCCTGAAGTCTCAGGGAAAAGAGCTGTTCCTACAACTGAGCCCCTGGGGTCCATAATTCCAAGTGCTCACCCCTCTTCCTTTTCAGTTAAACACAGGGTTCTGATGGGTTTACAAGCTAAGGGGGGAACTGGATAGAATAAAGCAGTGATCAAATGTTCTCTCCTCAATCTTGTCTTCTACTCATACTTCTCTCTTTTGAAAAAGTAGAGAGACTATGGAGAGCACAGGCAATTAGTTATTTTTGCCTGAGAAGTAAAGTAAGTTGGCCAAGCCAGGGGGTATGCTATTTATAGCCAGGCTTCTGAGAGCTCATCGTTAAATTTTTCAGGGCAAGCATTAACATCTCAGAAATCAGCCAATGCCGCAGATTGGGGATTGGTTTATGGTTTTGTTGATTGTCCACATCTAAGAAAGTGATGGAGAAAATGTTAATAATACAAATTAAATTAGAAGCTTGTCAAAAAGTAACATACTAAAAGCACATCATATTTGTGTCTGTAGACAATACTTGGGTTACTTATCAAATAGCTATAGAATTATATAATGTAGAAAAATTAGAGGTAGAAAATAGGATACCATTATCGGTGTTTAGAAAAGTAGACAAAAATACCTAGTAATTCAGTTGAGTATGGATTAGAAGTCCTCCAAAGTGATTTAAATATTGTACAAGTAAATGTCTTTTACATACACATAACACAAAAGTATGTCTTTTCAGAGAGCTGCTTGTTAAACATGTATCAACACAAACTAGTTCAAGAACACAGGACAGAATTTGATATTAAGGATGTGTTTAACACAAAAATAAGTTAATGTCTTATTGAAGCAATTTCAAGACAGTTTGTTTAAAGCTTTTTTTTTTGTTAAAATAATAAGAATCCACATTTTCTGACAAGAAAAGCAGACTAGGCTAGACACAGGGAGATCTGAGGATTTTTTTACTGGTCTGCCAATAATTTAATCAGCCATCAGTCAATAAGCATTTATCAATTACTTTCTATGGTCCAGGAATTGTGTTAATCATTGGGGAAACAAAGAAAGGCAAAAACAGCCCTTCTCCTTAAGCTCATATTGTAATGGGGGATAGAAGTAGGACAAGGAGATCATGAGTAAAAGACAAGGTACTATTATTTAAAGTCCCTATGCTTCGGTTTCTCTATCTGAAAGTGGGGTATACATGCCCTACTTACTTTGAAGGTTTAAAAAGCCATAGTGGGAATGAAGGGGCCAAGGGACAAAAACGTAAGATGTTATTTACAAGATATTTTTTACTTTGCAGGACAGCAGGTAAAGGGAATTGAAGACAAGTCTTAGAAGTAAGCAATTTTGATTATTTTAAATACAAAAAAAAAAGAAACATAAAAAAACACTATCTGCATGCAGAGGAAGCTCTAATAAATAGATGTACAGGGTAATTTTACATATACATACATACATATATTATATATATTATATATAGATATATACATAAGTGTGTGTGTGCACTTATTTGTGTCTAGTGGTAGCTTTCTTAGGGGGAGAAAAATAGAAAAAATTACATGATAACTTTATTATGTATTTAAAAGAAATAGCAAGTTGTATAAAATAGACTTGTAGCTTCAAGTGCAATCACCATTCTAAATTATACTGTTATAAAAATGTTTGTTTTATTCCATAAATTTGAAAAAAAAAAAAAAAAGCAAAAAAAAATGGGTCCCAAACCCTCCTCTGGCAAATCTGGACTGTGTTACTATAATCAAAGTCACTTAGCATTTTTCTCCAGGCAACTGTATTTTAAATTTTAAATGAGTAAAGAAGAATAAGTCACTTATCATTGGTGCAGGGAGTTTCCTAAATGCTTGAAAGAAATCACAGATCGGTCTGCCTCCTTCTTCCCCCACAAAATTAAAAAAGCTATAAAATGAAAACTTTCAATCTGACTGAAGTCATTTATTTTCCCCTCTTCTTCCCATTTTAAAGGCCCTCTCCCAGCATCAATTTTTCTTTGCAAAGAGAGCACTTTTGCCAATGCTCCTTCTAAGTTGACTCGGGCTCAGGTGGAAAGCTGGGGTTTCGAAATACCCTCTGAGTGTCCATCTGCAATATGGTTAGGTAGTTCCTACTGGCAGCCCAGCAAGAGTTTCAAATGAATCTTTTATTTCTAATCCAAACTTTCTTTTCTGAACGTTTTCCATCCTATTATTCATTTATTCACCAAACAAACTCCTCAGCAGCCCGAGGTCTCATTGTGTCTCCACACATTCATTCTATGGTATCAAAGGTTAAAACTTGGATTGCAATCTGAGGAGGAAATTAATTCACTGATTAAAAAAAAAACTGCAGTTTAAGCAACACACATTTAAATATCTGACAAGCGTGAGGAGATGTATTTCTGATAAAAAAAAAAATCCCTTTTTCCCCATTTAAAATTTAAAACAGCTGCAATTTCTTCCACCCTATAGAGCCAAGGGGAACAGCATGAATTCTTAAGCAGGGAGCTGGGCTCTGCACTGCAGTGACCACTTCTAGAACAAAAAAGAGCCTGCACTGGGAAAATACCCTCTAGTCAACTGGTTGCTCAAGGCACAGCTGCACCTTGTTTCCATTGGAAACTGGGGTGGGGGCTGGCAGAGTTTGCTCTGTCTGTGATTTGAGGTACTTAGTTCTCTAAATAGTCTTCAAAAGAGAAAATTATGCATCCTTATTCCCATATAGCCTTCCAGCCAAGAAACACAAATAAACAAAAGCAATCGCTGGCACAACAAACACCCACCCATTCCACAAATTAATTGGTATCCAAAAGCTCTTGTGCCCTAATTCAGGGAACTATGGAGCAACTGGAAGATTTAATTTACAGTGTAATAGTTTCTCACAATCCCTTGGTTCAGTATTAGATGGGGGGATGGAAGGGGAGCAGCCCCTGGAGAGGAGATGTCCCATCTTGGCTCCTCTGCACTCCCACCCCAGAGTCCTCAGAAAATGTTCCCAGTCTTCCAGAAAGGGGAGATGGAGGTGGAGATGGGAGAAGGAAAATGGCATCTTTGTCCTTCCTAAGGAAGTTCAACTTTCTTCCTGCCTTGGATTCTACTGAGGTACATGGAGGAGGTATATGACCTGTCTAGCACTAAATGACCTGCAAAAAGAAAGAAACAGGAACTATGGTTTTCCAAAGTGGAGGGGAAGCAGAGACTTGAGGGAAGACAGGAAAAGAAGGTGTTAAATTAGTTTGAGGAAACTGGGGTGGAGAGAGACCCTCAGGGTAACTTTCTGGATTTACTGATTTTTTTTTTCTTTTGCTTTCCTCACCTTTTGGTCCAGGTAAAACTGTGTGAGTGGAGCAGATGTCAGGAGGAGGGCGGCTGTCAACGCTGAGACAGAGGATCTGAATTTGGAAAAGAAACAGCACGAGGAGGGTGAGGGTATGCCTTCCCAGCTGGGCTCCCAAGCCATTCATCTCTGTGGTCCCTCAAGAAGCAGTGCTCAAATGTTCCAAACAAACAGCTTTATTTTAAAAATAAAACCTTCTGCTTTCGGAAAGAAAATGAAGTATTTGGAGCTGCCATTCCCAAGGGACTGAAAGAAACAAGAAACTGGGATACCCTGGATTGTTTACTTTCTCAGTTTTCCACAGAGATCATACATTGTCCAGACTGTTTATTTTAAAGTGACAACTGTTTATTGTAATCTATCTCAAAACTGTAAGATAATAGCCCTGGTCAAAAGAAATGTTTCAGGGACTGTATGCCCTGGTTTTGCTTTCTGTTAAGCCCGGAGATCTCAGATGCCAGATGCCGACATGTGAATGTCAGGGGTTATCCTAGCAGTTACATGTTTCTTGTTTATGTTTAAGCAAATGAACTTGTGTCCCTTAAAATAGTTTGTGGATGTGTCATTGCTGAGAGACTCTTCATGAGAGAACACATAATTTGTTTACTTTAACCAATGGTCAGTATGCATTTGCCTACGGATGTTATTGTTGCTTATTGTCAATTTAATTCCATGTGACATCTTGGCCCTGGGCTGGGAGACTGGAATCCTGAGTTCTAGTCTCAGCTTTGTTCCTCACCAGCTATGTGACCTTGGGCATCTAAAAATGAAGACTGGAAAAAAATCATAGAGTTAGAAGCAAACAAATACCTTCTAGACATGTCCCTTTATAGATGAGGAAAGTGGGGCCCAGAGAATTGAAACACTTGTTCAAGGTCACACAGGGAGCAAATGGGAGACCTGGGATTTGAATCCAGGTCATCTGATTCCAAATTCAGAGCTCTTTCCACTTGCCCCTCACATGAATAATGTCTTGTGCTGACTCCACATGGAGATTCTTATAAATGGTGAAATTCCATCATGACCTTTTGTCCTTAGTAAGGAAGTTCAGCTTTTGACATTTTTGAAGACAGCATTGTGTTAACTGAATCCAGTCCCAGAATACTAAAGAATTTACTCAGTAAAGTCCAGAACCACTCAAAATACCTCTAAATACCTTTCAGTTAGAAGATAAAACAATTTTAAGACCATGCCTATCCCAAGGAACCTGATGTATAGTCCCAAAGCTAGATGTATAAAGTCTGAGTTTAGTCAGATCCTTAAGGTACAGCCATAGTTACAATCACCAGAAGCTAGGAATTCTTTCATGTATTTCCTATTTGATGATATATTTGCTTCAGACTTTCATGAGAACACTACCCTATTTTAATTAGGGCCAGGAGGAAAGAGATTCATGGACATTACACCAATGTAGCAGATATAAAAAATTTTACCATCCATGCCAGAGAGAATGAAGAAATAGCTCACAATATGACTAATCTTATCATTCCAGCAATTTTCACAAACTACCAAATATGGCCATTTTTTCTGGTTCTTATACCATGAGAATGAGTGACCCTATCCATGAACAATCCATTCACTCTTATGTTATAGATATTATAGTATGCTGAAAAAGATCACCACCCTGTGGACCAGAGCCATAACTAGGGCAGGCCAACTTGGGCTTTGTCCAGGGTACTGAAATATAGAAGATGTTGACAGCATTTGATGTCCACTAGCATAGGCACAACTGATCTTAGCACCCAATTAATAAGACTAATTAATTAAAATATAAACCTACTGACCTCTTCCCTACCAAGAGCTGCACCCAGGTTAGTTTTTGCTCAGGCCTTCATACTCCGGCCTTAATCTCTCTCCCCATCAACTATTTTCCCCAGTAGAAGATTTGAACTATTCTTACACTCTACCCTCCCTCCAAAATAATGTGCTAATAGCATATTCTGTGATATTTGCTGCTTCCTGCCATACTTACAAAAATTGTTGGTTATGCCTCTGGTCAAAAGATCTCAGTTCTTGTCCCAGGTTTTCCATTAAATAGCTCTGTGACTTTTGGCAGCTACAATCATTTAACTCAGTGGTATCAAACTCAAATGGAAACAAAGGCCACTAATCCATACATAAGGATCCCTATGGGCTTCATACTAATTTACTTTTAAATTGTATTTTCTATGTTTTGATTTCATTTTATTTATTTTGTTAAATATTTCCCTATTACATTTTAATCTGATTTCTCCTGCTCTTGCCAGTATTGTGAGCTGCATGAATCCCAGCCTGCATGTTTGATACCTCTGATTTAACCTCTCTGGGTCTCAGTTATAAAATAAGAACTGGGCTGAATCAAAATAATAAAGTTGTGGTAGGTACTTTCTCTATACAAAGCAATGTGCTCTGTTCTGGAAGAAATGGGAGTTAGACAATTTCTTAGTCTCTGTCCTCATGGAATGACCCAGTTAAGCTAACCACTATGTTTAGAGTGATAAAAAAGCTGTTGAAGAAAAACATAAATAGAGAGAAGGTAGTATGTTTCTACTGTACAGTATTGCTTCTCAGACTCAGGTCAATACCTAAATAAGAGTCATCATATGTCTTAAAAATATTCAAAAAAGTTTTTGGTACATTTCAAATAAAGAGAAGGTAGCATGTTTCTGTACAACACTGGTTCTCGGACTCAGGTCAGTACCTAAATAGGGTCATCATATGTCTTAAAGAGTATTCAAAAAAAGTTTTTGGTACATTTCATGTAGAATCACAGAATGACAGAATTTTAGAGTTGGAAATCATTGTAGTAGCCAGCTAGTCCAAGTCAAATAAGAAAATGAAAGGCTACATCCTCATTCCTGAAGGCTATGGAGCCTTGCATTAGATTTTTTGGCTGGCATATCATATTGAGTTTGTAGTCCACTCAAAACCTCAGATCTTTGTCAGACAGATGACAATCTGACCACGATAAAGGTGACTCCTATTGTGTATTTGTGAAGCTGTTTTTTTTTAAACCCACCATTATGGTGTTACATTTGTCCCACTTGAAACTCATTAAGTGAAACCCAATGCTTTAGTACATCAAGATCTTTTTGGATCTCACCTCTGTCCTTTAGTGTGTTTTCTTTACCTCAAAGCTTTATACCATCTTCAAATGCTGTGAACATGCCATTTATACCTTTGTCTAAGTCATTGATAAAAATACTAAATATCACAGCCAGAGCAGAAGGAAGACAGTGGAGTAGAAGCAAGGACCTGCCTGAGCTCTCCCCCACAACTCCTCAAATAACCTAAAAAAAAAATGACTCTAAACAAATTCTAGAGGAGCAGGAGCCACAAAATGATAGACTGAAGCAGATTTCCAGCCCAAGACTACAGGAAGGGTCTATCCTACTGGACTGGAAGAGGAGTGCAATTTGGCATGGGCCATGCCAGTGTGGAAGGAACTGGAACAGATCTTAGGGAACTGAATTGCTGGCAACTGTTGCAATTTTCAGACTTCTCAACCCACAAAACCAGACAGCTTAGAAGATCAGTGGGAAGATTCTCTCACCTGGCTGAGAAGGGAGCATAGTCCAGCTCTAGCCCCAGCCTCAACCCCAGCCCCAGGGCAGCAGCAGCAATTGCTGAAGCAGACACTACTTCTAGAGTCCTCCACTTAAAAAAGAGCTCAAAAATCAAGTAATTCACTTGTACATGAGCAAATGGGAGAAAAGGAAACAGACTGTAGATTCTTACTTTCTCAGTGAAGGGGTATTTTCTTACGTCATTTTTTTTATTTTATTATGTCATTGGGGATGAGGAAGATCAAAACATATAACCAGAAAAAGACAACAAAGCCAAAGCTCCTACATCTAAGGCCTCCAAGAAAAATATGAATTGGCATTAGGCCATGGAAGTGCTCAAAAAGGATTTTGAAAACCAAGTAAGGGAAGTAGAGGAAAAAATGGGAAGAGAAAAGAAAGTGATGCAAGAAAATCATGAAAAATGAGTCAACAGTTTGCTAAAGAATACTCCCAAAAAGGTTGAAGAAAATAACACCTTTAACCCAAATAGCAAAAGAGATCCAAAAAGCCAATGAGGAAAAGAATGCCTTAAAAAGCAGAATGGGCCAAATGGAAAAAGAGGTCCAAAAACTCATTGAAGAAAATAATTCTTTAAAAATTAGGATGGAGTAAATGGAAGTTAATGACTTTTTGAGAAATCATGGAATTATAAAACAAAACCAAAAGAATGAAAAAGTAGAAGATAATGTGAAATATCTCACTGAAAAAACTGACCTAGAAAGTGGATCCAGGAGAGATTATTCAAAAATTATTGGACTCCCTGAAGCCATGATGAGAAGGAGACTTCTTTTTCTTCCAAGAAATTATTAAGGAAAACTGTCCTGATATTCTAGAACCAGAGAGTAAAATAGAAATGGAAAGAATCCACCAATCACATCCTGAAAGAGATCCCCAAAAGAAAACTCCTAGAAATATTGTAGCCAAATTCCAGAGTTCCCTGGTTAAGGAGAAAATATTACATGCAACCAAAAAGATACAATTCATGTACTGTGGAAAGATAATCAATATAACAAAAAATTTAGCAGCTTCTACACTAAGGGATTGCAGGGCTTGGAATATGATATTCCAGAGGTCAGAGAAGCTAAGATTAACCAAGTATCACCTACCTAGAAAAACTGTGTATAATCCTTCAGGGGAAAAAATGGGCATTCAATGAAGTAGAGGACTTCTGAGCACTCTTGTTGAAAAGACCAGAGCTGAATATAAAATTTGCCTTTCAAAAACAAGACTCAAGAGAAGGATGAAAAAGTAAATAGGAAAGAGAAACCATAATGGACTTATTAAAGTTGAAGTGTTTACATTCATACATGGAAAGATGATATTTGTAACTCATGAGACCTTTCTCAGTATTAGGATAGTTGGAAAAAATATACACACACATGTATATGTATACATATATACATACATGTGTGTATGTGCATGTCTATATGTGTGTGCATGTGTGTGTGTATACAGAGAGAGAGAAAGAGCAAGAACAGAGTGAGCTGAATATGAAGGGATGATATTTAAAAGAGAAAATTAAGAGTTGAAAGGAATGCATTAGGAGAAAAGTAAGAGAGAGGTAGGATGTAGTAAATCATCTCACATAAAAGAGTCAAGAAAGTGCTTTTACAATGGAAGCAAAGAAGGGGAAGATGAGAGGGAATAAGTGAGCCTTTCTTTCATTGGATTTGGTTTCAGGAGGGAATAGTATACACACTAAATTGGGTATAGAAGCTTCTCTTACCCTACAGGAAAGCAGGAAGGAAGGGGATAAGAGAGGGGAATAATAGAAGGGATGGAAGATTAGGGGAAGGGATAATCAGAAGCAAACACTTTGGTAGGAGGACAGGTCAAAGGAGAGTGTAGAATAAATGGAGGGAGGGACAGGATAGAAGGAAACCTTTCACAACATGACCCTTATGGAAGTGTTTTGCATGACTACACATGTATAACATTTATCGAATTGCTTGTTTTCTCCATGAGGATGGATGGGAAGGGGGAAGGAAGAGAAAGTGGAACTCAAAGCTTTAAAAATGAATGTTAAAAATTGTTTTTACATACAACTAGGAAATAAGATATACAGGCAATGGGTTATGGAAATCTATCTTGCCTCACAAGAAAATAGAAGGGAAGGGGATAAGGGATAGGGGGTGATAGAAGGGAGGGCAGATTGGAGGAAAAGGTAATCATAATATATGCTGTCCTGGGGTGGGGACAGGGTAGGAGATGGGGAGAAAATTTGAAATTCAAAATTCTGTGAAAGTGAATGTTGAAAACTGAAAATTAATTGTTTAAATAAAAAATAAATCACTAAGCTAATCACAGGTCTGGGGAACACGCCATTAGAGATTTCCTTCCAAGTTGCCATCGAGCTGCTATTACTTCATCTTTGAGTCTGGCCATTCAACCTGTTCTGAACCCATCTAATTGTATTCCTGTCACCTTTACATATTTCCATGTAGCAATCTTAGTGAATATTTTTCTAGGATCCATGCATACTCTGTTTGTAGGAATCTACTGATTACTGTTTTAATTACCCTATCAAAAAAAATGGAACTGCTAGTCCAGTATGATCTATCCTTAATCTGTCTTTAATATTGGCTTTTGTTCATCATGAGTTCCTTTACTGGATGCTCATTAGCCAAGTCTTTAATGATCTATTCCAAGATTTTCCCAGGAATCCAAGATAAGCTCCCTGGCCTATTGTTTGCAGACACCATTCTAATTGCTTTTATGAGAATCAGACAATATTTGCCCTTCTCCAGTCTTGTAGAACCTCTCCCCTTTTACCTAGCATTTCATCTGTCACTGATAATGTCTTTGCGATTGAATCTGCCAGTACCAAAGGCTATGATTCTTCTGGATAGGGTAAAGTGAATTCATGAAGGGTAATTCCCAATATTTTCATAAGGATGAAACACTGATGGCATCCTCATCAAATTTGCTTATGACAAAAGGCTTGTAGGAAGAGTTAACATACAGGGTGGAAGAGTCAAGATCCACACAGATCCTGACAGGTTTGGTCACAGGATCTGATATAATATGATCAAATTCAATAACAAGTTTAAAGTGTTACTCAAATATTGAAATATATCTGTGATATCATTTACATTGGGATCCTCTCCTGTGATGCAGGTAGACTATAAGCTACCTGTTTGTCTTATGCAATTTTTGTCCTTGTCCTCTCATAACTTTTGCTTTACAGAACAAAACAACAGTAGGGTTAACACTGTAAAGGCAATCCTAGTCTTACCTTTAATTTAAAACAAAAGTCAACCTCACAATTATAATTGGGGCTTGTGTGGCTGTACAGCAATTTGTCTGAAAAAAGAACTGTGGCAACATTGTGCGATGATCAACTAGGAGAGAAGTAGCTCTCTTAGCAAGACAATGATCAAAGAAAATTCCAAAAGATGCATGATGAAAAATGCTATCCACACACCCAGAGAAAAGGACTATGGAGTCTGAATACAGATTGAAACATACTATTTTCACTATTTTTTTTGTTTTCCTGGTTTTTCCCTTTAGTCACAACATGACTAATGTTGAAATATGTTTAACGTGATTGCACATGCATAACCTATGCTTATCAGATCGCTTTCCATCTTGGGGATGGAGGGAGGGAGAAAAATTTGGAACTCAAAATCATAAAAAAATAAATGTTGAAAACTATATACACAATTTAAAAAAATAAATAATATTTACAAAAACGGAAAAAGAGCTGAGGGTTTTAGTGGACTGCAAGTTCTATACAATTCAACTGGGTGAGGTGACAGAAAAACTAAGGCAGTTTGAGAATGCTTTAAGAGATGCATCACTTCCAGAGACAAGGAGATATTAGAGTCATTTTATTTTAACAATAGCCCAATCTAAACTTGCATTCAATTGTGTTTGAAAATCCTTGTCCCATCTGCAATGCTTGCTGGGGCATAGCATCACCAGTTGATACATACGGAGAGGTTGGAGGTTGAGTTATTGCAAAATATCTAAGCAGCTTCTCTATGTTGAGTTAAAGGGGTTTGCAGGGTGGTCCCACTAAATACTCCAAGAAACAGCAAGAGGCTGTTGGAGAAAGAGACAGAGTGGAGTCTAGCTCTTTTCACTAGATCGTAAGGTATTTGAGAGCAGGAAACTACGTTAGGTGCTAGGGATACAAATACGGAAACAGCCCACATGCAAATGGCAATTCACCATATCTTTTCATCCTTTCTCATTCTTGTTCATATCTTTTTATAAATGTCCTGTATACGATCAGAAGATCACAGATATAGAGCTAGATGGGACCTCAGGGGCAATCTAGCATGAGCCCCCTCTTTTTACAGATGAGAAAACTGAGACTCTGAGAGGTGATGTAACACCTATTGCTAGTCATTTTCAAAGGTAGACTTTAAACCCAGATTTTCCAGACTCCAAGAGTAGCATTTCAGCAAACACATCATGCTGCCTCATTTGTATTGTACCCAATCCTGTGGAGGCCTTCCCTTCAGTTCTTTTATTATCTTTGTACCAAGGTAGATGTAAGGTTGGCTATCCATCTGTTGCGTCTCATACTCTCTTCGGTTTCCCGGGATCCGTGGGATCACTGAGATCACCTAACTTGACCTCCTCAGTTTACAGAAGAGCAACCAGAGAAGCCTTACTCCAGTCCTGGAATTCCCATACTAGAAATTCCCTCTGCCAAATTAGATGGCTCCTCCCAGAACTTCCAGGAGGCTCAGGTTAGACATACTTTACTCCTTTCCTGGTTGCATTCAGGACTTTCTCTACATCTCTGAAACCTCACCATGACCTAGCTCTTCATCTTAAAGCCTTATTCCAGGCCTACAATTCACACAATGGAAGTACCCTCTGCCCCTGCAGCCTCTCCTGGTGGTATGCCAGGAGGAAGGTGGGGCCTAGGGGTGTTTAGGAAAATTAGAACCTCTGGTATCCACCTCTGCTTCCACCTCTGGGGTCCACCTGATTCATGCAACTTTCACCTGTGGTTCCAAGAAGCTGTTGTATGTACATCAGCAGTACCCTAATAATCCATTTCAGCAGGTCATCAAAACCCGAATGAGGGTGACTGAGGGATTCCAACCACTGGGGAGTTAGGGAAGTGTCTACACAAGAATGTGAAGATTTCCCCCAGAAGAATGGGTGGAGGAGAGAAATTTGTTCCATTCTGATGAGCATGAAGGTGGCTGGATGAGGCTCTGCAGAGGACTCTGAAGACATCAAGGCCATCTACTGCATCCTAGGCCACCAACAGTTGTCTTCAATTTTATCTTGCCACTGAACGTTTATGACTCTGGAAGACAGAATAAGGCCAATGACTTTGTGCAACTATGCCACACTTAAATCCAACTTATGTGCAAATTAAAGGACATTACCCATTCCATTTTACGATTTGCAATAGCTCAAAAGAAATGTGGGATGTGCAAATTTAGAGACATCTCCATTCTAAATGTTCAGGTAGACTATTTGTGCCTGACCTGTGGTAGAACCTTCTGGGATCATACCAGTCATCAGCCATAGGTGAACACACTGTACCTTGACCTCAACATAGTGATGTCATTCTGGTCTTCCTCAGGAATGAAGGACAATATCCAACCAATCAGAGAAAGCTAGGTGGTACAGTGGATAGAATACTAGTCTGAAAACATTAGGAAGACCTGAGTTCAAATCTTGTCTTTGACACTTACTAGATATGTGCCTTGGATAAATCACCTAACTTAACCTCTGCCTCAGTTTCCTTAACTACAAATATGAATAATATATAGCATCTATCTCCTAAGGTTTTTGTGAGTATTAAATATGAAAATATGTGTAAAGTACTTGGCATAGTGCCTGGCACCTAGTAGATACTCAATAAATTCTTGTTTCTTTTCATCTTCTTAGAACCTCCATTTTAGGAAGGCAGCAAGCACAGCCATGTCTCATTCCCCTCCAGGTTGCACTGCAACTTCGTCTACCATGCTCCTGCAGGTTACTTCCCTACTTTTCAACTCCCTTTTATGTATTTTGTTCCATTAGAATGTAAGTAGGGGGTGGGGGGGTTTCTATCTTTCTAGTTGAATTCATATTCCCCAAGCTTAGTACAGGGCATACCATATAGTAGGAGATTAATAAATACTTATTAACTGACTAGGTGAAATGAAATGATTTGTTCAAGAGTTGGAAAGTCTTATATCATTAAAATTCAGTGTGCATATCATATAATTCTGCCTTTATGATATCTTATGCCACTTCTTGTGTATAATTACAATTGGTAATATGAGGAAACTCACTTATATTTCCCATTTGTCTTTTTGATGCCCTTTGAGTCATGGGCAATTTTGAGTCTCCTGAGATCACAGTATTTGTGCTTCCCAGTCATATAGTTTTAGTAGGAAAATATTGATATTGAAGATATGGGCTTTTGCAGGAGAAAGCAGTCATGAAACCCATTCATATTACATTTTTATTGATTACTGAATAAAAGCTACAGGCTAACAGAAGTAAAAAAAACACAAAGGAGGTCATATACAATGTTAGCCTCTTAATTATAAGAATAATGATGATATTTCATTATTTCAAGGATCCATCAGGGTTTTTTTGGGGGGGGTTGGGTATTCTTTCTTCTGATGCCAATAAAGATTAATATCTTGGATATTATATTATATAATTATACTATATATAATATGATATAATAACATATTTTGTAATAATATATTATAAATACCATGGTTATCAAATTTTCAATGATACAAAGCTAGAAGAGATAGTTAACATACCAAATGAGAAAGTCTATATAGAAAAAAATACACACACATATATATATATATATATTATATATATATGTATCAGTGGGTAGGAAAAATAGATCAAAACTAGTAAGAAGAGATTCAGCAGCAAGGATAAATGTAAAGTTTTCTACTTGGGTTCAAAAATCAACTCTAGAGGATTGGAAAATCATCACTACATGGTAATTAGTCAGCCAGTCAATGAGCACAGTACCTGGCATATAGTCAAATACAAGTAGAAAGAAAGGCAGTCTTTTCCCTAAAGAAGGTTATTTCTAACAGGAGAAGATAACATATTAATGTAAACTGAAAAGGTTGGGGGTGTGATGGGGATAGAAAGGTACCAGCTGTGGGGAAGAGTTGAAGAATGAGACTTGACTGGCCCAGCTACCCTCCTTAAATGGAGGTTCTCAGGGGAGCCATCCAATCAAAAAGGAAAGGTCAGAGAGGCAGAGGGTTACTTCCAATGTGTGAATTTCAGGGATAGAATGAGGATTCAGGATGAAGAGTTAGGGCATGGTGGAAATCCAAAGTGAAGCTTTACCCCAGAAACATCTCTTGATGTGTGTGTGTGTGTGTGTGTGTGTGTGTGTGTGTGTATTTGGTGTATGCCTTACCACTGTAAGGAAGTAACCAGTGTTGTGCCAGAATGCACTGATATTTTGAAAATGTAAAGTTTTGCCACTAGAATTTGTATTTATTTACTCAGTCCCATCCTCCACCCCCCAAAAAAAACCCTTACTTCTAACCCATCTGAAACTTCGTAGAAGTATGACCTAATTCTTGGGACTGAGGCTAAGTAGAGATGATTTAAATTGATTTTTTTCCACCTGTCTTATTCATAATAAGTTTTCTCCCCAGATTTAATATAATGTGACGTATATAAATATATTCATACATACACACATATAGCAGTTAGTACTGGGGTCAATACTTAGTACAATAAAAGTTAGTACAATTCAAGCTTGGAAGTCAATGAAGACACTTCAAAGAATTGACAATATCAGATCCTAAGTAATTAAACCCCATATTTGCCTGTGGTTGTGAAAAAAACCACCTGACTTTAATTCATTTTACCAACCATATCCTAAAAATCCACAAGATGGTGATGTTTTCTGTTAAAGATAAAACTGGTAAAATGAGCCACTCTGAAGAAATTAGGAGCTACAAATTGGTACATCTCTGCAAGAAACTAACAAAAAGATTGTAAAACAACAACTGATGATGATATAGGGCTTTAAACTCTGTAAAGCGCTTTAGAGTCATTAACTGCTACAAGCCTTAAATAACCCTGGGAAGTCAGTAGTGCTGGTGTTATTGTACTGAGGAAACAGTATTAGAGAGGTTAAGTAATTTGCCCATGGTGTCATAAAGTGTTAAGGGTCAGAGGTAAGATTTGAATCAAGGCCTTCCTGACTCTTTGTTAAGCACCCTATTTTCTATCAGTCAATCACTCAAATCATTTTGCCATATTATTCTGCAAAATAGCTAAAAACAATGAAAAATTCTCCCTTTGACGAACCTTTTATATGACTAGAGTAAGTCACTTAGCCTCTCAGGTCCCCTACTGCTTTACAAAGCAGTTACTGATCTATACTGGTAGAGGGATCTTACAAAAAGAACTTTTCTAGATTAATGAAAATCTAACACAAAACAATAGCAACAATTTTTAATGCAATGGTTGGTCATAATGTGATTATCTATCTATCTATCTATCTATCTATCTATCTATCTATCTATCTATCTATCTATCTATCTATCTATCCCTCTATCCATCCATCCATCCATCCATCCATCCATCCATCCATCCATCCATCCATCCATCCATCCATCTGTCTATCTGTCTGTCTCTCTGTCTGTCTGTCTGTCTCTTTTTAGCCACAACAGCTCATAAAATCACCTACAGAGATATGGAGGTGTTGCAATCCTGTGTCAATGGTAGTACCCACTCCCATGCAACCATGAACATTTTGAAGTTGAAATAAAAAAATCAATTAGGTGAAGACTGATTTAGTCTGAGTTCAATAATTAATTACAGGCATTTATCCTGTAACCGCCTTCCCTCTCCACTGCCCTACCCCCATGACATCAACCAGACCGATGTTCCTTTATATAAAGATGCTAACTTGGTATCACCAAACTCTAGTGGATACTTTAGAATCTTCAAGCGATCCAGTGGATAGAAGACTACATACCTGGAATTACAAGTCCTCCATTCAAATTCAGTTTCAAACACTTACTACCTGTGTGACCTTAGGAAAGTTCTTTAACCTCTATCTTCTTCAGCTTCTTCAACTTTAAAATGGCATCTACTTTCCAGCGTTGTTATGAGGATAAAATGAAATAATATTTGTAAAACCTTTGCAAACATTAAAGTCCTATATAAATGCTAGCTATTATTATGATCTGACCTATCACCTACTACTAACATCATTCCTATAGTGAAATTACCCCATGAAAGCCTATTTTATTTAACAATGTCTTCTTAGGACAAATTAATTGATCTACGTAGTTCTTTCATATAGGACTGTTGTACTCTAGACTCCATTTTCATGGAAAAGAACCAAATGATAAGGAAACAATTTAGCATAAGGAAGGATCTATTCAAAGGGGAGAAAAAATGTTCTAGGGTGTACCCTAGGTTTAGTGCAGATTTAGCTAATGTTATACACTATCCACACCTATAATAATTTGAAATAATTACAGAATTAGGAGACATTAGAGCTGTTTAAAATAGTCAGCATGCACAACCTAGATTCAGTAACACCTGAGTTTTCAAATCCTACTTCTGACCATAGGCAAATCACTTCTCAGAGCCTCAGTTTTCTCGTCTGTAAAATGGAGACAATAAAAATTATAGTTACCTTATAAAGTTGTCATGTTCAAATGAAAACAAGAAGTATGTAAAGTGCTATGAAAGTGCTGGTTGTTACCGTTATTTTTATATCACCATCATTTTTTAAGGGAACCATAAAAAACCAAGTCAATTAATATTTACAGATGACTCTGTGCCATAGGTAAAGGATCAATGATATTAAATATATTTTCTTCACTAAGCAGGAAAACAATGCATTTTAGAAATATTTCCCTTAAAAAAAAGGCTGAGGAAAGAGAACCTAGTATTTCAAGAATGAACCTTTGGTAATATAGAGAATGAAGTTACCAAAATCACTAAAGTATTATTGCACCTTTTTTACTTTTGTAATTTTAAAAAAGACTGATTTAATTAAATTCACAGATGTTTCCAAATCGGTAGGAGGTGGCGATTAGCTCTTGAAATGGGAATAAAAATCTAATTACTTGAACAGGTTGACATAATAATAGCATTTCACAAAGCTGTTGAGACCATGGACTAGAGGCAAATCAATGAGGAGCTCAAGGAAGCTTGCTTATTATATTCTATATTTTCTTGAATAAAACCAGCCCTCGTTTTTCAGCGCGCTAAAACTCTTGGTTTGTTGTTATGCTTGTGCAAAAAAAAAAAAAGTCAACTAAATGAATAATGATGAGATGGTTTCATCCCACCCCCATTCCACCTTTATTTTCTTTTTCTTTTTTCCCCCCATATTTACCCACAATTAATGGGGGGAATGATATGTCCAAGCATTTGCTGAGTGGCTAACAGCAACTTTATAACATCTGCTCGTCTACATTTTAATTTTCATAAAACTGGCCTCCAAGTGATATCCTGAGGCAAAATACAATCCAAACTTTTCTACTACCAAACATAATATATAATACTTCAGCAGAAGTGTCTTAATAGAATGCCAGGAAAGTTAAAAAGAGAAAAAAAACTTTAACTACACAGAATACTTCTGAATAAGCAATATAGTATGTCAACATTATAGCTTTGACTCTTATGGGTGTGAATGCAGAGGTGTGGAAAGGAATATTGAGTGGGGAAGGTCTTTACAATCATGCCTTCCTACAAACAATCATTGTCAGAAACATTTTTTTTTTCTACCAAGGTACTAGTTTTTCAAGATGCTACACATATTTGTATATTTTATCAGTAATATTAAGTAAGGGACAACACAAGAAATTTGATATATGTGTGCACATGCACACATACACACAGAGTTTAATTTTTGCTGTTCTTGAGTGATTTTAGTTGCATGACCCCATTTGGGGTTTTCTTGGCAGAGATACTAGTGGTTTGCCATTTTCTTCTCTAGCTCATTTTATAGATGAGGAAACTTAGGCAAAAAAACGTTAAGTGAGTTGCCCGAGTCTCTTAGTAAGCATGTAAGCTAAGATTTGAACTCAGGTACTCTGGACTCGAGTGCCAGCACACTGTCCACTGTGCTACTTCTAACAGTTTAATGTACAAATAAAGAAAACCAGGTGTTTTCACATGTCAACCTGGATGTTTCTTAATGTTTTAATCTCTGTTGGCCAGTGTGTCATCTAATCTTAGAATTAGCCAATTTCAGAACACTAGTGTTAATATTCACAAAAATACCTGGAAAAGCATCCTCACTGCAAACACATTTGATAAGTGATCATCCCTCCTATGCTTGAAGACATGTGACTGGAGGGGACTCACCCCCACATATTACTTTTGGACCACCCCAAAGTGAAGAAGTGTTTACTCATATCGAGTTCAAACTGTTTTCTTGCAACATCACCCCACTGTTCCTCATCCTACCCCCTCAGACTAAGCAGAGCAAATCTAATGCCTCTTTCACATGACATATTTCCAAATACTTGATCTAATTTTTGTTTTTTAAAGTCTGAGACTTCCCAAATTGCCCAGGATGGAAGGACAGAGGTTCTTACTTGGTAGTAGCCCAGTTCCACTACTGATTAGCAGGGGATTATTAAAGACAACTGATTTGCAAATTCTACTGTAACACAGAACACTTGAGCTTAGGAAAATCTCCAGGCTCAGCCTCTTGGATAGCTGGGATCTCATGTGCCACCAGACCTGGCCCTCCAAATGCTTGAAGACAGTCATTGTGTCCTCTCCAAGCTATTCTCTTCTTGAGACTAAAATTCCCCTGGCCTCCAATCAATCGTATATAATCAGCTCAAGGCCTTTCACAGTACTGAATGCCTTTCTCTGGAGATTTTCACTTATCAATGTCCTTCAGTTTCCCGATTGTAGTCCTAATTCATATTTGGTTTACTGACCACCAGCCAGCAGATTCTCAGAAGAACTGCTATCTATTTCTCTCCAGTCTTGTACTTGTGAAGCTGTTTTCTTAAACTCAAGTGTAAAATTCAAAACTTATCCCTATTTAATTTCATCTTGTTTAGTTCAGTCCAATGTTCTAATCTCTCAAGACTGTCAGTGGTGTCAAACTCAAAGAGAAATAGGGGAAGGGAAAGGGAAGGCCTCTAAACTGTACATAAGGATCCCTGCTGAACAGATACTGACTTGGAAAACCATATATTAACATTATCTATTTTCTATTATATACATCATTTTGTTAAATATTTCCCAATTGCATTTTAATCTGTTGCAAGTGTTGTGGGCTGCAGCCCAGGTTTAGTAAGTTTAATGCTTATTTTAGACGCAACTGTCATTTTGAGTTTGATAGCTTGCCAACGTTGGTCTGTCTGAAAATTTAACAAGCATGCGCTCTCTGCCCTTATCCGTGACTGGTCAACGGTTTTTGGTCATGTCTGACTCTTTGTGACCCCTTTTGGGGGGTTTTCTTCACAGAGATACTGGAGTGGTTTTTCCATTTTCTTCTCCAGTTCATTTTGCAGATGAGAAACTGAGGCAAACAGGATCAACGGTTAGTAAGAGTCTGAGGCCAGATTTGAATTTAGGAGAATGAGTCTTCCTTACTCCAGGCCCAGTGCTCTATCTACTCTGCCACCTAGCTGCCCTTATCTGAGTCACTGATAAAAAATGTTAAATACCCAAGTACACCGAGCTTCTTTGCTGGGGACTGTCTCTCAAGTTAACATGGAAGCTTTAACCTATGAGTTTGGCCAGTAAATCATATTTACTTCTACCTAATATTGTTAGCTAATTCAAATCTATCTTTATTTCTCCATCATAACTATAGAGTGAGTTTATCAAATGCTTACTGGATTCTAGGCATTCTACCTGTAGCATTCTTTTTGTTTGTTTTGTTTTGTTTTACAAACGATTTCGTTAAAGATCTTTACAGAAGAGCTTCAGGCACACCATTCCAGGCGTCACAGAGTCCTTTTAAGCAGGGGGCACTGGCTGGGGTATAGCTGGTTGCTCTGCCTTCTCACTCATCTGCTCTGAGATGGTGATAGGAAGAATCTGTTCCTTGGGCTCTTTGATGCTCACATGGTCAGACAGGGGCTTCTTAGGGCCAATCTTGCCACTTGAGTCCCAGGGCAACATGATTTTGACTTTAATTCCCAATACACCCTATCTGAGGAGGACATGGTGCACAGCTGTATCGGCATAGTAGTTGACAGGGTCTCCACTGTGGATCATGAGGCCATCCACAAACTTCATGGACTTGGCCCTCTGGCCTCTGAGCTTACCAGACACCACCACCTCGCATTCCTTTGCTTCACTCTCCATAATGAAGCAGAGGACACCATAGCAGGCTCTACGCACAGCAAGACCTCCCAGGAGTTTGTAACGCAGGGACTCAGCCTCAGCAATAGCACAGAGAGCTCTGGTAGCCACCTTCTTGGCAAACAACTCTTCACCACTTTCAGGGAAGCCAAACCTCTTCTGAACTACAGCTGTCAGTTCCCAAATCCGGCAACCCTTCTTCCCAAGGACATTCTGAGTCTGGTGGCCAAGATGATGATTTCTATCCTGGTTGGGGTAACTCGAACCTCCACCCCAGAAGAGCCATCCTCAGCCAGCTCCTTGGTGAGAAACTCATTGAACTCGGCTTTGAAGATGCCATCATCAACAAACTTCCTCTTCTTGGAGGTCTGCACTGCCATCTTGCACCAACAGGAAAAGGAGAGGCTAGCAGAGGAAGTGACTACAAAGCCCAGGGGGAGGAGAGTCAGTCACCTACCTATAGCATTCTCATATCAGCTTAGTAGCCATGTCCAAAAAAGAAAGAAAGTAAAAGAAATCAGGTGAGTCTGGCCTAATGAGACTTGACCACATCAGCGTATATCTGGTATGCACTGTGTTAAGATATAATAACAAAAATTTAGATTTATGTAGTTCCTACTATGTACCAGGTACTATGTTAAGTGCTTTACAAAAATTATTTCCTTTGATCCTTACAACAGCCCTAGGGGGAAGATGCCACTATTATTCTCATTTTATATGTGAGACAAACAAAGATTATGACTTGTCCAGGGTCACACAGCTAGTAATTACCTGAGATTGGGTTTGAACTGAGGTCTTCTTTACTCCAGGACTGGCACTCTATCCACTATGTCACTTAACTGCACCAAACAAGATGTTATAAATGAGAAAGACCTTAGAGATGACTTAGTCAATGATCTCATTTTACATATAAAGTAATTGCAGCCTAGAAGTTTCCTTGCAGAAGATGATATAGAATTAGCCCACTCAAATCCTAATCAAAGATATATGTCAGTTACCCTATTACTTTCTATCTTGTGGTCAATCTATTTCTGGTTCTTAAAATCAAATTGACAAGCACCCAGGTATTGTGTGCTCCATATATGGAGAACCTGCGACTTGTATGAAATTTGTGAGTCTTTTCTGGCCCAGAAAGAATAAATCCCCCACAAATTATGTGCTGTTCCAGTGTTAGTCAAAACATTGATGGATTCTCACTTCAATATTAGTAAGTAGAGATGCAGGAGTACCTTTGTGCGTATAATATGGGAACTTTCGTGAGGTATTCAGCCCAAATATTTTCCACTATCTTCTTCCTAGAATTTCTGAGAACTAATTAACTTGCAGTACATGTCAGCCATTAAGTGGGATTAAGGAAAGGTCACCATCTGTTCCCATTACTATTAGACTCATTACATGAAAAAATTTATGGGAAATCCAGATATAGACCATGACAGACCCTAAGCAAGAGCTTTCTCACTAACATCAATATTATCTGGATATACTTAGGGGAGTTAAGGCAAAAAAAATTGGTTTTGCAAGGGTCTTTTGATTTTGTAAACAGTCTAGTTCTAGGAGTTCCACATTCAGTTGGTCAAATATACTTGGTGGCCAGATAACACACTTGTATGAGCTTGTAAATAATTCTTAGAAAAAAAAGCCTCTCCCCAAATGCTTCCTCTAGGTTTCCACTTAGTTGAGAAGATTACTGGAAATTGATGCCCATATGTACACTGGTATATTCTATGTGTTAAGAATATATGTCCCTGGAATGCAGATGCTATACACTGAAAAATAAAAATGGGGAATTATGAACTTCATAATGACAGACTCTTGAGTGCCATTATCAAGGCCCATTATCTAATCCTTGATATACAACATGATGGAGTAGATGACAGCTCCATTGCTTGGTGATCTCCATCTAGGTGGATCTCTGGGAGGCTTACAACCTGGTTTCTATAAGAATCATTAATGTGACATGACAATCAAAAAAAATGCCAAACAAACCCCCCAAACCCCAAAATAATGTGATCTTGGGCTGTATTGAAAGGCAAAGCTTCCAGGAATAAAGAAGTGATAGTCTCTTTATTCTCTGTCTTTATGAGACTTCATCTGGGGTACTGTGTTTAGTCTGGAGCACCATGGTTTAAGAAGACTTGGTTTCACTCCTGTAAACTTCTCACTCACGTCTAAGGCCATGGGCATTTCCCCTCCATGACTTTATCTTCATCCTACAAAATCATATCAGCCCTGGAACTCTCATTACATCAGTACACTCTGTCCCTGGGGCCCTCTTATTGGAGGGTGGAGAGCAGACAACACCTACCAGAACCTCCTTCTAAGAAGGGTGCCTAATAATAACTAGCAGTATACAGTACCTACTATGCACCAAACAGCTAGATGGCACAGTGGGTAGAGCACCAGGCCTGGAGTGAGGAAGCCCTAAGTGCAAATTGGACCTCAGACACTTACTAGTTATGTGACCCTGGGAAAAGCACTTAACCCTATTTACCTCAGTTTCCTCATTTATAGAATGAATTGGAGAAAGGAATGAAAAACTCCTCTAGTATCTCTGGCAAGAAAACCCCAAAAAGGGGTCATGAAGAATTGGACATGACTGAAAAATGACTAAAGAGCAATGCCTCAAGCCCTGTACTAAGCACTTTATAAATTATTATATCAGTTGGTACTCATAACACCCTGGGAGACATCCCCAGTTTACTGTTGAGGTGATGGAGATAGAGGTTAAGTGATTTGCTCAGAGTGACACAGCTAGTAAGTGTCTGAGGCTGGAACAGAACTTGGGTCTCCCTAACTCCAGGCCCAGAGCTCTATTCACTGGACCATCTCTTCATGGTACTATGTGCCTACACTCTTCTGCTTCTTCATCAGACCCTCCTCCTCCCTTCTATCTGTTTTTTTTCTTCATCCATTAGAGTGAACCCTTCTTGTAGGCAAGGATTGTCTTTTGCCTTCCTTTTCATCTCCATTGCTTATCACTGTGCCTGGAACGTATGAGAGGCTTGATTTGCTGAGTAATTGACTGGTTTATATTTAAGCTGCAGAGTGTCCAGAAGAGGACAACCAAGATGGTGGATGACCTTGAACCCATATCCCAGGGGGATTAACAGGATTGGAGATGTTATGTCCAGAAAAGAGATGACTTCAGGGAGACTCAGTAACTAACTCCCCCCATGGAAAGGAGATTAGACTCATTTTGTTTGGGCCTAGGGGACAAAACTACAATGACTAAATAAGTAAATGTTGGAAAAAGGCAAATTTATTCTTGATGGCATAAAAATCTTCCAGAAAAACAGAGCTGGTCCTTGGTGGAATGACCTGCCACAAGGCGTAGTGCTTGGAAATCTTCAAAGAAAGGCTGGCTAAACACGTATCATCTAGATATTAATGGGGATTTCTTTTAGCTATTGGCTGCTCTCCAATACTGTATACCAGGCACTGTGTTAAATACTAATGATATAACAAGAGGCCAAAAAAAGTCCTTGTTCTCAAGGACCTTGCAGTAGTTACTAGCTGTGTGGCCTCTGTTTGCCTCAGTTTCATTAACTATAAAACAGGGATAATAAATGAACCTACCTTAAAGAATTATTGTGAGGTTCAAAATATTTGTGAAAAAAAAATACTTCATACAGTATCTGGCACATAGTAAGTAGTATTTAAATATTTATTCCCTTCCTTTCTTGACTGTATATAGAAGATTAGCATACTAAAGAGAACCTAAGAATCGGTTAGAACCATGATAGATTTCATGAATATTGGGTTTTGTGTGATATCCACAAAGTCTTTGAAAATTTCATAAATTGCACATTTTCAAACCAACTGGAACAGGAAATGATAGTTTATCTCATGCAATTGCCCCGGACATGGTAATTTGTATAGACAAAGACTACCTGAGGGACTTGGACATCAGGCTGATTTGCAGAACTTAATTTGAGCAGCTAAACAGGCATATGAAGAGGAGGCTAATGCCTAGAGGTAGTTGAGCAGTTCAGTGTATAACACACCTGGCCCAGAGTCAGGAAGACTTGAATTTAAATTCACCTTCAGACTCTTACTAGCTATGTGACCCTGGGCAAGTCACTTTACCTCTGTTTGCCTGTTTTCCTCAACTACAAAATGGGGCTGATAATAGTGCCTCTTTTCCAGGGCTGTTGTAAGGATGAAATGAGTTAATATTTGTAAAGAATGTGGCACAAGTGATTTGTCACACAGCAGTCACTTAAAATACTTGTTTCTTTCCTTACTTTTTTGATAATCGTTATAAACCTGGGGAGGCCTTGACTTTAGAAGGCACCATCACATAACATTCACAGAGATTTTCCATCTATAATATTCCACTAGCCATTCTCATTATAAGCCTGTTCAATTCTCGTTTATACCTTTCCAATCTTTTTCCACTATTGTTAATTGTTGGGGGTAAAACAGCATTTTCATTGTGTTCTCAATTCACAAAGCCTCAGGAACCATCTACAGCTTTCCTGTGGACTTGCAAATATGTGACCTCAAAGAGAAAACATGGAAGCCAGTACATAGGACAGGGCAGATATTTCCTTCCACCAAAGCAATCTCACCAAGCTGGAGGTACGCACTCTGTAGTTACATTCAGAGAGGGGTCATGGTTTTCAAGTTACACTGACAAGGTGGAGTCAGGAAAGGTCATGTTGGACCCAGAAAAATCTATGCTGAATGCCTAACTCTCACAGACTAGGTCTAGAGAAAGTGTACATCTCCATAGAAAACCAGAACTTTAGAAAACTGGTTGAGGCAGAAAAATAGTCAGATCTCTAACATTTCCTACAAGCTGTTTAGTAATCTACTGCTAACCTATCTAACCCAAATGTCCAGCCTTTCAACTGGTATCTGCTATCTATGCCATAAGAGGATGGGCTAAAGGAAATAAGTGTTTTGCCTGGAGTAGAGAAGCCTGAATTAGAGAAGGAAAAAACAGTAGTTTTAAATATTTGAAGAATGATGATCCTACACACTCCTTTTCTTCTCCAGACTAAATAAATCCAGTTCCTTCGAAGAAATCTTTTATGGAATAATATACGATCCTCGTTACTATCCTCAGGCCATGTTTCTGTTTATCAAAGTGTTATTCTTATAAGATAGTTCTTAGAGCTAGACCCACTACCCCAACTATGGATTTCTGTTTTTAGTCATATTTCAATACTTTCACAGAACCAGGATCTTCCTGCTATCAATCAATCAATCAATCAGTGTGCCAGACACTGTCTTAAGGACTAGGGATATAAAAACCAAAATTAAATAGACCTTGCCCTCAAGGAGCTTACATTTAATACTCTACCAAAGTAGATCTTTAAATTCATCCATATCTTCTCATCTGGGGTGATTACTGTCAAGGTCCTTCCACAAATCCTTCAGAAAAGATACATTCATTACCCTGGAGGTCTTCTGCCTCTTTTAATATTCTTTGTATTTCAGTCCATCTGTTGGACTCTACTATCCATCACTTTTCACTTGACTACATGACTGACTCACTTCTTGAACTAGCTATATATGTACTCGATGATGTCATTTACACTATTTTTTGAGTAACTGACACAGTAGTTGGCAAGACACTGCAGGCTGCTTACTCCTACCATATATTCTTTTCACATCTTTCAAGCTTGTGTCAGTAATCTTGGTGCTTCATAAGGCATGGTGGGTGGGTTACATAGTCTACCTCTATGCTTTCTTGACAAACACAAGGCAGGCAATCAAGGTATCAATCAATAAGCATTTTAAAGTACCCAACATGTGCCAGGCACTCTAAGTGTAGGAGATTCAAGACAAAAACACAAAAGCTCCTGTCTTCAAGGACCTTACCACAGGGAATGTAACATGAATACTATGCAAATATAAATAAATAAGATAATGTTGGGAAGGGAAGAAGGAGCACTGGGGGACACCACGAAAGACCTCATAGCAGAGGTAGTACTTGAAATGAGATTTAAAGATAGTTAACATGTGCAAGGAAAATATTGAAAGTTTAAAAAAAAATCCTACAACTCTCTGACTTTTACTAACCTAATGTAACAATGAATATGGTCCAGTCCTGGGAAAATATTTCCTGCTTTATGAAGATAAATATTTATGTCATTATTTCTGGGAAGCATGTCTTCTCTAAATGAGATGTTCTTTTTTTCTAACTGGATGTTTATATTCTGCAAACTTCTAACTATAACTTACTGTCACTTGTAAAGTGCATGACCTGATTTTTAAAGTATTTTTATAGAATACTTTGGACATTATACACTCTTTCAGAAGTATTGTAGCTTGAGAAACAATCTCACATTCTAATTTCACACAAATAACCCTAGAACCATCACACTAGGATTGTAAATGCTCCCATCATAATACCATCCTCACATAAATTTTCCGTCTAAAACCTGAAAATCCTTGCTAATGAAGGATTGAGCTCTTCTACACAGAAATCTTGATAAGGAAAATGTATTCTTTAAATGAAAGAAGAAAAGGATCTTCTTTATGGGCTCGGCTAAAAAGATAGATCAATGTTCAGTCAGACCAAGAGAAAAAAAATGAATTCTACAGTCAATATCCATCACAAGAATCATACCAGCTCAATGTTCGTAAGTTTTAAGCTAGAAAAAGTCCTTATGAAGGGGTGTACTTGATCTCATTTCAGTTCAGTAAAGTTATTAAGCTCCTCCTCTGCACAAATCGGGGTGCCAAGGAATGAGTAACATGTATGTTGGTCCAGATTTGTGTTTTAATTGGTATGGGGGAATTCCTAATATGGATACTCTCTCCACTGATATCCCTCAGTCGTAGAGAATTGACCAAGGGAACTGAGAATTAAATCACTTGCCTAGGTTAACCAAGCCAGTAGAGGTAGGCTTCCCTGCCTCTAAATCAGGGGTTTTTAGCCTGAGTTATCTGAATTTGTTTGTTTTTTAATACACTGTTAACAGCCTTTCAGTCTAATTGATTTTCTTTGTAATCCTATTTATTTTTTTTTATTCCTGTACAAGCATTAAAGGGGTCCATGATATAGAGACAAAGGTTAACAAACCTACTCTAAACTAGCCCACTACACACCAGGGCATGAAATACCACAAAAGAGATATAATTCAATTTAATGACAGTAAGTATTCACAAACTTAAGTCTCTGACATTAAAATTAAAAAATGACAGTCTCTGACATTAAAAAGCAAATAAAAAAGCAAATCATAAAGCATTATTATTATGTTATAGGATTTAGATTTGGAAGAAACCTTAGAAATTAGTTAATCCGACCTCCTCATTTCACAGATGAAGAAATCAAAGCCCAGGCCACATGTTTGTAAGTAGTTCAGCCTAACTATTACAGTACGTGGGTGATGGATAGTCAAGCACAGACAACTAAATGAAAAAAATATTTCTAACATTTAAGAGCTATCCATAAGTGAAATGGGCAGCCTCTGGGGTGGATGGGGAACATCTTTCCCTCACAGGAGATTTTTAAGTGGAAGGTGGTCGCTTGTCAGTAATTTTATAAAAAGAGTTCTTTTCCAGAAATGGGTTAGATAAGATGACTTCTGATAGTTCTCTCCCTTATGAAATTTGATCATTCTGTAAGACCACTCCAGTTGAAAGAAGATACAGACTTGTTATAAGAGCCTCCAAATATGTCTCCTTGCCTACAGCCTCTTCCTCTCTCCCAACATGACTGTCAAAGCAATATCTGTAAGGCATGTGTCTGATCATGCCATTCCCCAGATCAAAAACCTTCTTTGATTCATGATTATCTGTATGATAAAAATAAAAATTCCTTAGTACAATTTGACACATTCCAAAGTCTGACTTTATTTATTTCAAATTACCTCCCTTCCAAGGTTCTGCCACACTGAAATTGGACTACTCACTGTTCCCTGTAACCAACATGCCATCTCTGACCTCTGGACACTATTCAGGTCCCCCTACCATATCTGGAACGTATTCCCTCCTTAGCTCTGCCTTTCAGACTCCTTTTCATCCTTCAAGGCTCTGTTCAGGTCTCATTTTGTCTGTGATTATCCTAGATATTAATACTGCCTTTCTCCTCAAATAATCCTGGAACATTTTGTCTGAGATTCCTTTGTAGCATTCACTCCTCTGTGTATTATACTTAAATACGCACTTGTTGAATCACCCAAGTAGAAGGCAAACTTTTCAAGGGCAGGAGCTGTTTAATGTTTGTCCTAGTGCCCCAATACTAGTTACAGCGCCTTGCACAAAGAACGTGCTAAGTTGGATTAATAAATTTAGAACATTATGGCTGTTCAGTCATTTCAGTCGTTAAATTCCTCGTGATGCCATTTGGGGCTTTCTTGGCAAAGATATTGGAGTGGTTGGCCATTTCCTTCTCAACTCATTTTACTAATGAGGAAACTGAGGCAAGCAAGGTTAAGTGACTTGCCCAGGTCACACGTCAGTGTCTGAGGCCAAATTTGAACTCAGGAAGGGTTCAGGTCCAGAATTCTGTTTATTTTACCACCTAGCTGCCCCAAGCATTATGATTACAAAATGTTTTGTATTACACATACATATACATATATATGCATATATATGTATGCATGCACACACATATGCATATATACATATATCTATATAATTTGAGTTTCAAAATGAAACAAGACGTCCATCATGTCCTCTTAGGGCTCCCACCTTTGGAATGTGGGCATTGTCAACAGGATCCAAATATTTCCTCTTTCTTTCCACAAGTAATTCCTATTCTCTAGTTACCATTACGAACTCTACTAGTCCCCACAGAGAGATTTCTCTATGTTTAGGAGAAGGGGCAATGAAAAGGAAAGTATTTCTGTCTCATATTCTCTCCAAGCTCAGCCTTTTATGAGACTGAAACAGCAACTGACTCACTTTGCTTATGACAAGAGCTCTGGATCTAGTAGGTATAATTTGATATAATTTATAATATAAATTATATATAATATATATGCAATATACATAATATATATAATAGATAAAATAATATAAACCAGCAGGTGTAATTGGCACTTTTATAAGAATAATTTTTCTCACATCATTATTCAGTCCTTATTCAATATGCAATTTACTTCCAATCCACTTTAACCTAGTAGACCAATCCCAGTTACTATTTCCCTCTTTTGTAAACACCTATGATTAATAAGAAAACACGTTTCCAAAGAAGATTTTTAAAAAACCATAAATTCACATCTATAGTAAGTCATCTCTAAAATACTACTTAAATTAGAAATTGTAAACAAACTTAAAGAACAAAAAATTTGGGGGTAAAGATCCACCTCCTCAGGTAAAAGGAAAAAGGGTGAGGGAATTAAGGCACTTTGCCATCTTTCTCTTAGGCCCCATAGCAAAGTTTTTAAGCCTAAACTCATTTAACTCACACTATTCCTCAAGGTCTCTGTAGAGTAGAAACAGCAATATTTTCTCAAAATAATCACTTACTCATCTATTTGACCCCCTGTAATGTTAATGGGATAATAAGATCTTTCCTGCCCATTAATAGGCCTCACAGGGAAACCACTCAGGGAGAAACTTGTCTAAGGAGGGGGTTGCTTAGAGGAAGGCTTGCTTGTAGGAAGACTTCTACACTTTTTGGTACTAAGTTGATTAGGCACTGAGTCATGAGGGTTGTGATGCCTTCTAGCTCTGAGAAGTGTATGTGTCTGTGTGTGTGTATGTATACATATATATGTGCATGTGTGCACATATATGTATATATATATATATATGTGTGTGTGCATGTGTATGTGTATACTCTGAGTTGTTATTTGACTTTGGAGGTTCTCTTGAGAGAAGGACCATTTGATTTCACTAGTCGAGACTCTGAGTGGACATATGTTTAGACCCCTCAACTGCTCTGATGTAAAGTCTGTCTTGATCCAGTGGTGTATGTAAGGCATATAGTAATATTACTTTGATTCAGGCAGCCAAAGCCCTGTCTGTTGGTTTTTATGCTAATTTTCCTGTTTATATTTTTCTCTGACTTTCAGGGTGCTTACTTTTCCCCTGAACTAGTTAACATGATTAAAGAAGATTGCTGACCCCTTAAAAGTTGCTTTCCTTTAAGAAAAGCAGATCCAAGAAACTATGCTAGCAGGTCATCCTGAGTGTACCAGAGTACTTACTGCTGTACCTCCTCATTCAACCTTCTCTCCATCCCTTCACTCTCATCTATGGTCTTCTTTGACTCCCTTCCCCATCCATAAGCACCCATGAAAATGAAAACACTGCCCATGTGATCAGAACTCAGCTCATTTAGTTTTCCATTCAGACTCATTGTGCCAAGTCTCTTCATCTCTCATTCAAATTTATGATGCAAAGGAAGTCTGTCCAATCCCTCTGCCTGAGTCCTCCCATCGTTGCATCCCAATGATCATCCTAGTGACAGCAGTCCAAAAGGTTCCATTCTGTCCACAGAACTCTATTTCTCATCATGCATTTCTCCATGTTTGGAAGGCACCATGGGTTACAAAAGTGTTGTAGTATGCATTTTTCAGCTAAAAAACTAAGGCATCTAGTTTTATATATATATATATATATATATATATATATATATATATATATATATATATATATGCTAAAAATAAGCTAAAATAACTCATTTAAAATCACATAGCTAGCTGACCTAGCTAGTGACCTAATAAAAAACTTCAACAAATGATTTCTAGTTCTGAATGCTCTTTCTACTACACTGCATTAAGGTAATAGGTTCTATGTAGTACCTTCAAGCTAGTTCTTTGAGGAAGGTGAGGAAAGAGGGGGGTGCTTATGTGTTACCTAATGAAATGCTATGTCATTTGTTAGATTCCTAGTCTATCTCTCAATCAGACCTTGGGTTCTTATCGCTGATAAATAGTATTCCAAATACAAAATAACTCACCATTTGGCACAGTCTGGGAGGCAATTGCATTTTGGAAAATATTGCATCTCTGCCTCATAATGGATATTGAAGAAGGAAGACCTGAGCTAGATTCTACTCTTGTGTCTGAATTTGTGGTTATAAACAAGACACTTAAACTCAATGAGCCTTGGCCTCTTCCTATGTACAATGGGGTTTTACTTGTAATATTTGCCTTCACCTGGTTGCTTTGAGACTGAAATGAGATAAGGGATATAAATGTGTAAATCTTAAAGTGACACATAAATGTTAGTTGTGGTTGGAGTTGTTGTTTATCCCATTGTACTGTGTGCAATCAGAGACTTAAAATAGTCAGTGTTATTCAAATGCTTGACTTGGAGTCCTACACTGAAATCCCACAGCATAGACATAATTTCCTGGCTTAACTTAATTCATGGGTTGCATAGAGAGTGGAACTTACAAACTGATAATCCAGTTTCAACAATAAACACAACATATTTACATCCTGGAGAACAAAGGCTAACACCAGTCCTTGTCCCTGGGTCTGTCTGTCCCTTTACAATGAGAGTTTTCTAACCCTCCTGACCCAGCACCTCACATGAGCATAGGATATAGATAGAAATTTGGTGCTAGAGTTCAAGGGAAGGGAGATTAGTTCCAGAAGACTGAATCATCATCTGAAGGCTTTTCTAAGGGTGTTCCTGAACTCACAACATATACAGAGCTGATTTCTTGATGTCATGTAAAGAGAGGTTTCTTTCATACTGGACCAGCAGGTGAGTAGATGAATTCTCTTGTGCATCCTGTGGAGTTATTGAGCTGTAGAATCTGAGACTTTGAGCAGCGAAGAGGACAACCTGAGAGCTAAGGAGTGAATTTACCTGAGAAGCAAGGTGGTTTTTGCACTAGAAAGGGACAAAACAGGGGAATTCAGTGGTGATAGATGGTGATACTAAGAATATAATAGACAAGTTACTTAAGGGAGTGGCTAACACACAAACTAAAGACCTAAATTGCATTTCTGTGGAAATCAGTGATACTTTTTGTCTTTTGAGGATTGAGAAAATGTCTATCTATGATTTAGAGCTTGAATTTGGGCAGCAAAGTGTCTCTAAACTTCATATTTTCTTCTACAAGGTAGCATGAAATAACGGCAACAAAAACAATATTTACATAACACTTTATGGTTTACAAAGCATTTTGCTTATATTGTATGACACTGCTGAGTAGTTGGTGCATTTATTAACCTCATTTGGGAGGTGTATTTTATTTTATTTTTTAAATTTATTTTATTTAAATTATTTAATTTAATATCTTATTTCGTTTAAATTATTTAATTTTTAAAATTTATTTATTTATTATTAGCTTTCAACATTTACTTCTATAAATTTTAAATTTTCTCCGCCTCCTTACCTTCCCCAAAATGGCATGCAATCCAATATAGGCTCTACATATTTTCATATTAGCCATGTTGTATAGAAGAATTAGAATGAATGGAAGGAACCATGAAAAACAAAAAAATAAAACAAAAAAGAAGAGAGCAAATAGAATGCTTCGATCTGCATTCAGACTCCATATGTCTTTTTGCTGGATGTGGATGGCATTTTCCATCATGAGTCTTTTGCAGTTGTCTTAGGTCCTTGCACAGCTGAGAAGAGCTAAGTCTATAAAAGTTAGTCATCACTCAATGTGGCTGTTACTGTGTACAATGCTCTCCTGGTTTTGCTCACTTCACTCAGCATCAGTTCATATAAGTCTTTCCAGTGTCAACCCCATTTTACTGATGGGAGAACTGAAGTTGAGTAAGGTTAAGTAAATTTCCAGTGTCTCAAAACTAGGAAGTGTTTGAGGTGGGATATAAACCCAGTCCTTCCTGAGTCTAAGTTCAGTGTTCTATCTTCCTTACCACAATTCCAGACTGGGGACAGTGTGATAGCCAATCAAATATTATAAATATACATTGAGCAATGGAAGTGACTAAAACATAAAATCCAGAATTCATTCAGATGATCAATCCAGATGTCCCAAATTCCAATTTACTGTATAACTATGCAGTGACAATGTCCACCATTAATCATGGGCTACTCTGTTAAAATCTACATGTTGGCAACTGTAATAGAAAACAAGGGCAGGTTTCTATGACAAAGTGACAACAATAAGGATTCCAAACATAGATGAGTGACCCACACTTAGCAGCTGGCAGTTTAGACAGGCTAAATCCACAAATAGACTTAGGACTAGACATCAGACATTATTTAAAATGACAAACTTCATGCTCACTGAGAGAAGAACATCACAGATATAGACAGACAAGGCTTATACAACGGCATGATTCATTTCCAGAAGAAATCAATGTTGAGATGGCTTTTTTTTCCTGCTTCAGAACCAATAATGCAGTTGCCTATAATTAGGTAAACTTTCTCTACTCTATCAAAATAAACACCTAAGCCATAGTGAGACCACGGACACAACTCTGTCCCTAGGCAAAGCTATAGTATTTTAAACTAAGTGCAATGCAAAGTTACATGAGTCAATCTACCGTAAATTTTCAGCAAATAGTATGTGTCATAGGAAATAACTTCTGCTTTTCTGAGGGCCATAGATTTATTCAGTAGGATTTTTAGAAACAAATGACAATAATTTTAGCTAAAGCAATTCCCTGTGTTCCCTAAACCATAACTGTCTGAAACTAGTTATTTCTAGAATTACACAAACCCAAAATAGCAAACATGTAAACAGAGCTATGGGTTAGAATTCATCAAATGAAAAAAAATTTTAAAATCTGGATTTTAAGGCAGAAAGTATTGCATCGGTTATCTATTTGAAGGTTTCAAATTTTAATGAATAGTACATGTACTAATTTTAGAAATATCACCATAAATAGAAATTGAATTGTGCATTGTCTATGAAAAAATGAGTAAAAACTGAGCTGTCCCCCCATTAAGTATTTTCTAACTAAGAAGTAAAAAAAAATTATAAGCATTTGAATCTCTTGTTAAAATTTGGAAATGAAGACAGGAAGAGTGACATTGGTCTGTGACCACCAAATTGGACCGCATCATTTCTAATCCTATCATATATTTCAAATAGCATCACCATCAGGACTATCTACTGCTTTTTATCTGTGAGGTGGTAAGACAGCTAAAGCGAATTCTTCAGCTCCTTCACAGCCTATTCATTTCACATGTAGAGACATGACTGGCATGCATGGCTTAGTTATCAAAATATGAAAATAACAAAATTCCCTTCTGTCTGGAAGAGATATGCTATAGGTCTCTTAGAGCAGTCATATCTTGTTAACTCCTAGAATGATTATGCAGGGTTTGTCACAGAGCTTGAATCAGGTTACCATAACCCTATTGTATAATAGGTTTCTTGAGGCTAGGTTGTATACTACTTCAATCTGCTAAGAAGCTCTGAGGATGTTTATAAAGGTAAAGTTGGGGTGAGAACAGTTTTACTGGGGAAGAATGAACTGACTTGTGTTCATTCAGAAAAAAAGGCTTTGAAAAGTGAGACTCTCTCCCTGTCTCTCTCTCTTTCTCTTTCTCTCCCTCCGTCCCTTCTTCCCTCCCTCCCAACTTCCTAGGAACTTTTATAAAGAAGCTAGCAATCCTAATGGAAAGTGCAATGGGGAAGGAAAGTCTATTACATCATCATTGTGCCTAGCATCATTTTTCACATAATGGTCTTCAGTCCTAACTTTAACGATTGCACTTAGGAGTCTAAATTGCTTCATATATGTCTGTCCATATATGCATGCATTTTCTCTCTAGTCATAAGGAACTGTGGAATATTTTGTATACATATATACACATACATCCAATACATACATAAATTGTTTTCATCGTTCAGTTGTTTTTCAGTCATGTAGAGCTCTTCATGACCCAATTTTTTTTTTCTTTTGGCAAAGGCGCTAGAGTGGTTTGCCATTTCTTTCGCCAATTTGTTTTACATATGAGGAAACGGAGGCAAACAGGATTAGGTGACTTGTACAGGGTCATACAGCTAGTAAGTGTTTAAGTTTGGATCTGAATTCATAAATATGAGTCTTCTTCCTGTTTCTGAACCTGAGCTCAACCCACTGTTCCACATGCATAAGTACAAGCATGGAAAACATTTCCTAATTCTCTGCAGATGCTTTGTGAGTAAAATCATAACTAAGCATTCATAATAAGATCTGTTTCTATAATTCATCATAGGATCTGAGGAAAAATTCATTATTCAAATTGGGCTTTAGTGTTTCCAGTCATCACAATGGTGATTTTTTTTTCCTTTTAAATCAACCACTATTATATGAAGATTTTTCTTCCGATTCCTGGAAAGGAGCAGAGTTGGTAAATCCAGCCCAAAACAAAATTATAGGCATTAAACAGTTGGAGCTAGGATCAGGATTGTTGGACTTCAGTCTTAGTCCTGCCACTATCCATGTGATGTTAGGCAAATTGCTTAGCCTCTCTTGGCTTCAGTTTCCTCACTTGTAAAATGAGAGGAGAGGGCACTAGGTACCATCCAACTGTGACAACCAATGGTTCTGTTAGTTGTATAAAAGATTGCTTATACACAGGCACAGACCTTTGGCAAGATGGCAGTCAAATTGCTTAGACAGATTTTTCTCCTTGTGTGTTTCTGGCAGCATTTTACAGCCACACATGCTTTTGGTGGTTTTGGTACCTTGGATACAAAGCCTTTGATGTGGAGAAGTCACATAGACGCTGTCTGGTTGCCATGGGTAACAACAGCCCTTTCCCTATTTGACTCACCTTCAATTTTGAGGAGCGTTCTCTAACTTCCTGACATTGCTTGTGGGTGTCTGAGAATCCTCTCTGACTCCTGCTTTTATTTGCCCTCTAAAAGAAAAGAGTAAGAGAGTAATGAAAGATAGATTCATGGACTTTGCAACTTTGGAGGCACAAATTATTAAAAATATAAATGTATTCTGATAAGAAAGAGAGACAGAATTCAATCATAACTTCTTGATCCTTATCTAGTTTAATAAATCTCCCCCTTTAAATTATAGGCGATAAGAGTTTATCTACTCTCTGCATGTGGAACAGCCACCGTTTAGGGCATGCCTTTGTCTTTCCAAAGAGCTTCTCTGAACTCTGAACACTGGAAAACTTCTTGAAACCTTTTGTAGTGTGTGTGGAGAGAGAGAGAGAGAGAGAGAGAGAGAGAGAGAGAGAGAGAGAGAGAGAGAGAGAGAGAGAGAGAGAGAGAGAGAGAGAGAGAGACAGAGAGAGAGAGAGAGACAGAGAGACAGACAGAGACAGAGACAGAGAGACAGAGACAGAGAGACAGAGACAGAGAGAGAAATGGCAATAAAAGAGAATGTTCCATTTCATTTCTCCCTTTTATATTTCCAGGTGTAAGCCATGATGGGGAGAGAATGTTGTTTCCCATTTGATCATAGAAGAACTTTGGTCAAAGGTTGTGGTATAAGATTTAAAGACTTTGGCTGTTGTTCAGTCTTTTCAATTGTGTCCAATTCTCCCTGATCCCATCTGGGGTTTTCTTGACAAAGATAAAGGAGTGGTTTGCCATTTCCTTCTCCAGCTCATTTTGCAGATGAGGAAACTGAGGCAAACGGGGTTAAGTAACTTGCTAGTGTGTACGGTCAGATTTGAACTCAGAAAGATGAGTCTTCTTGACTCCAGACCCTGTGCTCTACCCACTATACTACCTAGTTACCCTTATTTAAAGTCAAAAGTATAGAAAAGAATATTCCCTAAAAAGTCCCTCTAAAGTCACTCTCTGGTTACAAATAAGGATACCTATTTCTTCCAGGACAGCTAGGTGCTTCAGGACAGTGCCAGGTCTGGAGTCAGGAAGACTCATCTTTGTAAGTTCAAATCTGGTCTCAGATACTCACCAGTTCTATGACCCTGGGCAAGTCACTTAACCCTTTTCCTTCATTTCTTAAACTAAAAAAAAAAGCTGGAGAAGAAGGTGGCAAACCACTCCAGAACCTTTACCAAGAAAACCCCAAGCAAAGTCACAGAGTCAGATACAATTGAACAACAGCAACAATAAAAAAAAAATGCTGTGTCAGCAAGCATTTATCAAGGGCCTGTTATATGCCAAGCCCTGGAGTTATAAAGAAAGTCACAAAGAAACAAACACCCAGTCCTTGCTCTCAAGGAGCTCACAGTCTAATGAGAGAGACAACATGCAAGCAACTATGTGCAATTCACTATGCATAGGATAAACTGGAGATAAATAAACAGAAGGAAGATACTAGCATTAAAGAGGAATCAGGAAAACTTCTTAAAGAAGGTGAGAAGACATAGATGAAAAGGGAGGGTATTCCAGGGATGGGAGACAGCCAGAAAAAACGTTCAGAAATGAGAGAGGGAGTGTCTTGTTAAGGAAGAGCATAGAAATGATAGTTGAAACATGACGAGATCACCAAGTGAAATAGTATAGAGAAAAAAGAGAAAGTGAAATAGTATAGAGAAAAAAAGAGAAGAAGTTCCAGGACTGAGCATCAGGGGACACAATGGACATGACCTGGATGAAGATAAAGCAAAGGAGATTGAGAAGGAATGGTAAGCTGGAAGAATGTTGTCATGAAAGCCTAGTGATAAGACAGTCTCAAGTTACTTGGGCAAGTAACTTAACCTCTATGACCCTCAATTTCCTCATCTCTAAAATAATTATAATGAGTATCAAGTATCTGACAATATCAAAGGCCACAGAGAGGTCAGGAAAGATGAGTATTGTGAAAATGTTATTAGATTTGATAATTAAGAGATAAATTCATAAGTTTCGTGGGAGTAGTTTCAGTTGAATGATGAGGTCTGAAACCGAACTGCAGAGAAATGAGAAGGGAGTTAAGGAGAGGAAGAGGAGTTAATAATTTTGGATAGCTTTCTCACAAAGTTTAGTCACCAAAATGAGGAGACATGTTAGATGATAGCTAGTTGAAATAGATGGATTAATTGAGGTTTTATTGAGGATGGGGGCGATGAGGCCATCTTTGTAGGGAGCAGTGAAGAAACCAGTAGACAGGGAGAGACTGATGATAACTTACTGAGGAGAAGTGACAGAGGGGGCAATCTGCTGGAGTAGACAGGATTGAGTGGGATCACTTGTTCATGTAGAGAAGTTTTCCTCACCATATATAAGGGCCACCTCAATCTAAGAGACAGTGGTAAAGAAGGAGAAAATGGGAGATTGCATTTGTGTGATATGCCATGAGGAAGAGGGAATAAGGGGAAACTTGGTGAATGTCTCCACTTTTTTCTGTAAAACAGGAGGTGAATTCTCAGATGAAAGGGTTGGGGAAGGAAGAGGAATGGCTGATTTGAGGAGGGATGAAGCAACTGTGGCGCATGGGATCCTGAGATAAATAGAAATGTATAAAAGAATTGTCTTTCGGTTATAATATGAATGGATGTCATAAAAATTCATATTTGGCAATATTTAAATGTAAATTGATTTTATCTGGTGGAGAATATACTATGTTTATTGATTATTTCATGATAATTTGCAGGACTTTAAAACCTTCACACACACAAAAAGAATTACCTTGCAGCAGAGAGGGCCTCATTGAGAAAAAATAATATAAATTTATAGTGAATCCAGTCAGCACATTTTTTTATTTTTCTCCAGCTTTGTTCAACAGCATTTGAATAAGGTAGCAATTGGTGGTAGTAATCCAAGGCTGAGGCTTGGCAGGGCAAGATTAGCGATAGAATTAGGTTCAAGGGACATGAGAGAGGAGGCCAGTATAGAACTGAACTAGTCTATCAAAAGACAATGGGGAAAGAAGGAGAGTATGATCATTTTAGGGGCCTTGGTCTGAGAAAGAACTGTGGGACCAAGAGATGGAAGGTCACAACAAGGATGAAGAACAGGGTTTGGAGTTGTGAAACAGAGAGAGAAGTGGAGTGGCAACAGATTGTTACCAGATAAGGTAATGTAGCGTAATTCATCACATGCTGGACTTGAAGTTAGGACAATTTGAGTTCAGATCCTGTCTCCAACATTCATTAATTATACAACCTTGGCCAAGTAACTTAACCTCTATGACCCTCAGTTTCCTCATCTGTAAAATAATTATGATATTATAAATACTTAACAGGATTGTCATAAGGATAAAATGAAATAATATATATATATAAATGATGTTGCAAATTAGTGTATAGATACATACACTATAATATAAACTATAGTTTAAAATAGTGTATAAATAAAAGATGCTGCCTCTTTCAGCTATAAACAATTTTATTTGTGGAAAAGGGGATACATTCAGTCCTATGAGAACCTGAGAAAAAGGAGCCTTTAGAGACAGGTAGTTATTTTAGGCAAATGCAATTAAAGTGCCATTTTCCCCCAAATTGTTCTTTTATATGACTATTATGAAGGCTTTCAGATTGACAGCTGAGAAACCTTGATAACTAAAATTTCTGGGTCACTATGAAACAAATGCATGTTGGCTATTCCAGTGAATCAGACAGAAACATGAATTTTGGTTTCTCTCTCTATGATGGAAGTGAGTCTCTTCATATAGGGAGATCCTAATTTGGAGAGAGAGACAGAAGAAGCAGAGATAGAAGCAGAAGATGGTCAGTAACCCAAAATTCATGGTGACATACAGATATCTGTATTTCTAAAGACACTGTAAATAACAGATAAATTATATATAAGCATGTAGCAGTGCCAATGCTGGATCTTCCCAGGTTTCCTTTCAACATGTCTATATTTTACTTAGTGTATGAATCAGTAAGGATATCTTTCTACCAACTACAGAGTGCTTCCAGTTTATTTATGCATAATTTTAGAGTGACCTAATAATCTCAGAGGCTAGGGGACTTACCCATATGTCTAGTCCTTGTCAAAGTCCGATTTTGAATCTGATATTTTTATTCCAATTTCTTCACTATGATCATTTAATAAACTTCCAAAAATTTTTTTGGTGCAGAGAGCTTCAAAGGTCCAGAACTTTGAATGTTCTCTTTCTTTCTGAAAACATAATCTTTTCATAATAGAATAATCTCCCCAGAAACATTTTTAAAAGACTCTAATTTTATTTTTTACACTTATTTTACGTACCATGTAATTTACAGACGTCAGTAGAAAGGATCTTTCTACTTCACCCGGAGGTGAATGCACAGAGTTCCTAACCTGCCCCCTCCCATGCCTCTTGCTAAAGATATGGTGATGTTTCTAATATACAAGCAGTAACTGAAGAAGTTGGGAATATTTGAATTGGAAAAGACAAGACTAAAGGGGAATAAATATTAGAAAAGTTGTTATATAGGAGAAAAATCAGAGATATTCTATGTCTAGAACCAGAGAGGAAAATTAGGGTCAAATGATATTAGAAGGGGAGATTTAGAAGTGATAAAAGGAAGAGTTTCTCAGTAAGTGAGCTGTTTGAAAATGGAAAACGACTGGATCAGGAGGAAGTGACCTCTCTCTCGATTATAGAACTTACAGCTTAAAGGGACCTTAAAGATGATCTAGCCCAACTTCTTATTTTAGAGATGAGGAAACAGAAACTCATTTCACATTGACAGCAGGTACAGGATTTGAACCATATGATTATAGATCAATAAGTAGAAGCAACCTTAGAGTCTATTTTGTTTAAGCCCCTCATCTTATGTATGAAGAAACTGAGGCCCAAACTGGTTGAGTTGTCCGTGATCATACAGGCAATAACCATCAGAGACAGGACTACTACCAGATCCTCTGACACCACAACTAGCACTCTTTCTACTATATCACACTGCTCCCAAATAACTAATGCTTTAATGACTGGGATTCTGTAAGCAGATTCAGATGACCATTAGAGTGGATTCATGTTTCAGGTAAGATGTATTACATGATATCATTTTTTCCTTTTGAATCTTGGTTTTGAAAATTTTATGAAGTGACTGATGATAAAAAGCAGAAATATAGAATAATAAAATATGAAATTTGTAAGTAATCATACAGACTATGTAGTTTCTAGAATAAATTCCTATTCAAATATGATATAAATCATTCATAATAGTAATACAACAAAGGCAAACCAAACACTGATTTAAAAAAAAAAAGATAACCTAGGTTGGTTATGCATAACCTGGGGTGCATAAGATGAATGGCATCTAATCTTGCTGTATTATTTGACAATAACGCTGGAGCCTGTCCATCCATTGTTGGCAATATCATAAGTAATCAACAGGAGTGTGGGGGCATGAAATCAAGAGAGGTAGGAAGTAGGACAAGCCAAGTTCCCTTCCACAAAACTCCTCCAAAAAGGTCTAAAAAATGTACCAGATTGAACCCTGATAAAGAAACCCAGAAAAAGTCAAAATGAGTCCTTTGTCCAGCTTTCCTCAGCACAAAGAGACAGAAAGATCTGTAGATTTCAGGTGGTCCAGGCCCAGGGAGAGACTGTGCACCCAGGCAAAAGAAGGTCCCAGGCTTATATCAAAGCACCACCAGACTCATACCAAGATACCAGAATAAGGATAAGTGTGAACTGGCCAATTTGTTGCCTACTATCCAGATCTGGGTCATGGAGCCAAAAGAGACCAAGAAGAAGAGTTGTATGCAGAGGTGGCATTCCCAGGTACGGAGGTCTAGAGTGCTGTCCTGAGAGAGGAGGAAGGTCAAAAGCATGCAGAAGCAATGATGTTATGTTTCAGACTCTGGAGGTGAGCATAGTTGCAGTTCTAGCATCTATCTTAGTCTGCAGAGGAATAACCAGGGCAGGAATACCAGACCAAAGAGGAACCTATAATTTTGTCACTCTGAACTTTCAGCAGAACTTTCTAGCTAGCTGATAAATGACTAAGTTCAGCAGTGATCTACTGTTGATTAGATCCAAACCCAAGTCAGGAACTTAGAGCAATCAAACAGGAGGAAAGCAATCAGACACTCAATTAGATGACTTTGGAAGCACTGAAAGATTGCATTCTCTAATCTGTCCCTGAGAACCTAGAATAAAAAAAAAAAGTACTCAATAACCCAAGAGAACAGCAACACTTCCCTGTAGAAGTGCCTGCAGAACCCAACCCTAATGTCAAGTCTGAAATCAGGAAGTAGGCTATAAAAATGAGCAAACAAACAAAAAAGAATCCCACCATAAAGAGCTAGTGTGGCAACATGGAAGCTTAAGATACAGACCTAGAAAAACAGAATGATTCCAAAACATTTACAAGCAAAGCCTCAGAGAAAAACACAGCTTGGGCATAAAATCAATTAGAATTCCTGGAAAAGATGAAGCAAGAGTTTTTTTTTTTTTAGTTAAAAATATTTTCATAAATGAAATGAGAGCACTTGAAGGAAAAATGAAAAAGAAGTGAGAGCTATGGGGAGAGGGGGATGGAAAGAGAATTAACAGTTTGACAAAAGAAGTAAAAACCTTTTCCAAGCAACAAATTCCTTCAAAATTTGAAATCACCAAATAGAAGTCAATGACGCAATAGTGCAACAAGAAATATTAAAACAAAGTCAAAAGAGTGAAAATAAAGTAAAATAGGTATGTTATTTCATAACAAAAACAACTGACCTGGAAAACTGAAGAGAAAAAATTTAAGAATCACATGTCATTCTGTTTCAAGAAATCATTAAAAAAAAACCTGTCTAGATATATGTATATGTATATATATGTGTGTGTATGTGTGTGTGTGTATGTATGTGTGTGGGGGGGAAGCAGCTAGATGACTCAGAGGATAAAGCACCAGACCCAGGATCAAGAAGACTCCTCTTTCTGAGTCGAAACTAGCTTCAGATACTTACTACCTGTGTAAACTTCTGTAAGTTCCTTAACCTCTGTTTGCTTTAATCCACTGCAGGAGCAAATGGCAAACCACTCCCAGTATCTTGGCTAAGCAATCCCCACAGTGAGGTCACCATGAGTTGGACACAACTGAGCAACTGAACCATAAAAACATATGTGTGTATATGTAGATGCATGTGTATATACATATATGTATTGGGTATGTGTGTATGCTCCATATACATATGTATGTGGATGGCATAGCAGCTAGGTGGCCCAGTGAATAAAGTACCAGGTCTAGAGTCAAGAAGATTCATCTTCCTGAGTTCAAATCTGGCTTCAGACACTTTATAGCTATGTGACCCTGGACAAGTTACTTAGCCCTGTTTGCCTCAGTTTCCTCATCTGTAAAAAGAGCTGGAGAAGGAAATATCAAACCACTCCAGTATCTCTGTCAAGAAAACCCCAAATAGGCTCACCAAGAGTTAGACATGACTGAAATGACTGAACAAGAGATATGTGTGCAAACATAGACTGCATGTGTACATATGTATATGTATTGTGTATGTGTGTGTATGTATATTTTATGGATGTGTGTAACTACATTCTACTTGTAGGCTTAGCCCAGAGGGAATTTCTCTGTGCTTTAATTACCTCTTTGAATTTTACCATGAGCACAGATTAATTCAGAGGGAGCTAGAGAGATCAGGTTCTGAAACCTACTCCAAGAAATTAGATTGCTTCTAACATCTCTGTGATAGAGAAGATACTGGCAGCGTAACTGCCCCATAGTTACACCCACTCTGTATAATAGGAAGAAGATAATGGAAGCAGTAAAAGCACATGCTATCTGTGTTTATGAGACCTTTAAGGACTTCTGGCTAGTTTCTTGTTAGTTTCAGTGAAATTGAACATATATTCCCCATATATGACATTTCATCTACTTCTTGCCTTTATTTCTTTGCTTAGTTCTCTGTATCTGGAGAGTACATTCTTAATATCCATTCTAGCTCTTCAAAGCACAATTTAGTTGGTAGCTGGTAACAACTGGTGGCTTTTATTTACTTTCCTCTTTCTCTTCAACACTAAGTAATTATTTTGTTTTATTTTGTATGTTTGCATAGTATATGCCTCTGGGAGAATAAAAGTTCCTTGGGGATTGATACTGTTTCTTAGAGGCAGTTGGTGGTACAGTGAATAGATAACTTGACTTGGAGTCAGGAAGAAAGATCTGAGTTCAAATCTAGACTCAGGCACTTACCAGTTCTGTGACCCTGGGCAAGTCACTTAATCTCTATTTGTCTCAGTTTCCTCAACTGTAAGATAAATGAAAAATGAAAGCATCTACTTCCTAGGATAGTTGTGAGGATCAAATGAGATATTTGTAAATATTTTATAAATATAAACATTTATAAAAAGTGCTTGGCTCAGCGTTAGACACACAGTGAGAACTATATAAATGTTTATTCCCTCCTCTTTCTTTTGTTTGCACACATAGCACCTGGCATAATACTTCACACAAAGTACATGATTAATTAATTTTAGTCAAATTGCTGTTGAATATCACAAGTGAATAATAGAAAACTGGAGCTAATTTTTTGCCTCATTTCTCAGTCACCTATTGGCCTTATTACTCGTAAAGGAACATCTTCTCCATCCTTGCGCCTTCTATTCTGAAAAGTTTTCAGAGGTCATAAAAGCTGCCTGTTCAGCAGGCCAGGCACAGGAAATACCATAGATATTCTTGGAATAAGAGTACAGGCTTAGAGGATTTTCCTTTATGTTTTCTAATCTCCAGGTGATAAGACCCTATAGAAGCCTTTTGGGCTTTCTAGTGCCTCCTCTCTTGGATTATTTGTGATTTATCCTGGATATATACCCTCTCCAGTACTTTCTAGTGCCTCCTCTCTTGGATTATTTGTGATTTATCCTGGATATATACCCTATATGTACAAAGTGATTTGCATGTGGCTTCTTCTATTAGAACATGAACTCCTTGTGCATAGAACAATATTTTTGCCTTTCTTTCTGTCCCCATAACTTAGAACAGTACCTGGCATATAGTAATCTCTTAATAAAATGCATGATGATGAATTAATTACTGACTCTAGACAACTCATAACTCAGAGGAATGTATGATTAAACTGAGGTACAGCACAGTAATCAAGTTCCTATGTTAACACTTTAGACTGTGTTCATTCTCAGTTATAAGGTGGTTTCTGTAAGTAATAAACTGGTGAATGAATTGACAAAAGCGATCTAGATTGGTCATAAGGAAACATTTTCCATATAACATGCCGTTGTTTATATGTACATATGTATATGTGCATACATATGTAGACACCATAATGACTTACCGAAAGGGATTGCACAATTTTCTTGTCTTGGGTGCTTTAAAAGCTGAATAGATTAGAGACTGGTTATTCTTGACATCAGAGAGATGAGCCCTCTTATGGTCCCTTACAGACCTATATGACTTAGCACATCAGCTCAGTGGTTCTTCAGCTAAGGTAAAAGAAATCTTAAAAAGAAATTTACTAACAATAAGGAAATTAGCACATACAACATGATTATCTTGTGATTTCATTAATGGAGATACTTTCTTCCCTTTCTTTCAAAAGGAAGTCCATTAAAGTTCACTTCAAAGACAGAGCCACACATCCTAGACAGTCATCAGGGAACTGTTAAAATAACCTCTGCTTGTTTTCTCTCTTATTATTCTTGCAATACAAGTATAGTTGGAAGGAGAAGAAACATGTAATTGTCAACTCATTTTTGGAAAATGCAAATGGTTGAATGAGAATTTAGAATTTCAGTGGAAGATTCCCTCCTTCCTTCTGTCTGAACTTTGTAGTGGTCTTCCGATACAATCCTGAAAGATGAGCTAAGAAAGAAAATTATTATCTTCCAGGGAAATTTTCTCCCAAACATCAAAGGTCACTAAGAGATGATCTGCCATAAAACCACTCTTTTCTGAGAATTTCTATGGCACACATCCAAGGTTAGTCATTAGAAATTAACATCCTCATATATACGGATAAGCGTGGTGTCCTTTTTATCTAAACCTGATGATTTTAGTGAGAGTACATTAATATACTATCAGTGCCTGAAGCACAAATTCACTAATCCAACCTATCTTCATATTTCTTTCAGTTTTGCCCTCTTTTCACAAGTTATTATGATAGTACAGATATCAGAGTCCACAGATACTGCTCAAAAACATAGTAGTCACAAATGTTGAACAATTTTAGATGAAAGTTTTCACAAATAATTATTTTATGATTTCAAATAGAAACCTCCATGCAAGTAAATGCATTTATTCGGTTTATTAAAATAACCTTTGGCATAGCTTCTGGAGAATTTTTATAGGAAGAATTCGCTGAAATATGATGAAAAAATCACTAATAGGGGAGGTGGTAATTGATTACTCCCAAGAAGAAATCTTTTTATTTTAATCACTATATGCAAAGGGGATTTCTTTGTTCAGACTTCTCATTTTTTTGTCATCATTTATTTTTCTAAAAAGAGCTGACTATGATTCCAAAAAATCACAATTACAAAGACTGTAGATGTTATATGGAGTTTATGCAAAATAAGCTTCTTTACCTACAAGTAAACTGAGGCACAAAAAGATATGTAATTTTGTAAGAGTAATTACAAGAGGAGTAAGAAAACGGATTTTAGGAGAAGCTGTTCAAAACCCAGAATATTGAACTAAAAGTTTTGTGAACCATTTTCTTTCACTCTGGTATTTAGAAAAAGAAACTCACTTGTGGGTTTCTCTGGAAATGTTCATGCCTCTTAAATATTTCCTTAGAAACTGTCTTTTATGCCATATTAAAAAACATGACTACAGAGCAAGAAAGATAACAAGATTCCAGGGAAGGTCTCATATAGAGTTCTCTTCCAAGTTGTGTTTTGTTTTTTTAAATAACATAGTGGTGTTGAATTTGCCTAGAGGGGCCATCCCATGGAACATGGTCAGAATTGCCATTTCTGGATCTGGTCAACCACTTACGAGCTCTAGCATCTGCTTTCAGTCACGGTTTATACTTGGAGATGATGCAAAAAGTTCATGTTGACAGCAGAGATCAAGAGTTGGTGATTTCATGGAGATTTAAAGGGAACAATCTCTCCCTCAGATCAGCTTTTTCTTTCTTGTTGTGAATTATACCAGTACTCTTTTGAGTTGTTTCATGAAGTGCTATGAGGTAGCTTGTCTGAACCTCACCCAAGCCTCCATAAAACTGTCATTACATGATACCCAATGTATACTTCCTGCCTAGGCAACTGCGAGTGACATTAGGCTGCTTCTGTTACATTTGCTCCTTCCTATTAGACAAACGAATATTTATCCCAAGATAGGAATATCTTGGCTTGGATAATACCTTATGAATTCTAGAGGTTCAGAGGTACTGGAATACAGCAGGTCAGAGATGAATGGTGACAAGAAAGAAGTTCCTAGAAACCTCTCTAGAACTCTGGGGGTTCCATCAATTGTTTGAGTTTTTGTGTTTAATGTTCCTTTCTGTGTAGAAAAAAAGTAACTGTCCCATACCTGATTCATTCTATTCCTCATTTTTATGGAAACCCTAGAAACCAATCACAATCTAAGCTTTAAACAATTTGTCCCTTGGCCATTGGGTTGGGTAGAGAGGATTAGGGAAATGAGTATGAAGACAGGGTGCATAACTCTATCCCATCATTACAGGTCACATTTCCAGTACTGTACCTATCCTAAAATTCACACCTAGGCATAAAATAAGAAACATGTACAGTACTTCCAGCCCTTGACCCCACAGGAAGTTAGTTAATGCTTGAATAGCAAACACTGCCAAAGGAAAAGACTTGAACCAAATTTTTCTTCTTCTGGGGAAATGTGTTTTACCTTTCTGTCTTTGACTAAGTACCCAGAGCAAAGATACACTGACCCTGGGAAAGTCACTTAATGCCATTTGCCTCCCTTCCCTCCCCCAAAAAAACCAGAATTGATGAACTAAATGAAAAGGGAGGAAAATAGAAATAAAATGAAAAATGAATGAGGTGAAATCATAATGAACAGATGAAATAAAAAAGAATTACTAGACTCTATAATACACAGTTATATGCCAACATAAAGTAAGGATTTAAAAGAAACAAAGTATTATTTACAAAATTATAAAATAGTCAAAAGAAAGATCTTAATCCAATTTTTAGAAATGAGTTGAAATAGCTCTAAATAAGCTACCAAGAAAGGGAGGGAAACCCTGCTTGCCAAAATGGATTCTAAAGAGAATTCTACCAAGCTTTTAAAGAACAATGAGTACCTATACTACACAAATATTTATCAAAAATAGAGAAAGTTTTCTATAATTTTGTGATGTAAATATATTCCTAATGCTTAAGCAGGAAAAGATAAAGCAAAAAAAGAGAACTATAGATCACAATAATTAACGATAACTATATGTAACATTTTAAATAAAATCCTGGCAAAACTTATTCACTATGATCAAGTTGGAATTACACCAGAAATATAAGGATATTTCAACATTTGGACAACAATTAACATAGTTAAGCTTTTTAAAAACAAAAACAACCAAGTCCACATGATTGCATCAAGTGCTTTTGATACTGAGACAAAAGAGATACATCCTTTTTCTCTGAAGGAACTCATCTTCAATGAGGGAAACATGGACACATCCAAGTTTATATAGAGTGAATGTTTGTGTTAAGAGGGGGAGACCCTAACAGATATGGGGATCAAAAAAGGCTCCATTAAAAATATCTGAGTCTTGAAGGAAACCAAGGATTATAAGAGGTTGCCATAATGAGAGACAGAGAGCTTTCTAGGCACATAAATGGGAACATTCATTATATAAGCCAAATATTAGGTGGTCCAGTGTGACAGGAAGCCAGTGTGAGGATGGGAGTAAAGTGTCAGAAGAGTGAAAGGTTGAAAGGGATCAGGTTGTTAGTGAACTTTAAATGTCAGACAGAGAAGTTTATATTTCACCCTTGATACACCTGGGAACTCCTGGAGTTTGTTGAGTAGGAGAGTATCATAATCAGACATGTACCTCAAGAAAATAATTTTGGCAGCTGTGTGAAAAAAGAATTTGGAATGGATAAAAGTTGGATATTACGATACCAAATGAGAGTTGTTTTTAAATACCAGGTGAAAGAAAATGAATATCTGAGTTAGGTTGGTGGATGAATAAGTGGAGAATGGAAATGTATTTGAGAGATGTGGAAATAGAAACCAGAAGTCTGGCGCCTAATTAATGTGTCACAAAAATATACAATAGAGTCAGATATAGTGCGAATGCTAGAGAATTTTCTGTACACATGCAAAATTGTCCTTTAAAGCATGCCACTTAGAGTATGATGACTAAATATGTGGGACGAGTGAGATTCAAGAGTCAAGGATAACCATCCAGTTGTTTTTTAATAATTCATTTATTTTTAATTTTCGATATTCACTTCCATAAGATTTGGAATTTTAAATTTTCTCCCCTTCTCTCTCCTCCTCCATCCCCAAGATGGTGTGCAATCTGATATAGGTTTTACTTATACATTCAAATTAAAAATATTTCCACATTATTCATGATATAAAGAAGAATTAGAACTAATGAGAGGAAGCATGAGAAAGAGGAAACAAAACAACAAAAGAAAACGAGAGCAAATAGTATGCTTCCATCTGCATTTGGACTCTAAAGTTTTTTTCTCTGGATGTGGATAGCATTTTCCATCACGAATCTTTGGAGGTGTCTTAATCCTTGCCTTACTGAGAAAAGCTATGTCTATCAAAGTCAGTCATCATACAATGTGCCTGTTACTATGTACAGTGTTCTCCTGGTTCTGCTAATTTCATAACTCTTTCCAAGTTTTCCTAAAGTCTACCTGCTCATCATTTCTTATAGCATAATAGTATTCCATTACATTCATATACTACAACTTGTTCAGCCATTCCTCAACTGATGGATCTCCCCTCAATTTCCAATTCTTTGCCAGCATAAAAAGAGCGTGTTGCACCAATGCAATATTCACAATGCCTACACTGGCCGTGAATATCCTGGTGCAGTTCTGTTTTGCAAAATACAACAGAGTCTCCACATGGAAGACAGAACCAAAATATTTATTCAGACACCAAAAAGCCAAATTCATCATAGTAACAAAAATTTATATACAATAACAATAAGAGAACAACACCATCCCTAGACCTTACCTTGCTAGCTTTCCCACAAACAAGCTCCATTAAACAATCACAAATTCTTTCACTCATACTAGCCAGCAACCTGCTTGCCTGCATCCTTCCCAGCTTTGACTGCTCTGACTCACTTTCTCTCAGTTCTCTCTACCTCTTCCTGTTCCACTCATTTTGCAAATCCTTGCACCATAGGCTTTATGTGTCTCAGACTTCCATGTGACTTAAGCAGATCACATATGCCTACTAATGGATGGGAAAGATCTTCCCATTAAGCAGCAGAATTACGTTAATAAGAAGCATAAATGCATTATCAATACATTCATCCCCAAGACATTTCTTATCCATTACATAGGTCAATGGGGCAACTGGTGTCAACAGAACTTTACAACAATATAACAGGTATCACACAAAAAAACCAAATAAAACAATACCTTAGGGTGGGGCCTGAGAACAGGCACCCCACCATTCCCCCCTCCAAGAATGGGGTCCAAAATCTTGGAGTTAGGGGTGAAGGTCTCTTCTTCCATCACTACTTCTTGCTGAGACTGGACGTAGAGCATCCCTGCCCCCCAAAAATCCCATTTGAGAGATCAGTTCTTCAGCTGGCATCCAGGGCTTGGTCGATGGCAGGTCTTGGGGTGACAGAGCACAGTCATAGAGAGGGGGAGACATCCAACTTAAGTGATCAGGCATCTGCAGGTGGAGGTTATTAAAGCCTGCCAACAGACAAAAAGTCAAAAAGAAACAAGGAGACAATAGGGTAGATAAGGTCAGCCATGCTTCTGGAGTTCATGAGCCCACTATCATAGACTCATTCACTATTGTTTACTGTTTTCTAATTTGCAGTTTTGGGGTCATCATTCTGGTTACAGGTATGCTTTCTTTAATCTGAGCTGGGACCTGACCAATCTCCCATTCTCCCTGCAGGTATGATGAACTTGGATGCAATGTTTCAGGAGAATCTGTAGGATCAGTTCCTACCTCAGTTCAATATCAAGCCTCTTTTCTCCATATATTTTATATAGTTCATTAGTTGGAATGCCATATAATCTTTCAAATCTCTCTCAGTAGAGCAGTAAGTAATTCTTTTCTTCTCTATCTAGTCTGACTGAATCCCTGGTTATTTACTCTTTTCCCTTGAAGAAATTTATCTCTTTCACTGACTTTCAACATCCAAGGTACCAACAATTCACCCATCCTTTGAATTAACTGACTCAAAATATCTATTACCTCCTGCTGAGTAAAATCCTCAATTACCTCCTCAAACACTATTCTTCTGCTTCCTTCTTAGTACGGGCCAACCTCAGCCTCCTCATTTGTTTCATTCTCTTCTCACACACTCTCTTGGCCCCAGTCAAGTTCAGCCTGTGCAAGGGCTACATTCATTTTCCTATTATTAACTTTTCAACCCCTAGGAGCCAAACCAACAACAGCTTTTTCTCCCATCACCTGGTACTTTTTAGCTTGTTCTTCTAAAGGAGAATTCACCATACAAACCTTCTCTTGCAAATCAGCTAACTCCTTTTCCACATGATCTTTCTTCTCCAGCAGCTGGTCTCTTCTTTTACATATCATTTGATAACTTATTAGCAAGACTCAGCCTGTCCTACACACTCCTGCCATTTCTTTTCCTGTTTTATTGGTATTCCTTGAAAACATCTTTCTAAGTCTCTGGCTTCTCCCTTCTGTAGCCTTGCTTCCCAGTTTTCATGAAGCCCTGTGCCTTTAGCTCATTCTCTTTTTGGGGAGCAAATCTTCCCACCCTGGGACATTCATTTCTTCCTCTGTCTCCTCTGCCTCTCCATCTCCAAATAGAGGTCTGATATTTCACGATCCCACCTTTGTAGCCATTTGTAGTGCCAGGGTGACATTCATAGGGCCTACCATGACCATGAATATCCCTGTGCATTCTGAATTGTGAAATATAACAGACTCTCCATATGGAAGATGGAACCAAAACTCTTATTCAGACACTGGAAAGCCAAGTCAATAATAGTAACAAAAATCTATGCATAATAACAATGCAGAGAACTACATCATCCCCAAGTCTTCCCACTGTTAGGCTTCCCACAAATCAGATCCTTTAGACTAATCACAAGCAGGTCCCCTTAAACAAAATCACAAACAAGCTCTCTCACTCATGCTAGGCAGCAGCCTGATTGCCTGCATCGTTCCCAGCTCTGACTGCTCTCTGACTCACTTCTCAGCTCTGCTATAGCTCCACCTCTTGTTTCATCCTTCTTGTTCCACCCATTCAGCAAACTCCTCCCACCACAGGCTCTACGTGATGCAGACTTCCATGTGACTTAAGCAGGTTACATGTGCTTATTAATGAATGGGAAAGATCTTCCCATTAAGAAGCAAAATTACATTAACAATGAGCAAAAAGACATTATCAATACAGAGTTACTATAAAGAAAACCATCCAGGCTAGAAAGATGGGGGTGCTCTGAAAAGTAGTAGATAATTTTTGAAGAGATGTAAATATGAGGGAAAAGGTAGATAATCTCTGTTTTAAGTACGTGGCCTTTAAGATACCTCTAGGACATCAAGTCTAAGCTATCCAATAGATGGCAATATGGTTCTAAAGAAAAACTAAAGCTGGATATATAGATCAAGGAAATACCCACAAAGATATGATCATTGAATCTGTGGAAGCTGATGAGATCAACAAGAGAGTATGATAGAGAGAAAAAGTAAGAGAGTCAAGTATCAGTTATCCTTGACAAAATCATGTTGGTGGCATGCTTTAAAGAACAGTTGTCCATGTGTAAATAAAATGCTCCAGTATTCTCATTACACACACACACACACACACACACACACACACACACACATATATATATATATATATATATATATATATATATATATACATTTGCAGTACACAAATAAATCATGAGTTCAGAACTGAGTAAAAGGCTTTATGATAATCAATAACAGCACTGTCAATGTCAAAGTTCTTTCTTGCAGGTTTTCCCAATAAGTTCCTAACTGGCAAATGTACTCATTATATTACAGGCACATTTTAGCACACTCTTTTTACTCTCAGCTGATATGTTGTTTTCTTTTAAGTGTTTATTGATCTTTGTTAAATGATGAAAATTGTGGATACTTTATATAAAGCATATAAACATGAAACTGACCTATTCAAGGGGCACTGGTATTCCCATCTTTTCATCAAAGATATGTGATGCCATCTTTTGAGAAAGGCAGAATCAGTCTTATGTTGGAAAAGAAGCTTGTACGTGCCTTGCTAGCATTTCATGAGCCACTGTGAAGTAAATAATTACTGATCTTATCCAGTCCCACTGCTCTTCAGTTTTAGGGAGATTCTAGAGCTTCAGTCACCTCCTTTAACTGTTCTGTTTTCTGTTATATTATTAGCAGTGCCCAACCTTTTGGATCTACCCTTTATCCAACTTACATTTTCATTGTTTTGTACTTCTCATGGACATACAGACATAGACATTTTCCCTCCCCAGGGGTCTTGTGTTTTCTTTTTCTCTCAAGTCTCTTTACTAAAATTTTAAAAAATAATCTTGAATAGTTTATTTTGTTTTTCCTTCAAGACTGAGTTTAAGAATTACCTTAGCCAAAGTCTTTCCTGATCCTTCTATATGCTACTGTAATCCCCCTCCAACTTCTTTGTGTTATTTCATATTTATTATTTATGTCCTTAGGTATATATCCAATAGATGGATAGACAGATGGGGCAGCTAGGTGGTGCAATGGATGGAGCACCAGTGCAGGAGTCAGGAGGACCTGAGTTCAAATGTCACCTGAGACACTTGACACTCACTAGCTGTGTCACCTTGGGCAAGTCACTTAACCTCAGTTGTCTCATTCTGGGTCATTTCCAGTGATCCTGAGGACTATCTGGTCACTGGATTCAGATGGCTCTGAAGGAGAGGTGAGGCTGGTGACCTGCACAGCCCTCCCTCACTCAAAACAAAGTCAAGTACAAGTCACGTCGTTATTTCTCTGATGGCATGGTCTTCTTCAGGAAAAATGATGAACACACAGATAGATAGATACATAGAAAGAAGGAAGGAAGGAAGGAAGGAAGGAAGGAAGGAAGGAAGGAAGGAAGGAAGGAAGGAAGGAAGGAAGGAAGGAAGAAGGAAGGAAGGAAGGAAGGAAGAAGGAAGGAAGGAAAGAAGGAAGGATAGATAGATAAATAGATAAAAAATGGTGCAGTAGATAGAATACTGTGCCTGGAGTCAGGAAGACCTGAGGTCAAATCCAGACTCAGATTTTTACTAATTGTATTATTCCCTCAATTTCCTCAACTATGAAACAGAGATAGTAATAGCACCCAAGTCACTGGGTTGTGTAGATCAAAAGAAATAACATCTCTAAGGTCACTTTACATATTGCCCAGTACATAGTAGTTGCTTGCTGAACGCTTGCTGATTTACAGATTAAGTGAGGTAATATTTTTAAAGTGTTTTATGAACTTTCAAGTGCTAAATCAGTGCTATTTGTTATTACTATTTTCACATTTATAAGGCACTCTCAGTTACTTAAAAAAAATAACATGAAGCATTATCATAACATGGTGGGAGGGATGATTACAGATTAAAGTGAATTGGCATCATTCCCTCACTGGTATTTCAATTCTCCTTAAAGGCTTTCTCAGGGACTTGATCATATATTAGTGAACTGCTAAATATCAGTTGAGAAATTCAAAGGTGGAGATCATATTTGTGCCTCTCTGTGCCTAGACAATGCCCAATGCACATCTGTGCTGAGTAAGTGTTAAGTAATATCACATGAGTCCAAGTGAATGTAGTCTCCTGTCTTGTGAATCTGAGGTTCCCGAGAGGGAATTCTTGTATCCCACATTGTGATGTGGTACAGTCATGAGGTTAGTCACTTTGGTACCCAGTGTCCACACTCTGTAGAGTTTCTGGAAGCTGGTAGCTCTCTGTAGCTAGGTCTTTCATAGAATAACAAAGAACCCAAGGAATTACTTCAGGTAAGAAAGTTCTGGTCCATCCACCATAGAGGTGGGTGGCACAAGGGAATCAGCCACATAAAGCCTCTCCCAGATGCCCACAGAACACAGGTCAGTGGCACCAAATAATGGTATTTATATCTGCTTCTTTTTTTTTATTCCAAGAGGGTTTCAGCACAAAATGTTATGTAAGAATGGTCATCATAACTGGCCCTGAAAAAGTAGCATGTGGTAAGTTCAAAAGCTAAAAGCTGAAGGCTGGACAATTTCAGATTTTCCACTCAAAGGATGGAAATTGATGGACACTATGATCAGTTCCTCTCACTGAAAATTTGAAAAGTCAATGATGGCCACCACTAGTTCCTTCCCAGAAGGCACTACAGGTAAAGGTGCTTTTCAGAGAGAGAGAGACAGAGAGAGAGACAGAGAGAGAGAGAGAGAGAGAGAGAGACAGAGAGAGACAGAGAGAGACAGAGAGAGACAGAGAGACAGAGAGAGAGACAGAGAGAGACAGAGAGAGAGAGAGAGAGTGCATGTCACTATGGACTTTATAAACAGTTTACCAATAGTAGAATTTTTCCTTCAGCTATGATAATCAAAATAAATCACATTTGACTATTATTCTGATTATGAAAGGTTTACATATTAAAAAGCAGAAAGGTTGGATGGCTATTTGAGGTCCTTTCACATTCCAAATTTCTATGATTTTCCTACTCTGTCCTTGAGACTTAAGTGACAGTTGTCATCACAAAATATTTCACATAAAAGACACAAATATGCAAATAATCTGGGATTTCATCAAAAAAATAGATGACTTTAAAGATCTTTCCACAGTCCTATTTAACATGGATTAGAAACTGTGACATGGAAGGGAATTCAGTGGTTATATGTCCATCTTGCTCTTCTCTTTTAGCTGAGGAAATGGAAGATCTGAGAATTTAAGTGATTTTCACCAGTACACATTTATATCAATATCTTAAGCGACTACAAGATTCCATGCTTATCAAATTTGTGTATGTTTTCAAATTAGGAAGGGTAGATAATACAGAAGATAGCTTGGCTTCAAATCTTATCATATGTGATAACTGGCAAATCACTTTATAATAAAAACAGGTGACATTTATATAATCCTTTAACATTACCATATAACTTTACAGACATTACCTCAGTGGCTCCTCTCAGTAATTCCCATAAGATAGGCACTACAGATATTATTATTTCCATTTTATAAATGAAAAAACTAAGGAGCAGAGCAGTAAACCAGTTGCTCATAGTGACAAAGCAACAATAATATGAGCTATCATTTATATAGTGCTTTCTTGGAAAGTGTTTTATGCAGTATCTCATTTGATATTCAAAACAATCCCATGAAGAAAGTACTTTTATTATCCCCATTTTGTAGATGAAGAAACTGAGGCTTACTGAGTTTAACTGACTTTTGTAGGGTCATTTAATGAGTAAATGTCACAGAGAGTGTTTGAATCAGTCTTCCAGATTTGGCAAAGATGGTGGAGAAAAGGCAGGGAGTTGCCTGAGTTACTTACCTTAAATTCCCCTCCAATTGCCTTCAAAATATTATTCCTAAACAAATTGTGAGCGGCACAACCCACAAAAGGACCAAGGTGAAACAATTTTCCAGTCCGCGGTAACTTAGAAGGTCAACAGGAAAGATCTAACTCACTGGGGTGAGAATGGAGCACAATCCATACAGGCTGCACCAGTGCAGATGGGCCCTAGCAAAGAAGGATCATGACTTGGAGATGACTGAATGAATCAGTGGTGCCAGTGGAAGTTTCTAATTTTCTTAATCCATAGCGGGTAAGGCAGTCAGATATATGATCAGAAGGAGATTACAGGGGTCCCTTTGCTGATGCTATAGGCAAGACTTTGTTGCATTGCTCATAGTTAGTTTTGGGTCGTAGTCCTCAGTTAGTCAAAAATGAAGAGGAGTCCTAGCATACCAGAGCTTGTAGTCACAAGGGAGCAGGGACCCTGGTCACAGTTACAAGGTAGAAAAGAGTGCTCATCATCGCTTACAGACCTCAGCACAGGCCAGGAGAGTAATAAATGCATCTCTCCTTAGATCATTCCATCTTAGAAGAACTGGAACTTCAGAGAACCCTCAAAATGAGTACTGAAAACAGCTGCACAAAGCCCCAGAAGCTTGGGAAAGTGCAATCTATGTCTCAATAGCAGAGCTCCACTTGAACATAGAGCTAAAAGTCAAGAAAAGTCTGGAAAAATGAGCAAACAAAACTCTGACAGAAAAAAAAATCTCAGGAAAAGAACTATTATGATAAGGAATATTAAAACATACTCACACTCAGAAGAAAACAATGTCAAAACAACTACATCCAAAGCCTCAAATAAAAATATAAATTGGTCTCAGGCCATGGAAAAGCTCAAAAAGGATTTTTAAAAAATAAGAGAAAGGTAGAGGAAAAACTCAGGAAGAGAAATGAGAATGATGCAAGAAAATCATAAAAAAGTCAACAGCTTGATAAAGGAGGCACAAAAAAATATTGAACAAAATAATGCCTTAAAAAAACAGAATAGGACCAGCTAGGCAGTGCAGTGGATAGACCACCAGCCCTGGAGTTAGAAGAATCTGAGTTCAACTTAATTCTCAGTCACTTGACACATACTAGCTATGTGACTCTGGGCAACTCACTTGTCTTCAATTGCCCCAGTAAAAACAAATACACAAACAGAATAGTTCAAATGGTAAAAGAAGTATAAAAATTCAATGAGGCAAATTCCTTAAAAAGCAGAATTGACCAAATGGTAAAGGAGGTGCAAAAGTTCACTAAAGAAAATCATTCCTTAAAAATTAAAATTAGGTAAGTGGAAGCTAGTGATTTATGAGACATCAAGATACAATGAAACAAAATCAAAAGAATGAATAGGAAGGAAGGAAGGGAAGATATAGAAGCAAAAAAAGAAAGGAGGGGGGAAAAGGAAAGAAAGAGGAAAAAGAAAGAAAGAAATATCTTTTGTACAAGCATAGCATGGGATAAGGATTATCATGGATGTGAGCAGAAAATTTCATCTGAAAAAGACTTAGCACTTCTCATCAAGTGTTATGTGGTTTCTAGAAACAATTATTGCAATTTTAGACACTATTATGGCCCAGAGTAAGGAAGGTGATGGTTTCATTGTACCTCACTGCATGTCAAATCAGGAAGACATCCATTTGCAGTTTTGTGTCCAGTTTTGATCACCACTTTTTAGAAGAAACATGACAAGCTTTCATGTACCCAAAGGAATGACTAAGATGACAAAGGGAAAGAAAGTGATGTCACAGAAAGATTAGTTTAAGAAACTGGAAAGGGAAGACTCAGGAGAGCTTTGATAGTTGTTTTCAAGTATTTATGCACATATTCCGGGAAGATCTTTCCCACCCATTTAGAAGCCCATGTGACCAGGTTAATGTACATGGAAGCCTAAGTCACATGTGATGGGAGGAGCTTGCTGAACAGGTGGAAAAGGAAGGGTAGAGCAGAACTGGGAGGAAGTTGGTAAGAGCAGTTAGAGGGGAGGAAGGAGAGGACACAGGCAGGCACAGCTAGGCTCCTGAGTGTGTGTTTGTGAGAAGGTCTCACAGGGGTTGTAGGCTTGTGAATGGTGTTGTCCTCTGCAGTACTAATGTGTATTAACTTCTTGGTTACCATGACAGATTTGACTTTCTGGTGGCTGAATAGATGTTTTCTTCTGCCTTCTATATGGAGGCTCTGTTATACTTTGCAATTCAGAACTATACCGGTGTATTCATAATTGCCCTCAGTGCTGTGAATATTGCCCAGGTGATTCAGGAGAGCAGGTGGTGCAGTAAATAGTGCTGGCCCTGGAGTCAGTAGGGCCTGAGTTCAAATCTGGCTTCAGATACTTACTAGCTATGTGATTTTTGGGCCAGACATTTAATGTTTTTTTCCTCAGTTTCCTCACCTGTAAAATGATCTGAAGAAGTAAATGGCAGCTCATGCCAGCATTTTTGCCAAGAAAATCCCAAATGGGATAACAAAGAGTTGGACATGACTGAACAATAGCTGTGTGGAGGAGAGATCAGATTTGTTCTCCTTGGCGCTAGTGGGTGAAAATTATAGAAACACAAAATTTTTATTTAATATCAAGGGGGCAGGGGAAATTCTGCTTAATAATGGGAGTTTCTCAAATTGTCAAATGGTGGCATGACAAGGAAATGAGTCCTTTAGCACATGAAGTTTTCAAGCAAAGAATGAAAAATCATTTCTAAGGGATTTGCTTTGGGTAGGGGCTTGGACTAAGTGATCTTTGATGTCACTCCCATTTCTAAAATTCTACAATTTTATTAAATGATATGTTGACAACAGCAACATAACAGTACAAATTGACGTATGTTACAAAGGGAGCCTGCGGAGACATCCAAAGCTCTCCACAACCTGGCCGCCTCTTACCTCTCCAGTTTTTCTCATATTACTCAACAATTCAGTTAAACCAAGCTGTTTGGTATTCCTCCAAGACACCCTATCTCCCATCTCTGTGCCTTTGTACAACTGCCTTTGTGTACCTTCCCCCACCACCCTTCATCCTCCTGGTCTCACTCTCCACTGTCATCTTGGTTTCCCCCAAGGTTCAGTTCAAACACTAACTTCTGCAGGACATCATTTCTGACCCTCTCCTCATTGCCCATCTTCCCATCCAAGGTTACCTTGCTCCTGCTTTGCCTGTGATGTGTACACACCAATATTTCTATGTGCTATAACCCCTGGTAGAATGTGAACCCTTTGAGTTCCATCACTGTATAGCTCTTAGAGTAGTTCCAGCTATAGTAAAAACTTACTAATGATTACTTATGGACTGATTGATTTGTGATATGGGACAGTATTTAGATTTAGGGCAGAAGGTTTAAGGCTGTAATACATCTAGGTTGCACAGAATAGAGAACATTGTACTTGGAGTCAGAAAACCTACATTCAGATATTGCCTCAGATGCTTACTGAATGAGTGACCCTCACACACTTATTTCTATTGTTCATTCATTTTTTCAGTTGTGTCAAACTTCCATGACCTCCTTTGGGGTTTTCTTGCCAAGGATACTGGAGTGCTTTGCCATTTCCTTCTCCAGTTTATTTTACAAATGAGGAAACTGAGGCAAACATGATTAAGTGACTTACCCATGGTCACACAGCTAGTATGTGTCTGAGGCCAGATTTGAACTTAGGAAGATGAGTCTCCCTGACTGCAGACCCAGCATTCTATCCATTGTGCCACCTAGTTGCCCCTAGATACTTATTAGCTGTGAATAAGTCACTTAATCTTTGTTTCCTAGTCCGTGAAATGGGAATAATGATAGTATCTGAATCACAGTTGTTATAATTAGATAACTTGCCAAGTGCTTTGTAAACTTTAAAATATGATGCAAATCCTAACTATTGTTTTTAATGATGAGGTGGCAGGATGTGATAAATAAAAAGATGGCCTCCAAACCAGAAGACCTGGGTTCGTCCCACTTCTGACATATACTGGTTATGTGACCCTTGATAAGTCATTTAAACTTTCTCTGCTCTGGGAAATTGTCCAAGACTACCAATTGCTGAGAAAATGTTTACCTGCATTGGTAGAAGGATTTCTTTATCCCACTGAATTCCAAATTCTATCCAATTACAATTAATGGAGGAAAGCTTCCAGAAGGTTTCCTTAAAATATTAACACTTTGCTTGTACCCATCAGCATATATCTTTGCAAGCTGATACTTAAAAAATCCAATCATTGTGGCTAGGATAGATAGCATCTGTTGGGGAGAAAAGCCAACTACCTTTGTGAGTAGAAGAGTAAGCAGCTGCCTCTATAACATGCTTCAAGGGCCAGTTAAAATGGAAGGGAGGTCAGCCAAACACAACTTTGCCTAATGAATCACAGCTCTGCCAAGGGCTGACTCCATCGGGGACTCCACTTCAGAGTTAGCCACCAACCTGACATCAAGACTTTGACATGACTCCTGCTATACAAGCCAGAAAGATGCTCTGCTTCTCAATTTCTGTAGGTTCCAAATATTATCTTTGACCTGTACATATTCAAGCAGAAGTAATTTCAGTCTAAGCACCTCTCTTTTTTCTCTTATTGTAAAAGCCATTCATTTCCTGCCCATAAACCACTCCATAGTCTTACTAACTTTGATATAATTGCAGCAATATTTCACTTCCACTGGGCCTATAGGTTAGTGATGGATGAAAGGACATATTTGTGAAGCTTGATATTCCATAATGCCCTTTAACACATGTTCAATGTGCTCAAATCAATCTAAAAATGAAAAGCCACAGCCTGCCTCAGAATTATTTTTTACTACAAATTAAGAGGATGAGCTAAAAACCCAAACACAAATGTCTCCCAGGCTATGTCTGGGTTGAAGTAGAGGCAAAATGTGCTAAGGTGTCCTTGTTCCCCAGAGTTTTGCCCTTGAAGCTCTCTCTGGGGTGGGTCTGCCAAGGTTTTGCCTCCATAGGCTGAATTTTGAGGGAACTTAAAGCAAGCATTTGCAGTTCTTCAGCAACATGGAAATAAGAACTTAGAACCTAATCCAAACCAATAGTCAGTTAAAATAGGAAGCTACCAGATGGTTGATTAAGGGTAGTGGGGTGTTGGAGCCAGCTAGTATGAGTGGGCCAGTTGTGAAATTTTCATGGTGAGCATTTATACCCTGGAAAGGGGTGCCACAATTCAGCGTTTGATTTACTGCTTTGTTGTTTGTCTAGACTTAAGAAAGTGATGGAAAAAATGTTAACGATGATGATTAAATTTCAAAGTGTGTCCTATATCTCCCCTCCCCAACCCCAAGATGGTTATTAAATATTTACCAGCACACCCTTGTGGGAAACTACTATACCATTAACCGTCTCTGTTTCCGCCTCAGAAGGTTACCTCTTCTACAGTCACTAGTGGGGGTCTCTCCACCTGTACTCTCTGGTTGCTCCTCAGCAGAGTTGTTCTATTTCCCATTATTAGAAAAATTCCTGCTTTGTAATTAGCCTTGGCAGTTGGCAGCCTATGGCAGCTAGCCATTGTTTTTCAAATGTTTGTCCTGGGGAGTAGATGAAAGTCCATCTTTGCTGCTGTCTTGCTTTGTTGCTGTCCTGCAATCACTACCTTCCAACTATATAACCCATTGTGTTAAAAAGGACAAACAATGGCTGCGTCTCAGCATTTAAACACCTCCCCAACACTACCGTCCCTTGCAATGCACAAAGATCCTTCTGTTCCTACATTATGGTTTATGGACAAAAAGTGAATGCCCTTTGCCAGCAGAACATTTAAGCAGGAATTACTCTGATCAGAACATGGAAGACAATGTGTCTTACTTGTTTGGACACCTAACAGGAGCCAGCTCTGGGTTCTTGAAGACTAGGCCATCTAAGCTCTAAAGATGGAAAGGTTTTGAGTTCAGGTCTAGGGATGGTCTATGTATCTGTTATCTGAGGATCAACCTAGCTAGGCTTGGAGTGGCTCAGAAGCAGCTGAGCAGATGCAAGGTGATGAATTTTTTCAGCCACAAAAACTTGTAAAGATCGTCCACTCAGGCACGAGGAGAGCATGATCTCTCTCAGGAGAGAGTAAACTCTCAGTGATGAATCATTGCCTGGATTCTTGAAGAATGGAAGTACATGTGGTTTTGTCTTAAAACATATAGTTTGAAACCTACAGCTGAGTGAACTAATTGAAAAAATAAAATGTTGAAGAGGGTAAACAAACAGTAATAAATTCACATATTTGTATGTGTACGTTCTATATAGTCATCAGTATAGGAAAGACTAGATACATTTTTCTTTGAAGTGAGAATTAACTAAGTACAAGTTTAAGGACTCTTTCAAGGCAGAGAAACTTTCCACTTTCAGCACATTTTCATGGTGTCTTATAATGGAAATGCTGATAGAACTTCCCCAGTTACCATGCTATCAGAACCTATAGTAACATTCCATATCTGCCTCAAATTATTTGCTACCTCAGCTCTTTTCTTGTATTTTCTTGAGGGTAAAAAATTATCCCTGTGGTTTTTTAACTCTTAATCATGATGTGAGAGGAACTTGTAAAGACATCGTTATAACTGTGCCGACATCCCATTCTACAGTGAGTGCGCCTCTTAAAACGGACCAAATTAGGGATGTAGAGATGCTTACTCCAAAAGGTTATTTTTAAATAGAGTTTTTCCAATCGGTTAAGCCAAATATTATATTTTCCTCAACAAAAAAAGTTTTGTTTGACTTATCCCCCAAATTTCTAATTTGTTCCCTATTAATGTGCGTATGTGTTTTTTTCTGCTGTTACAATGCAAGCCCCCTTGAAGACAGTTGTTTGGGGCTGGGCCTGACTTAAGCCAATCTCTTTGTAGTTTAGGTTCTATATTGGAATGAAAAGACACACCTAGAGGCCATTCAGTGACTAACAAAAAAGATTTACTTAGCCCTCGCAGGAGAAGGATAGTCAAGCAATTTGATATAGCTGTGCCAAGCTTCCTTACCTGAATTCCCCATTGAAGTTCACCAAGCACCAGAGTGCATCTGGAACTCTCCATGGTTATTTTGTACCCAGGTCACCATCCAGTAAGGTCAGCAGCTTGAAATATTCAAGTCTTAAGGTTGGTTTCTATCACTTAAAAAAAAAAAAACTAGTTTAACTCACATGGGAACAAGAGTTAAAATATTGCTCCCATCATTACAATAACTGTCTTATTTTTTACATGCATTACTAGCACTTAGCATAATTTGCTGACATATAGTGAGTGATTAGTAAATGTGTTTGTAATGGGGCTTAGGCATGTGCAAGATCACCTAAGATGGTGGCACCTATGCGAAGGATGCCACAGACTTCTTTATGAGAGAGAACATTCTACGTTATGTTTAGGAGCAGCCTCTTTTCATTGACTGATAGGCCAAAACTGTTTTCATCTTTAAATCTGAGGCATAGTTTTCTCTCTAGTGGTATCCAGCGGTAAAGAACTCACTTATCCAGTGTGGACCTATGTATTAAATTAGTCAGGGGAGATGGGCAATCTTCTAATTTCACTTGGGTCTTGAGAAAGGGATTTAGGGTTTTGGTCTATTTCATTAGCTTTTTTCAGCTCTAGGTTCAGAGAGTAGAATCCTGAGTCTGGGACCTTGAATCATGGCAATCAGTCTTGGAATCCAGGATTCCAGGAAGACTGTTGCTACCAGCCCAGCAAGGAATCCTTAAAAGCCAGGGTCCCTGGATTCTAGTCCTGGGCTACTTCTGACTTGGAAATTGGTAGAACTGATGCTATGCAGGAACTCGACTAAAACCAATTATTTAGGATTAAGCCTGATCCTTTTCTCCTCTTCAGAGATAGGGTAGTTTAAGAAATATTATCCCTGAGGTGTTTGAGAGTGAGGTAGGGCATGGGATGGGGTGGGGGGAGTTTATACATTTGTTCTTGCTATACCTTTGAAGTAAATATTCTTTTGTAAAAGTGCTGATGTAAGTGGTTAAATGAAACTGGGGTACTTGGGCCCCAAGGTTTAAGCCTATGGCAGAAATAAGAAACTCTTCCCCATCCCCCTTAAAGGTAGCAGAAAACCCTGAGAGAGGAGTGGAAAGTAACAGACCTGCCCTTCAACTAGTGACCTTCAGGCCAGAGTAATCCCTGTTACACATTCCACAAAGGTTTACTCATGGGACCTGTTATAAAAAGGTTACTTCCAATTCAATTCAAAATAATCCAATTCAACAAATCTAACTGTGCTACTATTATGTTCCAGGCAATGCACTAAAGGCTGGTGATGCAAATAAAAAACAAAGAACAGTCCTCACTTCTTACAAAATGTAAATATTATCAATAAAGGAAGAGAAACATGAATATCTGCATCCAACTATAAAAATCAGGAAAAAATTCTATTAGAAAATGGAAGATTCTGGCACAAAACAGAGGGAACTGATATTTTTTTTCCTTTACCAAGTATCTCTATTGAACTTAAATATTGTTTGATATTTAATAGCAATATATTTAGTCATTTAATATTAGTTGATGACATTTAACATTATATAATACTATATTTAATACAGTTCTATAATTTGATATTTGCTGCTACATGTAACATTGTTTGTATTTGATAGTATTTATCACATCTCACACACCTCATACACACGACAAGAAATACAAGGTTCCAGCCTGCTCCAGCATTATCGCTGATTAAGAGGAGTTGCTAAAAACAAGACAAAATGAAATTATTCTGAAAGCTCAAAATGGGTCCCTTCTTGGGGGAAAAGCAACGATGGTTGGGTTTGGCAATCAAGGGCAGGTTGCTTCTGCTTAATGATTATGATAGCACTAAGTAGTGGCTTCCAAAGCAAATGGAAAGACAAAGTTTCCTCTCCCCATGAGCAGCCACGCAGCCAGAGCTGGCAGTAAGTACAAAATGAAGATTTTCCAGTATTCCCCACCCACTGACCCAGAAGCCGAAAGCCACAAGGTTCTTGGAATCAGGAATATTGTTTGAACTCAAGCTAAAACTGTACAGCAGAAATGATGTTTTTGAGTCACATTACGCAGAGGTATTTATATCATCTGTTTATAACATTTACAGGTGGACACTATGATTCATTACACACATATACATACACACATTCGCATGCACATTCTAAATATAGAAGCCTGGAAAATCCCCAAATGAAAAGACAGAAGATGAAGCTAATATTTTTTGAAGGAGATGGGAATATGAGGTTAGGGGGCCCAGTGGAAAAATACAATACAGAGTGGTGGACTTGAAATAAGAAGTCCTGATTGCCAATCCTGACTCACACACTGACTTGTTTTGTGACCTTGGGCAAGTCCCTTAACTTCTTAGAATTCTAGTTTCTTCTCTGTAAATTGGAGTAGATCTTTGCATCTTTCTACTTCACCAAACTTTTGGGAGGAAAACACAGTAAATCTTGAGATGAAAGAATTGGAAACAGACCTATGATTTCATTAGTATGGGGAACTCCCTCTACTAATGCAGGTTATTATGTTTTCTGTGACCTCTGTTTGTCCTTCATTCTCAAAGAGGACCATGGCATCAAGATGATGACCTAACTTGCAGATAACTTGGATTTGAGTGAGGGAAGGCTGTTCAAGGTCACCAACCTCACTTTCTCCTCCTGAGTCATCTGGATCCAGTGGCATGATATTCATCAGGAAGGCTGGAAATGGCCTAGGAGGCAATATGAGACCCTGGCCCTTTCAGGCTTAGGTCTTATCACAAACCTTACTTTGAATAAGATACATCCAGTCAATGAATTGGCTTCTTTGTTACTCAAGGGATGATCCCTTTAATCAAAAAACAAAAAAATCGAACTGAGAGGGGAAGACCCTCAGTGTGCCTGGGTAAAATAGAAACAATTATTATTTGGTTATTACATCCACTTTATGCTAGGTGGGTGGGGAATTGTTGTCCAGTTTGAGCTCCAGAGTGAAATGGGTTTAAGGCTTGATCCTTGAGCAAGAAATGTAGCCAGAGGAAAAAAGGCAGCTTTTGACCATGGAGTTTAGCTTCTCCTGGGCAGAACACCAGAGGAGAGGACATTCTTAGAGTTACCTGAAGTGCTGAGAGACTGTGACTTGTCTGAGGTCACAGAGCCAGTGTTTGTGACAGTGGGACTTGGCCTTGATCTTTCTTTTTCAGAGGCTAGCTCTCTATTTACCATAACATGCTACTTTTCTATCTTAAAGTACTATGCAAATGTGAATTATGATGGTAGATGATCATAAGTCTTGGTGTGAAATTGCCCTTTTTAAGTGTTTTGATAGAATTCATCAAAAAGTACAGTTTCTTCTTCTTCATCCTTCCTTCTCAAAGATGGCCAGTGGTATCAGGAGGGTATTATCAAGACAAGACATCACAAAGAATAGTCATATGCCTGCAGATGCCATAATTGGATATCTCTCTTTACTAAAATGACATGTACAAGATAGAGGAGACACAAAATCGCAGGGAAATTGCAGGGATGGATTTTCTTCCATTGAAATAATCTCGTTATCCTTAGAAGTACTTCTTTCAGTGCTCTCAAATAACTCTAAGACAGCAATCTGAATCTGCATCTGCATCACTGAAGGAAGTTAGCATGCCAAGAATTCCCTACATAGACAATCCCAGGTACAGACAGGAGAGATGAGAGCTTCTAGAGAGAGCCAGTGTGACGTAGGTTCAAGTCTCTGACACTAGCTTTATTATTAGAAGCATGCTTCTCAACCTCTTTGGAACCCTGTATGATTTTCAGAAATGGATCCAGAAAGGAAGTCCCAACAGCAAATATATGATAAATCCTTGATAAAAGTGCTTCTGCCTTTATTTATTTGTTCTTGTTTTTGGAATTCCCTGGTCCTTAGCATGAGGAACTGTTCTATAGGAACTTTATAGAATGACCTATCATCGATCCTCACAGGTAACCACAAATCCAGTTAAACTACAGTGTTTCAATAGATTCGTAATCCAATCAATCTGGGTACTCACCCCCATAATGCAGAGAGGGGAAAAAAATACAAAGGATGAGGAAATTGCTTACAGTCTTACACATTTTTTCCCCTGAAATTATCTCAATCCATTGACAGTGCTTACATTGCTTTACCTACAATGAGTATCATTCTACACACTGAAATATACAAACATTTTCATGGCCCCATAAATAGCAGTAACCTTAAAGTAGGTCTAACAAGTAAGAATCTCCTCTAAATCATCTAAAGAGGAGTCTACCCCTAGGGGTAGGAGCTTTAGAAACATCCAAAAATAATCAAGGAAGAATCAATTCACTGTTGGTTTCAATTAGTGAAGGAACCATCAAAGTAAATAAGATAGTACCTTCCAGAACACAAAGAGGAACTAGTGAAGTAGAACAGATTAAAAGAGAGCAAGAGAAAGTCTATTTCAGATGACCCTGTGACACTGAGGGGGAAGAATAATTTCTTTCTTAGGACAATTTTAGTTTGGTCTGTTAGCAAGATGGCTGAGCAAAAGCTATTTCTCATGATGCCTGCAGGAGACTGAGGAAGTTTGCACAAATAAACAGTCATATAATTCAAATCAAGTTACAGTAGAGGTCAACTTAAATGTAAGAAGTTTGTTTTTGTTTTGACCAGAACAGTGATTCCTTTGAAGTTTCTACTATCCTGAGATAAGTCTTTTAAAGCTTAGGAATTAGATATGGTTTTGAAGAGTCCTTCTACTCTAAGCAAATATTTTCTTCATTCTAAGAAAAGCAGTTTCCAATGAGCTTATTCTTGACTTCCTTAGCAGCGAGATCACAGTGAAGACTGTTAACCAAGATTTTTCAGGTGTACAAGGGTCTTCCGATCTCTCATGAGAATACATCCCAACTTCCCCTTCCAAACCTATATGGAAAGCCTAGAGATCCAAACAAATTGCTATTTCTTATTACATCAGGATGCTTTTAATATGTCTATCCCTCTTCATCTCCCTGAAATAAAGTTCATAAATTATAGCTATATATATGCAAATATATATTTTATTTTGTTATATAATATATTGATATATTAATGTAATAGCAATATATTAACATATGTTCTATTAATCTGATATATGTATTAATATATTTTGTACATGTATGGGGTATATTAATATAGGTATGTTAATAACTGTATCAGATTAATAGAATATATTAATATGTGAGATATATTAATATTATATTAATGTTGCCTATTAATACCACATTAATATAATTGCACATATAATTTATAATTAAGCTAAATGTCTCCCAAATAGTCAATTTATGCATTTGATAATTTTATATATATTTATTTGATATTATTTATTAATATATATGAAATGTTCACATGTTATATACATATGAACAAAAAGGGATAGATTATCAAATGCACATGACTGACTCTTTGGGGGACGTTTAGCTTAATCAACTATGACAATGTAATGTAGTTGGGAAATCACTTTCTTTATATATGAAATTTACAACACATGAAATATTACACTAAATAATTCGTGCATTATCTATTATGAATATTAAGGGATAAATTGTTAATTGTGCATTATTGACCATTTGGGAGAAAATTTAGCTTCATAAAACATGACAAAGTAACTTTTATTGCTGAGAAATTTGCTTTCAGGTACAAAATTCTACAACTTCAGCCATGTATACATTTATGCAAAGTAGATGCTATAATGGTGGGGATGGGCATGGAGGGTAGGGGATGACCAATCCAAAGTTACCTCACTAGTCAGCATTAAACCTAGAACTTGAATCCTAGTCTCCTGGTGTAGTGAAAAGGGAAGTGGATTTGCAGCTAGAAGTAATCTTATTTATGTCACTTAAACCTTGATGGGCCTTGTTTGACTTTACAATGAAAGAGTGCTTCTAGTTGATCTCTAAAGTTCCTTCTAACTGTAAATGCTATGAAACTATGACTCATTGTTCAGCTTGCATTACCTACACATGAATAGATTTCCTCCCACTCTGCCTTTGTACAACCTGGATTCCATGGCTGAAATGATATATTTATTCTCTACCTCCATCACCATTTTTAAAAATTCTATTTATTCATCAACACTCAAATCAGACCCAGTCTCTTCCATGAAGTTTTCTTTGATCCCTATAGACAGAACTGATGGGTCTTCCTTCTAAGCTCATAATACCCAGTATTTAAATAGCTCTTCAAAGTTTGCATGGTGTTTGACATAGGTTGTCTCACAGCAACTCTTTGATGCAAGTAATATTATTATACCCATATTACAAATGGGGTAATTGAAGCTGGAGCAGGTCAATTATACAGCTAGTAAATGTCTGAGGCGGGATTTGAACTCAGGTTTTCCTGATTCTAAGTCCAACACTCTATCCACTGTGCCATTAGACATTGTCTATTCTACTCTAAACCTTTTATTCTACTCTATATTATTTATTTATAGAGATACTTATTGGCACAAACTCTCAGAGCCCCAGTCACATTTATTTAGGGCTTTCAGATTTGAAAAGTGCTTTATATGTTGGGGGTAATTAAATGGTGCCATGTATAAAATGCTGAGCCTGGAGTAAGAACATGCCTGAGTTCAAATTCAGCATCAGATTCTCACTAGCTTGGCAAACCTTAATCTCTACTTGTCTCAGTTCCTTGTATGTAAAATGTGGATACTAATAATAATACCTTCCTTCCAGGGTCATTGTGATAATCAAATGACATCACAATTATAAAACATTTAGCACAGTGCCTGGCACATAGTAAGCACCACATAAATGTTAGCTATTATTATTTGTACATATGAGGTTTATGTGTATGTGTTTCTCATGTAAGTTGTGTGCATTCCTACATGAGTTTGTCCAATTGTAGTGGCTGGCAGAGGTGTGTGACTAAGTATTCCTCACCCATGTCCAAATGAAAGTCCGATTCCTAAAGGCACAGCTCCCTTCCCACTAAATACTAGTTATACAAAGCCCATCAAATATTATGAATAAAAATAATCCATTTATCCAAGTGAATAGCAAACAGAAATCAAAGAAGTTATACACATTAGAATATACCAGCCAGTATACAAAGTGAATGAATGCTCCAGCTCAAAGTGAGATTTCTACTCAATGTGGTGTGTGCATATGAAAGATAGAGAGTGGGAGGGAAGGAACAGGTCAATATCACCCAAGGGGAAATTCCCATAAATCTCTAGTGAGGCAAGTTGGAAATAGGAACATATTTATGGCACCAACTCCACTACATGTGGGTTCCTTCTTGGAGTTCTTTTCTTTCATTCGAGGGACCTCATCCAGAAGAGAACCTAGAATTCTACATATATTCTCTCAAAGCTAGAAACCAGAAAGGAAGAGGAAGGGGAGGGAATACATATTTTTAAAGTGCCTACTACATTCCAAGCAAAGCACTTTTTCAAATATTATTTCATTTGATTTTTACAAGCCTAGGAGGGAGGTGGCATTATTATCCCCATTTTATAGTTAACCCTTAGCCTGAAGAAGAGAACACTATTGGGAGAATGGAGGGCACAGTATCTGTCTTCAAATATTTGAAGGGCTATTTTGTGGAAGAAGGATTAGGCTAGTTCTAAACAGCAGGTCAGTGACTTGCCCAGGATCACAGAGCTGGTATCTAAGGTCAGATTTGAACTCAGACCTATCTTCCTGACTCCAGGTCCAGAACCCTATCTAGTGTGCCACCTAGGTGGTTCAGCTAAGGAGCTCTGCTAAGCTGTCTCCAGTTCCTCCCCTCCTGGAGGCATAGAGCATCAAGTATTCACTCTCTCCACCACTGAGGAGTTTTACATAAATGTCCAGGCTTATGCCCAGAGTTACAAGTAAATTACCCAGTGCTCCCAACTCCACCCCATCATTATGTGATTGTGCCTCTTCCTTTCCCCATCCTCTTCTTCTTGCTACATACCTCCTTTCACCTTCCCATTTGCATATGCCCCCGCCATCTTCCTTGCCTCTGTGCCTAATTAAATAGTCGCATTTCTTGCTGTCATCATGGGCTTTCCCAGATAATACCCAAAGAACTAGGCATGCCTGCCTCCATTTTGTAATTTCATAAATTACTAACTCAATAGTCTATTGACAAAACTCACATTTGTTTCTCCATTAACCTTCATCCAAACACTCTTTAATTACATCTAGCCCCTCTAGTTCCTGGATCAGACTCTAAACAAGAACCTGAAAGAGGAAACATAATGGAGCATATTTGAATGAAAGAACTAAGAACCCATAGACTGAAGAAGAGAACACTATTGGGAGAATGGAGGGCACAATAGCTGTCTTCAAATATTTGAAGGGCTATTTTGTGGAAGAAGGATTAGATTAGTTCTGTTTGTCTCCCGATGGCAAAATCAAGCAGAAGTTATAAAGAGGCCAATTTAAGGTTAAATGTCAGGAAAAACAAACTTCCTAATAACTCATCTGTACAAAATAGAATGGGCTACCCCGAGAGGTGGTAGATTTCACCTCCTTGGAGATATTCAAGCACCAACTGGTTCACCCCTCCTTATAATGGCGATTTTCCTTATGTAAGAGCCCTCTAAACTAAATGACTACTAAGGTCCCCTCCAACTCTCATAGTGTATAATTCTGAGATTCTATATGACCATCTATTAGGAAATGGCTTTAAATATAATATGAATGTTATAGAATATTATTCTGCTTTAAGGAATGACAACTATGAGGAATGCAGTTGTGTAAAAATTTGTATGAATGAAATTAAATCAGAACCAAGAGAACAATATTCATGATGTCTATAACAAGACGAAAAATTTATTAAAACACTATGGAATTCTGAGTAAAACTAGAAAAACCAGTTAGGGATCTGAAGAAGAGATAATTAAACATATTTCCTCCTCATGGAACAGAGATAGAGGACTACTGGGACCAAATAGTATATAAGTTATGGGGATCATTTTCTATATTTAATATTTTGGATTTTTTTTTTTGTCACAAGGGATATTTCAGTCGGGAGCCAGGTGGGAAATTACTGTGATAGAAAGACAAAACAATCCAATAAAATATATATTTAAAATAAATTTATTATCAGAAAGGGAGACAGTCAATTTGACTGCAAAAGTGAGGGAGAATTAATGAACAGCCAAAGTGTTGCACCCAGGAATGTAAAAAGACCTAGGGGCAGCGGTATGCTGGTAAATGTTTAACAACAGTTTACAGGATGAGGGGGGGAGGGAGAGAAGTGTATGCATAACACAGTTTTCCCTTTAATCTGTACTACAAAAACTTTTCCCACCACATTTTTAATTCAACAAATCAGTCAGCAACAATAAATCCAGCCCTTATTTGTAACATTTGCCAAATTTCCCAGGTATAAACACACTGACATTTAACAATGGGCCCTAGGAAGCCCATATAAGCACACTCCTGCCTTGGAAAAACTTCTAAGAATCACAGAAGTGATGACTGCACCAAGAGAAGAAATGATCACATCAATAAGTTGATAATAACTTGAAAGTTCATGAAACTTTTACAAATATTATTTTATTCTCACAACAACCCTGGGAGATAGGTCCTAATAAAATTCCCATTTTACAGCTAAGGAAACTCAGGTAGACAGAGCTCAAGACAGAAGACCCTGACTTGCCCAGGGTTACACCACCAATAAGTGTCTAAGGCCAGATTTGAAGTCAGATCTCCCTGACTCCAGGTTCCAGTGTTCTAGTCACTGCACCACCTAGGGGCTTAAGGATCATAGATCCATTGAGGTGATGTCGGTCATTTAAGTCATGTTTGACTCGTTGTGACCTCATTTGGGGTTTTCTTGGCAAAGGTACTAGAGGGGTTTACCATTTTCTTCTCCAGTTCCCTTTGCAGGTAAGGAAACTGAGGCAAACAGGGTTAAGTGACTCACTCATGGTCACACAGCTAGTAAGTGTCTGAGGAGGAATTCAAAGTCAGGTGTCCTTCTTCAAAGATCAAAGCTCTCTCTACTATAATAGGTTGCTGCCCAAGCTGATACATTATTGGGAGTACTGAACCACATTCATATCGATACTGCTGTTCAGCTGGACTAACCTTCCTGCCATTCTTCAAACACAAACATTATCTTCTACCTCCAGGCTTTTGTATTAGCTCCTCTGTGCCTGGAATGTGTACTTCCTACACATACACACATGTATATGCATATACATATATACACATGTACACATATACATACACATAAAATGCATAATTCATATTTATATACATGTGTACACATATTTCTGTATACCACAAGCCATATGATAAAATCAATTTTGTTATTTAAAATCTTGAATAGAAGGACTTTTGGTTTTGTATCCTCAGCACTTTATACTATCTTGCACATAGTAGGAACTTACTAAATGCGTTTGTAGTAGGATTGGATCTATAATGGAAATGCTTGCGAAATGGAACTGAACAGATCTTCATGAAGTTATTGTTTTCTTTCTAAAGTATCCTAGAAAGAAAGATCAGCAAACTAGAGGTGGTTTTGGTTTTGCCTCCGCCAAAACCCTTCTGGTCTAGTTTTGGTATCCCAAACTGTAAATCACTCTTGGTTTGAGTCTCAAGGACTTTGGGACATGTAGAGAGGTCACTGGTTACTTTGTCTGCACTTCCATTTGTACAGTGGGAACAGCAATACTCTTTACATGCCACTTCAGGCAGTCATTGACAGAGATATATTAGCTGTAACCTGATAAAAGGTAATTCAGGGCCAAGACTGATAACTGGAAATAGTCTAATCAAGAAATCAACAAATCTATTCAAGATAGGGTAACAACTATGCTAAAAGATGGGGAAAGAAATTAATATATGAAATACACAAGAATAAGAAATAAAAGAAATATAAAAAATCATACCTACCTTCCTGGAACTCAAGGGTCTACACTGAGGAAATAAGACATGAAACTTTCAGGGAATAACTAAGAGATAACATTTATATAACGCTTTAAGGTTTGCAACCATTATCTCATTTTGACCTCACAACAATATTAAAGATGAGGAAATTGTTGCATGGAAAGGTTAAGTGACTTGCCCAGGATCACTCAGCTAATAAGATTCTGAGGTTGTATTTGAACTCAGGCCTTCCTGACTCCAAGTCCAGCATTTGAATAGGAAAGCAAAATGATGAAACTGGTGTTTTGGAAAGGTACTTTTATTATACTCATTGGTGAAAATCTGTTGGAAGCTTGGTAACTGGTTTCAGCATAAACTAGGGAAAGAGGGAGATTTCATTCTGGTGCACCAGCCAGGAGAATGTTTAAGGAAGGCAGAGAAGAAATTCAAAATTGTGGTAGTAGCAGGACAAATGGAGAGGAAAACATAAATCGAAGAATCATGGCAAAGAATGAAATAATCATGACTTGGTGACAGATGAGATGAAGAAGAGGTAAAAGTTGAAAAAAGAATTTTTCTAGAAGACCAGTAAAAATATGGTTAGCATTTCCCTTAGAGAGGTAGCATGGCTTAAGAGATGGAATGCTATACTATCAGTCAGAGACGCTCGGGTTCAAATCCTATCTCAAATTCTTACTAATTCTGGGACTCTGATCTCTCTGAGCCTTAGTTCTCCCTCTAAAAGTGGGAATGATAAAGATCCTTGTCTCAGAGGTTTGTTGAATGAGCATCAAACAGAAACATCTATCTATCTATCTATCTATCTATCTATCTATCTATCTATCTATCTATCTATCTATCTATCTATCATCTATCTGTCTATTAGTTTGAAAAGTTCAAAGAACCATGTAAATGTGAATTATTACTATTATTATGTGACAGTAGGTATCAATCTACTTCTTCCATCAAGCCTAGACCTGCTTGGAAGAGATTTTTAACCCCTCAAAAAAAGCACAGCTTCATGATGTACACAGGAAAAACCAAGCAGAAGCATATTGTTGAATGAATTAGGTGGACAACCTCTAAACCAGGTGCTTTAATTATATCCATTAATGGAAATCTTTTGGAAGCAGAGTTAAGTAGGAGTTAGAGAGCAGGCTTGGTGGCTTTATGATAATTGTTAAATTATTTTAGTGTTCTCAAACTTCTCTAAGAAACAAAGGCTCTCTTTTAAACAAATAAAATTTATTGATATCCTTTGAAAAATTCACCTACATTTCCCACTGCATACTTCCCTTTCCCCATCTCAGAGTCAAATTTTATAATACAGAATAAAAGAAGAGGAAGAAAAGTTTTATGGTTACATGACCAATAAAATGGAGGACTAGCCATTTTCCCTAACGATCAGGATCCTTCATGTCCAGAATAAAAATGCATTGCAGCTTAATCCACAGGCTAAGATACCAAAGACTTGAATGGATGAGGACTTGATGAATTAATAAGTAAGAAGGCTAATCTCTAATCCCTAAATTGTTCTCCCAGTTACACCACCTGCAACAGTCCCCATGCTCTGTCAGGGCACAAGTTATATTCTAGGATCCACTCAGCAATTTCCTCACTATTATTGTAGTCTTTTCCAGCACAACACTTTCCCCTTTCCTCAACCCACCATTCTGTGAAAACAAGCAAAAGTCAACTGTGCTCCCTCTCTCCTATCCTGTACAGAGAAGACAAAAGTACAGGAAAATAGAAGCATGCTCTACTTTTGGTCAGCAATGCATTACACTACAGTAATGCTCAGTCAGAGACCTGAGCAACACAGGGAGCTAAGGCAGGGCACTACTACGTACAAAAGACTCTACCAGAGTAAAAGAAAGAAACAGCTAAGGTCAGCTGTGTCCCTCCATAAGTCACTATGGGCAGATCACAGGCCCAAAGAAAAATGACTTCCCCTACATGGGAGGAAGTTGAGATAATTTTGAAGTCTATCTCTCAGGGGATATGCATCAAAGGGGAAAGAGTAAGAAAGTGAGCAATAGGAGAATATAGGAGGGGAAAATGAAATTGTCAAAGATCTCAGAAATAACAAAATTCAGTAAAATATTAGTGGATAAACCAACAGGGAAGATACTGATAGCAGAAAAGAAGTTGGTCTTCAGGACTTTTAAATGAGCGCCAAATCTCTGAATAAATACTTAAAGACAAATGAAAATAAATCAAGCTACTGAGTCAGAAAATTCTAGTGATTCTCCAGAGAGCATGGAATCACAGCCATATGTTCACAAATGATTTAAGAGAGAAATGAGAACCATAAAAACAAATTCTTTCTGCACAGCAGAAATAACTGGCAGAATAGAAAAAGACTTGCATTTATGACAGCAAATGTTGCAAAAAAGATAAAAGAACAACTGGTTGGGAATGTAAATACATTGAAGTGAAGGAAAATCTGGAAGAAGATAAACAGATTAATAACATTAAAAGAATATATGGTTTCTATAAAGCAAAACATTAATCTCAAGGAAAGCATATATAGGGAAAAATTAAGGATTATAAATCTCCAAGAACATGACAAGGAAAAACAAAAGTGAACCCTATAAAGCAAGAATAATGTAATAAAACTGTCCAGAATGTTTGGATACAGAACACAAAGTACTAATCAAACAAACAAAAATAATCACCTCAAAAAAATAACCTGTGCTATAAACTTCAAGTCAAATAGTGGTTAATGTAACAATTCTAGTGAAAAATAGTATTTAATCAATCAAACAACTGGGAAAAAGATTTCCAGGTATCAAAGAATGGAAATCTGAATAACACAAGAATATTCTGCACCTACCAGAAAGTACAGAAGGAAGGAGCTCAAGACACAGCTCAAGATGTAACCTGAGTCTAATCATCAATGAAAAAAGATGAGAAATCAATGAAAGGAGGGGTATTAGAAGTAGTCCTACCCCTTACAAAAAAATGTGAGATTATATGCTTTGCAGACATCTCAGATAACAGAAAAACAGAATAACAAATATATGTATCAAAGAAAATAAAATTTTCCAGAAAAAAAGGAAAATAAAACAGAAAAATAAAGGCAACTACAGTAAAAAAACAACAGCAACCCAACATAAAGAGATTTTTTTTGAGAAGAGTACAAGAAAATAATGGTAAATGTCAAAATTAGAAGAAGTGATGATGGAGGAGCAGATCTGAAGCACAACATATATATATATATATATATATATATATATATATATATATATATATATACACACACACACACACACACATACATATGGGTATATTTTATATGAGCACATACACATGTGTATGTGTATATATAAGTGCACATTATTGATTGGTTCTTGTCCTTCATCTTCGAAGAGGACCAAAATGACATCACCATGATAAAGTGAAATTTCAGTGTCCAACTGGTTAATCAGACCAATATGAGCTCAGAATGCTCTACCACAGGTTGGGTACAGATTAATCCATGTGAATATATGGGGTGGTACTGTCTCAGTTCTGCTTTGCTCAAAGAGCACAGCACCTTTCTGATGTGGATCTGCCATGCTGGGCGGTCCTGTGCCAGTGTCTCCCATGTTGCAACATCAAATACAAAGTTCTTGAGAAAGACTTTGAGAGTGACCTTGTATTGCTTCTTCTGGCCACCATGTGATCATCTGCCCCATGTAAATTCTCCATAAAATATTCTTTTTGGCAAGTGTATATTTTGCATTCAAACAATGTGGCCAGCACATCATAGTTGCACTCTCTGAAGTATAATTTGAATATTTGTCAGCTCAGCTCGAGGAAGAATTTCAGAGTCTGGTACCTTATTCTGCCAGGTGATCCCCAGAATCTTCCTAAGGCAGTTCAAATGGAAGCTATTCAATTTTCTGGCATGGTGCTGGTAGACTATCCATGTTTCACAGGCATACAACAATGAGATCAGCACAATGACTCTGTAGACCTTTAGTTTGGTAGTCAGTCTAATACCTCTTCTCCACCAAAGTTTTCTTCAGAGACTCCCAGACACTGAACTAGCTCTGGCAATGCATGCATCAACCTCATTGTCAATGTGCACATCTCTGGAAAGCACACTACCAAGGTATGTGAACTTATCCACAGCATTCATAACTTCTCCATTTGTTGCAACCGATGGTTCCACGTGTGGATGGTGTGGTGGTGATTGATGGAGCATCTGTGTTTCCTTGGTGTTTATTATTAGACCAAAATTAACATCACAGCTTCAGAGGTTCCATTGAGTGCACAATCATCTGCAAATAGAAAATCATGGACCAGCACTTCCTCTGCTTTGGTCTTGGCTTGTAGTCTTCTCAAACTGAAAAACTTACCATCATTACAGTAGTTGACCTTGATGCCATGTTCATCTTAATTGAAAACATTTTATAACATGACTGAAAACATCATACTAAAAAGCATGGGAGCAGGCATGTTGCCCAGTTTCACTCCACTGGTGACTGGGAAGGCACAAGAGCATTGTCCATTATCCAGAACCCAGGCACATATGCCATCACAAAATTGATACACAATATTGATGAACTTCTCCAAGCAACCAAATTTTGACATAATTTTCCATAAGCCAACATGACCAACAGTGTCAAAGGCCTTGGTCATATCTACAAATGTTGTGTACAGACCTCTGTTCTGCTTCTGGCATTTCTCCTGGAGTTGTTGGGCAGCAAACACCATATCAACTGCTCCTCAGCCCTTTCTGAAGTCACACCGACTCTCAGGTATATGGCCATCTTAATATGACTATATTAAGGAGGACTTTAGGAAGAATTTTGCCAGCAATGACTGAGAGAGACCCCCATGAATGTTGCAGGACAATCTATTCCCTTTACCATTATAGAGATGGACAATGGAGGCATCCTTGAACTCCTGGGGGATAACCTCCTCTTGTCATATAACCTGGAAATTTCAGTGAGTTTTTGTATGAGCAATGGGTCCCCCTACCTTGTAAATCTCAGCTGGAATAGAATCAGCACCAGGTGCTTTGCTATATGAAAGGAGCCTAATGGCTCTCAAAACCTCTTCTTCAGTTGGAAGTTCAGCTAAGAAGGGATTGACTTATACCTGAGGTAAATTGTCAATGGCCTCAGCATTGATTGATGATGGTCTGTTGAGAACACTAAGGAAGTGTTCAGCCCATTTTTCTAGGATCATGTCCTTATCACTAATCAATGTGACTCCATCAGCACTAACTAGTTGTGATGCACCATAAGTTTTTGGTCCATAAATAGCTTTCATGGAATCACAAAAGTGCTTTGGATTGTTACCATCAGCATAAAACTGAATTTCATCTGCTTTCTTACTGAGCCAGGAATCCTGAATCTCTCTAAGCTTTACTTGTACTTTGCTTTTTATGGAATTAAATGTTGCCTTCTTAGAGGTGGACGAACTAAACTGCTGGTAAATCCTGTGGAGTTCTTGTTTTTCATTTAGCAGCTTCTTAATTTACCCATCATTTTCATCAAACTAGTCTTGGTGTTTATGAGTGTTCTGACCCAGATGAACAAATGCAGTGGTGTTCACCAAACCTCTGAAAGCTGCCCACTCCTTTTCTGCTCCACTGTTGCCAACTGTGTGTTGGCTCAACTTTCCCTCCAAGTCAGCAATAAACTGTTTGCCCTCAGAGAAGAGTTCTAATTTGTTGACATTAATTCTTCTAGTAGTCATTTTGCCTTGGGGGCAGTACTTTTGATGAATGTGAATATTTAGTGAATATTGCATATTTGATGTGCACATTTTAAAGTGTACATTATACATATAAATAAAAGTCATTCTCCAATAGATAAGTGGTCAAAAAATGTGAAGAAATAGTTCTCAAAAGAAGAGAAGCAAGCTTTAAGAACCACCTGAAGTAATCTCCAAATCACTAATAACAAGACAGATTATAAAAGATCCATGCTTGCCCATCCTACGTAACTCAAAGACATAATCTTCTACAAATTTACAATAGAATGTCTTCCCAATGGGTTGGCAGCTTTCCTCTACTTTTCCTATTCCTACCAGGGTAGGAGTGGAACACTCTGGTCATCCTTACCAAGTATGCCTTTTTCTTGACACATGACCATTCCATATTTCTTTACAATTATAAATTTCTTTGATGACATTCTTTACTCTGGATCTTCATAGTTCTTTATTTGTCCTCTATTGCAACCTATCCATTCTCTCACCCCTACATGCTTCTTTATTGCCCCACAAATAAAAATAACCCTGAAGTTTTACCCAACACCCAGAAAATTGCTAAATCTGACAGAAGATAGGAATAGTCAGTATTGGAAGGGTTGTAGGAAGATAGGTACATTTGTCTATTGTTGGTAGATGGAACTGTGAATTGACACAATCATTTTAAAAAATGAGAATTTTGCTTACACAAAGAAAGCAACTAAAATGTACATACTCTTTGATCCAAAGATTCCACTACCAGGCTTATATCTCAAGCATGTCAATAGTAAAAAGAAAGCTCCCACATATCCCTAATGATTTATAGCATCACTTTTTTGATCGTAGGAAAGAATTTGAGGGGGAAAAGTAGATGCCCATCTATTGGGGAATAGGTAAAGAAATTAAGGCAGATCAATGTAAAGTAATATTATTGTGTTATAGAAATGAAAAAAGTGAAAATATAGTTAAGACAGAGAAGTGTGGAAAGATTTACCCATTTTGATGCAGAAAGAAGAAAACAAAGCCAAGAAAACAATATACTAAACTACAACAATGAAATTGAAAATAACAATCAAAGTGAATATTACAAAACTATGACAAATAGTTAGAAAGAAAAGAGAAGAAACTCCCTACCTTACTCCTTTACATGTTAGTATAGTATATTACATATATCTTTTGAGTTCATTGATGCAATGATTGTGTTTTCTGATTTTTTTTCTCCTTTTTAAGAAAATATTTACAATATGAGATAGATATATGTAAGAAAGGAAAAGGGAGATACAGGGAAAATTATGACTGTAAAAAATGATACCAACTTATTTTTAAAAGAGATGAAGAAAAAAAGTTCAACAAAACTATTCAACACATTCACAAAGTTCGACATTATTTGCAGTATTATACATCCATTGCATCCACCCCACATGCATCTCTTCTGCCAACAACTTGGGAGTGGTGTCTTCCCATTTCTCTACTTGGGGGCCAGATTTGGTCATTATAATTTTGCAAACTTTAGTTATTAACTCTTTTGTTTGACTATTATTCTTTACATTTTCATTACTCTAATGATTGTCTATATTGTTTTCCTGGTTCTTGCTTTGCTTTGTCTGCAGTCTTTTCATTTAAATCTTTTCATACTTTACTGTATTCATCATTTCTTATTTCGCTGGAATATTCCATTTACTTAGTGCATCACAATTTTTAAACAATTTTCCATTTAATAAAGGCCCATCTTTTTTTCTGTTTTCTCAGTTTATTTATTTTTAATTAATTTGTTTTCAGTTTTCAACAATCACTTCCATAAGTTTAAAATTTTTTCTCCTTCACTCTCCCTTTCCTTGTCAAGACATCATGCAATCTTATATGAGTTCTATGTAAACATTCTTATTAAACACATTTTCACATTGGTCATGTTGCATAGAAGAATTAAAATGAATGGGAGAAACCATGAGAAAAACCAAACCAAACCAAAACATAACATAAGAGAAAATGGTCTGCTTCATTCTGCATTCTGATTCCACAGTTCTTTTTTCTGGATGTGAATGGAATTTTGCCTCAAGAGACCTTTGGTAATGTTTTAGGTCCTTGCATTACTGTGAAGAGCTAAGTCTATAGATACCATCTTCACACACCATGGCTGTTACTGTATATAATATTCTCCTGGTTCTGCTCATCTCACTCTGCATTAGTTTATAGAAGTCTTTCCAGGTTTTTCTGAAGTTTGACTGTCCATCATTTCTTACAGCACAATTCCAAGGCCCGTCTTTTTAGTATCATTATTTTTCTGATGTCATAGTATGGCTATAAGATATGTTACATTATAGTCTCTGAAAATTTAAAACTGAATATTATCCAGGGGGCAATAGAGAGGCATGGGTGGTGAGTGGGCTTTAATATAGAATGAGTAACTATGAAGAACCAGAGTAAAGAATGTCATAGAAGAAATGTATAATTGTAAAGGCAGATGGAATGGTCATGGGGCAAGAAAAAAAACATACCTGGTGAAAATGACCAGAGTGTTCCACTGGTGCCCTGCAGTGATAGGAGAAGTAAAGGAAGACCTCCAACCCATTGGGAGGACATTCTGTTGTACACTTGTAGAAGGTTATGTCCTTGAGCCACATAGCATGGGTGAGCATGGATCGTTTGTAATCTGTATTATTAGGGAGAATATCCACATTAATGAGAGAAGAGATTTCTTGGACCATTTGGATATTCTCTGAGTATCACTGATAGGAATCACATACTTAGGAAGAAGCGTTAATTTAGGAGAGAAAGGAATGATTACAGTTAAATGAGCATTTTCCTAATTATAATCTGGTAAGCCTCCAAAGAAGGGTGACCAGGATGACCACAGGGTTTACAGAACATGTTATGTGATGAACAGGTAAAGAAAGTAGAGTCATTCACACCAGTCAATTAAGAGAAAACTTGGAATGGGAGGAAAATGTGGAATGAAAGCTATCTTCCAGTATTTTTCTTTTTTTTTTTTTTTTTTTTTACTTTGGATTTCCTGTTGTTAGGATTTTTTTTTTTTAATTTATTTATTTAATTTTTTTTACATTCATTTTCACAAATTTTTGGGTTCCAAATTTTCTCCCCTTTTATCCCCTCCCCCCACCCCAATACCCCATGCAATCTAATTTTCCCTATCTCCAATCTGCCCTCTCTTCTGTCATCTCTCCCTTCTCTTGTCTCCATCTTCTCTTTTCTCCTGTAGGGCCAGATGACTTTCTATTCCTCCTTAACTGTATGTCTTCTTTCCTAGTTACAACAACAATATTAAACAGTTGTTCCTAAAACTTTGAGTTCCAAATTCTCCTCATCCCTCCCTCCCCACCCATTCCCTTTGGGAAGGCAGGCAACTCAATATAGGCCATATCTGTGTAGTTTTGCCAATGACCTCCCTGATAGTCGTGTTGTGTAAGACTAACTGGATTACCATCCCTCCTAACCTGCCCCTCATTGTTTCTCTTCTGTCTTTTGATCCTGTCTCTCCCCAAGTGTTGACTTCAAATTGCTCCCTCCTCCCTTTGCCCTCCCTTCCATCATCCCCCCCCCTGCAATATCTCTTTCTCCCCCACTTTCTTATACTGTAAGATAGGTTTTCATACCAAAATGAGTGTGCATTTCACTCCTTCGTTTAGTCAAATGTGATGAGGGTAAACTTCTTGTTTTTTGTTTTTTTTTCTCAGCTCTCCTCTTTTTCCCTCCACTAAGAAAAACTCCTACCTGCCTCTTAAATGACATATAGTTACCCCCTTCCCTTTCCCTCCCCCTACATTTCTCTCTCACCATTTACCCTAGTTTCTTTTAAGGAATGGTCCCATCTATTCAGTTCAATCTGTGCTCTCTATCTCTGTATGTGTGTGCATGTGTGTATGTGTGTGCATGCGTGTACATGTGTATGTGTGGTCCCACCAACTACCCAGATACTGAAAAGTTTTAAGAGTTACAAATATTGTCTTTCCATGTAGGAATGTAAACAGTTCACTTTTGGTAAGTCCCTTAAGACTTCTCTTTGCTGTTTACTTTTTCATGCTTCTTCTCATTCTTGTGTTTGAAAGTCAAATTTTCTTTTCAGCTCTGGTTTTTTCATCAAGAATGATTGAAAGTCCTCTGTTTCATTGAAAGACCATATTTTCCCTTGAAGTATTATACTCAGTTTAGCTGGGTAGGTGATTCTTGGTTTGAGTCGTAGTTCCTTTGCCTTCTGGAATATCCTATTCCACGCCCTTCGATCCCTTAATGTAGAAGCTGCTAGATCTTGGGTTATCCTGATTGTATTTCCACAGTACTGGAACTGTTTCTTTCTAGCTGCTTGTAAGATTTTTTCCTTGAGCTGGGAGTTCTGGAATTTGGCCACAATGTTCCTAGGAGTTTCTCTTTTTGGATCTCTTTCAGGAGGTGATCGATGGATTCTTTCAATACTTATTTTGCCCTCTGGTTCTAGAATGTCAGGGCAGTTTTCCTTGATAATTTCATGGAAGATGATGTCTAGGCTCTTTTTTTGATCATGGCTTTCAGGTAGTCCCATAATTTTTAAATTGTCTCTCCTGGATCTATTTTCCAGGTCAGTTGTTTTTCCCATGAGATATTTCACATTCTCTTCCATTTTTTCGTTCTTTTGGTTTTGTTTTGTGATTTCTTGGTTTCTCATAAAGTCATTAGACTCCATCTGTTCCATTCTAATTTTGAGAGAACTATTAAATTCAGTGAGCTTTTGAGCCTCTTTTTCCATTTGGCTCATTCTGCTTTTGAAACCATTCTTCTCCTCATTGGCTTTTTGAACCTCCTTTGCCAATTGGGTGAGCCTATTTTTCAAGGTGTTAATTTCCTCAGCATTTTTTTGGGTCTCCTTTACCAAGGTATTGACCCGTTTTTCATACTTTTGTTGCATCTCTGACATTTCTCTTCCCAGTTTTTCCTCCACCTGTCTAACTTGCTTTTCAAAATCTTTTTTGAGCTCTTCCAGGGCCTGAGCCCACCCACCACCCCCCTGGTGTGTCTGGGGTACTGAGGCCCCGCCCTCCACGTCTTTCCCTGATGGCAAGAATACATCCTCATCTTCGTCAGATCCGAAGGTCGGGATCATTTGCATTTGTTGGAAAAAACTCTCTAAAGTCTTATTTTTCTTCCCTTTTCTAGGCATTTTCCCAGCCAGTTACTTGACTTCTGAGATTCCTTTCCACCCCCCCCCCATCCGCCCAGGTAGTGCTTGGCCTCTGAGATTTAAATGGGCTTTCCTCCTGCTGGCTGTCAATCAGTGAGCTTTAGTTCAGGTGCTGGGGTGGGGCCAGGGCTGCCTCCAAGACTCTGATCCCTCGGGGGGCTTTATGCAGAGACTTTCAGGAATGGAGCGGGTGGGGGCGGGGTGGGGGGCCCGCCTCCCAATCTCAGCTCCCCTGGGGGTCCCGAGCAGAAGCCTTCAGCAACAGAGCGGGGTGGGGGCAGGGCCGTCTCCCAGGCTCAGCTCCGTCCGGTTTTATGCGGGAATCTTCCGTAATGAAGATCCTGCCTGCTGCTGGGGGATTCCTGAGTCCTGGGCCGCTGGTGCCTCAGCCGCCGCCCACACCTCTGCCTCCACCGCTTCCTGCCCCCGTCCCTGCTGCCGCCGCTTCCTCCCGAGGGGGCCCGAGTCACGGAGACGCCCCGGCTTCCCCTCTCCTTCAGCCCGGCCTCTCTCACTGACCTGCTTCTGTGGGCGGAGGGGCTTTCCCGGTTGCTGGAGCCTTCGTCTCTGAAGCCTGCTCTGATCAGCTTCTCTGCGGCCCCGGCCAGGGCAGCGCTGGGGGTCGGGTTTACTTTCCGGGGCGCGCCGGACCCTGGGGACGGGTCTTCAGGGCTCCCTGGAACGGAAATCTCTTCCACTCTGCTTCTGCACACCTCGTATTCACCCAGAAGTTATGGGGGACTCTTTTTACATTAATTCTATGGGCTTTGGTTTCGGAGCTCGTAAACGTGCGTCCTTCTACTCCACCATCTTGGCTCCGCCCCCTCTCTTCCAGTATTTTTCAATACTGTCATTGTCTTTTGGAAGAGAGACCAATTAGACTTGGTATGCTTGACTCCAGAAAACATTTTTAAGAGTAGTGGATTGTAATGAGAGTTAAAAATCTTCTCTGCCCATTGATGGGCCTCAGGTGGGGCTATTGAGGGAGGCTTGATTAGGGGAGGCTTGTTCCTTACGAAGCCCACCCCTTTTGCTAATTGTTAATGAGGCACTGGGTCAGGAGGAGTCGTGCCCTCTGGCTCTGAAAAGAGTGTATATACTCTGGGGCTTTGGGACTAAGTTTTTGGAGGAAGGTTTGGGTGCCAGATGAGACTCTGGGCAGTCATTTTAAGAACGTTTATCCCCCTTGCCCCATCCTCCTATCTCCACCCCCACTTTGAAAACCCGGATGTTGGTGCTTCTCTCTCTGGCAAAGATATATGTACTGATATATATAGTCAGACAGTTGGAATCCTTGTCTATTGGCCCTGCTTGTATTTTCTCTATTGGCATATGTAATTAAAATGAAATTGTTTAGCCCTCCTAAAGCTGCTTTCTTGTTAGAAAAGCAGGTCTAAGAACCTGTGCAGCAGGTCCTCCTGTATATGTATGCCAGGGTGCTTACTGCCACATGGATGTAAGTTGCAAAAATGAAAATATTGGCTTGATGTAAGAGGGGGGAAAACTTACTAACATTCAGGAAAATTCCAAATTAGACCAGTCTGCCCCAGGAGGTAATAGGTTCTCCCTCAATAGAGACCTTTCAAGCAAAAGTTGGGTGGTAGCTTGTCAGGTTTGCTGTAGAAAGGATTTTATTCACATATTAGACTAAAGGGGCTCTAAGGTCTTTTCTAACTCTAAGACCTAGGTTCATCTCTTGGTGCTGGCATTTACTCCCATAGTGGATAAATCACCACTATGAATTTCTCTTTCCTCACCTAGGAGATGAGGATAATACTTAGACTCTCTACCTCATGGGATTGTTATAAGGAAAGCACTTAAATGTTATAAAAGATGCATGTTAGTGCTGTCTTACGCTTCAGAGGTCAGCAATGCATACAGGACAGAGTATTAGATACTATTAGATGTGCTTCCTTGGAGAGGTGTGGAGCTATAAGTTTTGTTTTTCATTGGTTTTGCTGTGTTTTTAAAAAATTATTTTCCTTTTTAAGGAATTTCTCTCTGTGAGGGGAAATGAAGGTTTCTCTCTACTGTGAAATGAAAATGATGTAAAAATAGAAGATATCAAGAGTTTTGCTTAAGGAGATTTTTAAAAAAAATTTTAACTTCAAAAAAGAAACCTGTCCTTTAATAGAGGATGTGTAATTTGATAAGCCATGACTCTAGTTGCTAGCAAACATCCAAAACCAGGATCTAGTAGAAGGCCACTGGACTGAGATGGTTTTCTGCTCAGCTCAGGAACTGCTGACCTGTATGACCTTGGGAAAGTCACTTTAAATCTCTATAACTTATTTTTTTCTATTATTTAAATTAGTTTTCGAAGAAATGACCTCAAAATGTTGTTTTCAGCCCTAGGAACCTTTGTCTGGCTTCCTAAAGCATCATTCACTCCTTATGAAAGAAGCAAGCTAATTTCTCTTTCTATAAAATGCTGCAATTTTGCTTTATAAAGGTTGTCACTTATAAAACTTTTTGATCCATTAGTTTTTATTTCCTACCCTGAGTTGCTAATATGCAGTAGGGTTTTAGGGAAATATCTCTAGAGCACACACACACATTTTATTTTGAAATCAGGATGAACATCCTTCCTGGACTCATATTTCTCTAAAACCCAAGAGTGTGACCATTTTCTCAGAAAGCCAGAAGCAAAGGGTTTAAAATCTAGGGAAGCAATGACATACAGTAAAAAAAAAATTTCTAGGATGATTCTTGATGCCTTTCTAATCCTACAAGGCATATCATAGTATTAAAAAGTAAAAAGAAAGTACAAGAGGAAATAAAATAAGTGCAACAATAATAATGGCAACTCGCATTGATTTAGTATTTTATAGTCTATAAACTATTTTCTTTACCACAACCAATAATAAAAGTAACTATCATTTATATAGTACTTTTAAGGTCTGCAAAGCATTTTACAAATAGTATCTCATTTGATCCTTACAATAACTCTGGAAAGTAGGTGTTAGTATTATCTCCATTTTACAGATGAGAAAACTGAGACGTAAAGAAATTACGAGACTTGCCCAGGGTTACACAGGTAGAAAATATTTGAAGATGGTATTGAACTCAGGTCTCCCTAACTCCGAAAACAACAGCACTGGGAGGTACAGTTAGTGCAAGGTTACTGTTCTCATTTTTACGGATGCAAGAAAGACTGCCAGTCAGACAAGTAAAGTAGCTAATTTCTGTTCACATGGTTACTAAGTAGCACAGCTAGGACACAAACTCAAGTCTTCTCAACTTTCTTCAAAATCATTTCATATTTACTCATATATTTTGTATTTACATATCTCTATGTGTGTTGTTTCCTACAAGTACAATATAAACTTCCTAAGAGCAGGGATTAGATTATTTTTTTTTTAATTTACTTTAGGATACTCAGTGCCAAACCCAATTCCTGGTACATACTATCTACTTAATGAATGCTTGTGAACTGAAATAAATAAATTGAAATAAAAATAATGGTGGTGATAGTAGTAGTAGTAGTAGTAGTAGTAGTAGTAGTAGTAGTAGTAGTAATAGTAACGTTTGCCTAGCATGTACCTGAAGCACTTTTGACATCATCCTACAATGCTTGGCACTCTTACTTATAGTTAGAAGTGGAAAGTTATCTATTAAAAGCATAAATGAGTCAAATAATTCCCACACAGCTCAAAAAGCATGTGTGTGTGGGAGAATATTTTCCCCAAATGATGAAGCCCTGGATACTCTAATAGATTCCATTAATCTAATCCCTAGCCTAGTTTTTAGAAAACTAATACTTAAGCCATTTACACTTGGCAGGAGGATGTCCCACAGAATGTGTGTCATAAATATTCCATTCTTTCCAATTTATTCTCTATGAATAGGATTCCATCATTATTATGCAGCAGTTAGTTGACAATTAATCAACACATGCATTGAGTTGGGATTTTATCAACCTACAGAACTTCCAGTTTAGGAGTTCCCTAACTGAAGGTCTTCTGTAACTCATTCTGGTTGCAGTTTGTCCTTTGTTCTTGAAGAGGACCATGATATCAGGGAGATGATGACATAACTTGTCGTTGACTTTGATTTGAGTAAGCGGGAGAGCTGTGCACAATCACCAGCTTCACTTTCTCCTTCAGAGCCATCTGGATCCAGTGGTCACATATAGATCAGGAGGAGTGGAGATGGCCCAGGATGCAGTAGGAGATCTTGGTTCTTTTAAGCTAAGTTCTTTCCAGGTTCTCACTTTTGAGTGAGGCAATGCTCATTCAGTGAATAGACCTCGTCAAGAAGGGCATCAAGGGATGGTCCCTTCAATAATAATAATAAATCAAACTGAGAGGGGAAGACCCTCAGGGATGCTGGCCAAAAGAGAGTCAGGATGGCCACAAAAAGTAATCTTTAAGTGGTGCTGGGCAGGTGCTTGTCCAATTCCTGATATCCAGAGTGAATTGAGTTTAAGGCTTGGCCTTAGGGAAAGAAATCTAGCCACTAAGCCCCAAATTAACTAGGTAGTTTTCAGCCATCAAAATTTCCCTTCCTTTGGCAGAATATCCTCAGGTAAGGTCAGAGGAGGAGAGGAGAAGACAGGAGAGGAGGAGGACAAGCTAACCTGAGGCACAAAACAGTTAAATGATTTGCTACAGGTTACACAGCTAGTAAGAGCCCAAAGAAATGAGGCAGAGGCCTGATTGGCCAATAATAGATCCTAGACCAAGCCTCATTTGGTCATTGTTTGGGCCCTTATTGACTCAGAGTGAATGTAAATAGCTACTGTTTCTTTTTTGACCAGAAATCCTGAGGGTCTTCCTTGGGATTGATTTTTTTTTTTTCTTGACTAGGTAAAGAGGTCATTCTCTGCCTCATTTCTTGCCTAGCCTTAATCACTGAATGGGCATTGCCTCAGTCAAACTGAACCCTGTAAAGACCTTAGCTTAAAAAGACCAAGGTCTCCCATTGTATCCAAGGCCTTCTCCAGTTGTCCTGATCTACTTCTTGCCACTGGATACAGCCGACTCCAGAGGAGAAAGTGAGGCTGGTGACCTTGCCCAGCCCTCCCTCACTTAAATCTAATTCATTGCAAGTCATGGCATCACCTCCCTGGTGTCATGGTCCTCTTCAAGACTGAAGGACAAAATACAAAAGCAACAGTAATAAGAGCCCAAAACAAGATTTGAACACATCCCTTAACTCCAAGCCTACACCTCTGTCCGATATACTATGCAGCCTCTATAAATTTCATCTCTATAGGAAGAAATGGTGATGATGACAATGATGATAATGATAAAATTTTATGTGATACACCTGTGTATTTTTTTTTGCTTAGATAGAAAAAGTCTATTCATGTATTCATTAAACCATTTGAGAACAGGGCTAGGTATGAATGTATATATGTATATGTTTATAGATATCTGTATATATGTAGAGGAAAGTTGTATATATGTATATCTATGTCTGTATACATAGATATACATGTGGGTATACCTACATATATCCGTACTTCTTTAGGGAGGGGTTGATAGAGGGAGGGGATAAAATAAAGTAAAAAGTACACAGCAGAGAACAAAACAAAACCTAGATGAAAGAAAATCAATGATGGGTAGCTTTGAAAATAATGTGCAGAATTTGTTACATAGGCTTCCTTGAAATGGAATTTCATTGAATTATTTTATATTGATTTCTCTCTTATATTCTGCTATATAGATGGCAATGTTTTTTTCTTCTTTTCTCATTTTGTATTTGTTTTAAATAAATAAAAAATTACAAAAAATAAAAGAATAGGGATAGATACTGGGAGATGTTTGAATATTTAAGAATTTCTAGATCAGCACTTTCATCTCAGTGACTTTCCCTACTTAACAGCCTTCATGCATTGCTGGAGCCAAAAACATCCCTCAAATAACTCATCTCCTGGTGCCCGATCTTCCAGTGATGACCCCTCTAGACTAGCTCCTCTACCCTGTGTGACAGGCACACAATCTGTCACCCGACCTGTATTTGAAGCCTTTGTAGTTAGACAGGACCTACCCAAGTTTGTACTTTGTTAGTTCAACTTTCAAAAACCAGAGGTCATCTGCATATCAGAATGAGGCACTGAAGAAGGCTGTAAGAGATACTGTTCAAAATTAGCAAGACATAATCCCTACAATGATAGGTTTACAAAGGATTTTGAATATATTGTTCCATTGGTGTCTTACAACCCTATCAAATAAGTGCTATTATTATCCCCATTTTATAGATTTGTCTGGCACATAGTGAGTGCTATTAAAATATCACTCTATCCACTAGGCCACCTATATATGTCCCCTGTGAAGCTTAGAGTCTAAAATGGCTGATAAAACACATCAAATATGATTAGAATAAGAAATTTAGAACGTGATGGGTCCATAAAGAATACAAAGGGCTACAAGATCAGACCAAGGAGAGATGACTTCCTGCTGAGAAGGACTCATGGAGAAGGCAATAGCTGACCTGAAACATCAAGTATAATGAGCTGACAACACCAAGAAGTGAGATGAAGGAGGTAAAATAATCTTCAAGAGTTACCAGAAAAGCAAGTAAGGAAATAAAACCCCATCTGATGTGAGTCAGTTGTGGGCAGTTGGGGTTCTGTGAAAATATACTCAGAATGTACCTAGCGTTCCAAAGTCACTTCCTCATCAACAGAATCTGAAATTCACCAAGGTCAGGCTTACCCTCATAAAGTTCAAATGCCACCTTGGTTCTAGTGACCCTTTAGGAGTTCATACATTCATCCAATTCCATCCATCCATCCATCCAACAGAACATTATTGAATAATTCCAGTGAACAGAGGACACAGAGAAAAATAAAATTTGTAGGTGTTAGACTTACAATTTAGTGAACAATCCATCTATCCATGCCTTAAATGTCATTCTAGATTTAATGGTTAGTGTACTAGGGCAAAGAAGATTAAATTTAATTTTTTTAAATGTTCATTAAGCACCCATCATTGCACTAGGGAGAAAAGAGATATAAAGGATGAAATAATCCTTATTCTCAAGAAGCTGAAATTCTACTGGATTGAAACTGTTTGTGTGTGTGTGTGTGTGTGTGTGCACACGCACGTGTGTGTGTGTGTGTGTGTGTGTTCATTTAGGTCTAAATTAGTGCCAATAATAAATACGTGTGCATATATTTGTGGTGTATAGGTATTCAACTAGTTGCCAGTTAGTGTCAGTAATAAATATGTGTGATGTGTCTGTGTTCAGCTAAGTCCCATTAAGTGCCAATAATAAGTACATGTGTTTAAATACAAAATAAGTGCAGAATGAATGCAAAGACATTTCTGGGAGCAGGAAGCTTGGGAAAGACGTAAAAGCCTCTGGGAGGAGAAGGTACTTGAGCTGAATCATGATGAAAGCTAATAGTTTCTAGAGATGTGGGGGTGGAAGGAAAATTTGAGACAGCTTTTGCAAAGACATGGGGGCAAGAGATAGAATGTCATGTACAAAGGATAGTAAATAGGTCAGTTTGTCAAAAGTGAAGAGTTTCTAAGTAGGAGAAATGATTAATCAGCCTAGAGTCAGACTGTGACAGGCTTTTATGATAGGGGATTTTATATTTCATTCAAAAGACCATAGAAAGCCACTGAAACTTATTGAGCAAGAGTATGATCTGAGCTTTGGTAAAAACAACTTGGTCCCGGCACAGAGGATAAATTTGAGAACTAGGAAAAAATCTAAATGCTTGGATATTTAATTAGGAGATTAATGCAATGTTTCAGATGAGAGGTAATAAAAGTCTGAAAAAGTATGAGAGGAGGGAAGAGGAGAGATTTGAAAGATGCTAGTGAATCCATCAGATTTGGCAACTGATTGGTAATTAGAGATAAGTGAATAATTGCAGATAACCCAAGGTTATGAATCTGAATGACTGCAAGGATGGGTGAACTTAACAGAAATAAAGGAATAACAAAGATGAGACAGATTTAGAAGGCGAGGTAATGAGTCTTTAAATATGTTGAGTTCAAGATGCTTACGGAATATCTGGGAAAAATTGTTTGACAACTGTCGTTATCTGTTTGTTTTTTTTTTCTTATTTCAAAGGTCATATACTTGGAGGTCTCATTCTTCTGCTTTCATAATATGCCCAGTTTCCACAATCCTGTAGCCAAATAGCCAATTAAAATATTTGAGTGTTCTAGTGGGGCCCATTTCTGAGATGATGACAATGTCTTGAAACCTTGAGCTAAAAGTCCTTTCCTGAGAGATGAAATATTTCCTCTGAAAACCTGGTTTCAAATAGCAATGTTCTTCCTAGGGTTTGTTTCCAAGAGCTGACCTTGGAGTTCTAAAATAATATCTGTAAGATCAAATGGCAAAGGTGACCAAAATCATCCTTTTCTCAATACAACCAACATGTATGGATGTAGGACTGAAGCTCAGGAGAAATATGAGGACTAGAGTTATATATGAGGTGGTCATTTGTTTGGAAATGCTAACTCAGGATAACTGTTGAGATTACTGAAAAAATGATAAAGAGAGTAAAGACAAGATAGTCCAGGATGGCCACAGTAAAGGAAGAGGTCATTGATGATAATTCAGCAAAGGAGACTGAATAAAGATGAACCAGACTGATCAAACTCAATGAGAACAGTGCTATGAAATCCTGAGTGGGAAGAATATTGAGTACTAGTATCAAACACTGAAGAGTGCTCAAGGAGCATGAGAACTTACAAAAGACTTTTCAAGAAAGGGAACTTTGAGAAATTTCATTTGAGTAGTGGGACAGAAAGCAGGCGAAGAGAAGTTGTGAAGTGGATAAGGGTTGAGAATCTAGAGGCAAAAAGGCTGGATAGCTTTTATAGGAATTTGGTCATGAAAGGGAGGAGAGATAAAGGATGATAGTTTGAGAAGGTAATCAGATCAAGTGAAGGTTTTTTTAATCATAGAGGAGATCTGATATTGAGGAAGAAGATGATAGGTAATGAGAGATTGAAAATTAAGCAGTGTGGTGGCAAAGAATTGGAAATTGAGGGGATATCCATCAAATGGAGAATGACTGAACAAATTGTGGTATATGACTATAACGGAATATTATCGTGCCATAAGAAATGATGAACAATTAGACTTCAGAAAAATGTGTAAGGACTTATACTAACAGATACTGAGTGAAGTGAGAACCAAAACACTGTGCACAGTAACAACCATATTGTGTGAGGACTGACTGATAAACGTGGCTCTTCTCAGCAATACAAGGATATAAGACAACTCCAAAAGGACTCATGATGAAAGTGCTATCCACATCCAGAGAAAGAACTTTGGGGTTTGAATGCAGATGGAAGCATGCTCTCTTTTTCCTTTGTTGTTTTGTCTCTTCTTTCTTGTGGTTCCTCCCATTAATTCTAATTCTTCTTTACATCATGACTAATGTGAAAATATGTTTAATATGAATGCATCTGTAGAGCCTCTATCAGATCGCATGATTTCTTGGCGAGGGGAGAAGGAAGGGAGGGGGAGGAAATTTAAAACTCAAAATGTTATGGAAGTAAATGTTGAAAGCTAAAAATAAATAAATTTTAAAAAAATAAAATTAGACAGTGGCTTTTTAATTTTTTGCTGAAAGGGATGGTTCTTTGGGTGAGAGAAACAGACTCATATGAGGAAGTGAAGGTGATGCAAAAACAAAGATAACAATAAACACTTTTAAACTCAAGAATTCTTAATCTTGTCTGTGTCACGGATCTTATTAGCAGCTTGGTGAAGTCCATGGACAATTTCTCAAAGTAGTGTCTTCAAATGCATAAAATAAAATATATAAAATTACAAAGGAAATAAATTATATTGAAATAAAGATGTATTTTTTCCTATCAAAGTTCATAGTTTTCCTATCAAAGTTTCCTATCAAATCTATCTAGGGATCCCAGGTTAAGAATTCTTGCTTTAAATTTCAAAGATTTATAGGATACAAAAAGAACAAAAAGTGAAAAAAAATAAGAGAAAGGAAAGTTACTCAAAAAGATAAGTTCCTAGTGGAGACAAGAGGGGAAGAGAACAATGATACAAGTAGAAAAGTTGACACTGATTAGGAGGATAGTCTCTTTCTCTGAAATTGGAAGTAAAGATGGAAAAAATGGGGGATAATTTTGAGTTTAGTTGAAGTAAAGATTTGAGGCATAAAGGAAGTGCTAAATGGATGGCCTAATTTTTTTTCTCTAATGGATTGTGGTAGGTAACAATTTAAGAATGGAATTGCTCCTCTCCTAGAGGGAGAGGGAAGAGTCATGTAAATGGCTTGAGAAGGGTAAATAAAAGGTCATCATGGTGTAAAAAAAGAAAAGACGTCATGAGTAACATAATAAAAAATTAAATAGAGAAGAATAAAAGGTGATACATGAGCACCTAGTAGATATTAGGTGACATAAATGTGTAGTGGACTCAGTCACTCAAGGTGTGCATGCCTTCCTCTTGGGACATCTAGGATCATGAGAATATCTAGTGGAGAAGGAAGATGATGGGAATGGAATATTCTGGGGTCAAGGTTTGCAAAGGGATGCGTGCCAATAAGACAGAGACAAGGAATTTGGAAGTAGAGAACAGTGTATAAAGTTGTACTAGTCAACTATAGGGTCAAAGTTTTCAAGAGAGATACATGACTCCAGAGAATATGGAATGGCTTAGGAAAGAAAGGAAAGGTGGAATGTCTAAATGACAGTGAAAATGGAAAATAATTTTAAGAGAAAAGAAGCATGGAAAATGATGAAAAGATATGATAAAATAGAGAGATTTTAGAATTAGAGATTATGTAAATGGGAGTAATTGTGGGTAATGATGAGATCAAGGCTATGATTATCTCTGGTTGTGGATGAAGTAGAATGAAGGAACAGATCATGGAAAGAGAGGAGGTTGGTGAATTAGGAAGTAGGGTATTTGAATGAACATTAACATGGAAGTTGAAATCAAGTAAATAGGCAGAGACTGAAATGGAAAGGAAAATTGTGAGCCATCTATGTACTGAACTTGAAAAATCACCCAGGGGCTGGAATTTAATTCTCATCATAATTTAAATAAGTTGGTATATGTGAAGAGAGTGAACCTCTAAGTCAGAAAGGTTATTTAGTGCAATGCTGGGAAGCAGAGTTTCTTGAAATTATAATAAGGAGCATGAAATATATCTATTCATTCTTTCCACTATCCTCCCTGTGCCCAATGCACACAGTGTCTTCATGTTGTTTCCTATCAGAACCAATTTTCAAAAAAGTAATACTATGCTCTTCATACTAAGGCATACCTACACAAATAATACATAGATGCATTTAATTTTTTATCATTATAAAGATAGCTCTTATCACAGTGCCTAGGATGAAGTAGGCCCTGAATAAATGCTTGTTGATAGAGGATTTTCAGTTAAAGAAAATGCTGCTGTGTTACACTGGAAAAAGCAGATATGCTTTTGCTTGCTACATATTTAGTGAGAAGTTACAAGTTTAGTTGATTATATTGGCCAGATTTGAACTCAAGAAGTTTGGGACTCTATCTGATACTATATCCATTATGCCACCTAGCAGCCCTTTCCTGATAATTATGGCATACTATTATAGAAAATATGCCAGATTTGGAGTGCAAGAGATTGGTTTCAAATCTTGGCTAAGATGCTTCTTAGATGTAACTTTGGGCAACAAAAATGGACATAATTATATCTATGCTACCTACTTCCCAAAGTTCCTGTATGCATAAGAAGGCACATCAACCTATAATATAAGTATAGGCTCCATTTTGATCTCTTCTTTACTCCTGAAAATAAATGGACCATCAAACATTTATACATAGTGATGCATTCGATTTTTTTCACATCATAGAATTATTAAATACTAAATCAGTCATGGTATTTTCTTTCTAGGAGCTCTGGGACTTTAAGGTGGATTTTTTATGTGAATTTACCAAAGAACACTGGAATTTCCCCACAAGATACAGTTAAGAGTTTGGTACACTTCCACATTGTTCTTTGTTCTCCAAGAACTTCAAAGAAGTGATTTACTGAGATTTGACTCCACCCTTCAAAATGTCGTGTCTAACTTGAAGAGATAATGAAGATTATTATAATGAATGGTAGGGATATTGACATTAATTCACAAATGGATTAAGTATATATTGGGCAACTACTGTGTGCCCGACATTTACACTTTATTGGGAAAAGAACTCCCAAAATAAGGCTGAGATTATGTTTTTTGCCATCAAGGAATTAGCACCTTCATTAAAAAGAAAGTTAATTGATCAATAAGGTGATAATAGCTAGTATTTATTTGTATCCACTTTATGTTTTATAACACACTTCATAAATATTATCTCATTCTGTGCTCATATCAGCCCTGGCAGGTAGATGCTATCATTTGCAGACAAAGAAATTGAGGCAAGCAGAAGTTAAGTCACTTGCTCAAGGTCACTCAACTAGGTAAGTATATGAGACTATACTTGAAATCAGCTCTTCCTGATGTAAGGGACAGTATACTATCCATTGCCTTTGATGAATAAGGGAGATGAAGGTGCTCTCATATGCATTTCATAGGAATTGTGTTATTATTGTCGAGTTTCAAGGTAGGGTATCCTATCTAGATGTTTGGTAACCTACTTCCCCAAACCATACTCTCTTTCTCTCTCCCTTTCCCTGCTCTGTCTCTGTCTCTGTCTGTCTCTCTGTCTCTGTCTGTCTGTCCGTCTCTCTCTCTCTCTCTCTCTCTCTCTCTCTCTCTCACACACACACACACACACACACACACACACACACACACACACACACACACACACACTGCTCTTCTTGGCTCCAGTTCAAAGCCTCTTTCCTTTGATGTTTCCCTCTTTAAAGTGTGGGTAGTCCTTCTACCATTACAGATCACATTCTCTTAATGGAAAGTCTTTATTTTGTTGTGTCCATTAATGACCTTATGGTTAACTTTCTGATGATGAGCCTCTCTATACTTACCTAGTTCATTATTTAAACTGTATTCTATCCTTGGTCCAACGGGCTTGAATCTCTACTCTTATTTTTAATACCTTTGTGACCTCAGAGAAGTCACTTAACTTTCCTGGGGCCCAGTTTCCACATCTACAAAATTAAGGGATTGGATTAGATGACCAGTATGTTCCCTTCCAAAGCTAAACCTATCATTTTATCAACCTTTCCATCTTAATAATCATCCTTAATCTTTACTATTATCCCTAATTAATTCTCAAAATCACCCTATCACTTCCACAAATAATAAGTTCTGACACTTGTACACCACTGGGATCCAAACAAGTGGATGCAGTGTGGTATAGAAAAGTGTTAGCCTGGGAATCAGGAAGACCTGTTTGTTATCCTGCTTCTAACACTGACTGGGTGACCATGGGCAAGTCATTTGTCTTCTCTGAGTTTTAATTTCCACATCTACAAAATGACTCGTTTGAACTTACATCCCCTCCCTGTCTAACTTTTTAATCCCATGACCTTGGAAGAAGAGGAGATACAAAATATTGATTATTTGATTATTCTAGGTTTGTTTGTTTTTTAAATAATCAAGTCTTTCAGCCTTTCTGATGTGGAACAATTTTCTTTTCCTGAAATGTCATGGTTTCAGGTATCCTTTCTGATGATAGGTTTACATCAAAAAATTCCTCTCTTGTTTATTTTTTCCACAAAGTGACATTTTCTCCCCATTCTGAATACTATTTCCCCTCACAGATGGATAAGTGACCCATAAGTTTTGAAAAAATACATAGAAGAAAAAGGGCAGAAAATGAACTACATTAACCTTCAGAAGTTGGAAATCTGCTTAAGACGCATTTCTCTAATTACAGTTTACACAGATCAGCTGGAAAGAAAAGGGCTGAGTGTTTGCAATTCTCCCATAGAAGACATCAGATAAGCACCAAAAAAATTAAAGACCCAAGCACTTAAACAAATCTTAATGTACTATTAGGAGTGTCAGAATGGAATGAATCAGTAAAAGAGTTTGGAAACTGTCAGCAAAATGAAGGTGAAAGTAATTTCTCTTTTTCCTTACACCCCAACTTAGCCCTTAAAAGGCAAGGGGAGCTGATTGGAATCCTTTCCCACTCTCCTTGGCACTCCAACCACTCATATCTGAAGTGAAGGCCAGTAATAGCCAATACAATCATCTAAACTTGTCGCTTCTCACTAAATGTCGAGCAAGCAAAAGCAAATCTGCTTTCTCCAGTGTAGCACAGCAGCATTTTCTTAAGCTGAAAATCTTGTATCAACAAACATTTATTGAGTGCTTACTTTGTCTCAGACGCTGTGCTAAGAGCTGTGTTTTTGATGATGAAAAATATAAACAGCCACTGCTCTATAATATATAAGGTTACCTGTTTATGGATATAGCAATTGTTATAAATGCATGTGAACATGCACACATATAAATTTACATGTACATATATATATATTGACTGCATGTGCATACCATTTACATGTGCATAGTTATATGTATATTGCATGGATAACACATGTCCCCACACACATGCACACAATATATACATACAATATACTTATACATGTACATAGATAAATTTGTATTTATAATTCTATATCTGTATATGGCATATAGTCACATATATACATATGTTTGTATATAAAGTGTATATGACATGCATATATACATGTCCAAGGAAACCAGTAATTCTAAGAGGAGATGAAGAGGGAGAGCATTCCCTTTGATCACATCCTGTAGGGATGGTCAACGTAAATGAACAGAAATATCAGGGCAAATGAGTTTGACATAGCACAAATCAATCAATCTACAAGAATTATTAAGTTCTTACCATGTACCCTCACCTTTCTAAGTGCTAGGGATACAAGGACCAAAAATAAATGTTTTTTGTAAAATAAATAATTTAATGAATTTAAATAAAATTAAAATTTAAAATAAATTAAAATTTAAAATAAATTCAGTTCCTGAGCTCAAAGAGCTCATTACAATGTCAGGACATTCTAATGATTTTAAAGATTTCTCACTAGCTTCATCTCCCTGTTCTGACTTTTACTCAATGTTGTGGTTTGCCCTTTGCTTTCAAAGTGGACAAGTGATAAGATGATGCCAGGGTAAGGGTTGTGTGTCTGGCTATGGCTGATCAGTCCAACACAAATTTGGAAGGCTCTACCACAGGTTGGGCCCAAGTAGTTCCTTAGAACATTTGGAATAGAGATGTCTCTGGATTTGTACAGCTCAAGTTTGACTTGTGATACTGCTTTGTCCATAGGGCACAGTGCCTTTTTTGATGTGGGTATACTGTGGTGGGCAGTCCAGTGCCAGCATTTCCCATGTCTCACAACTGATACCTTGTACTGCTTCTTCTTCTGACCACCATGTGAGTGTTTGTCTTGTGCAAGTTCTCTGTAAAATAGTCTTTTATTTAATCCTTAACTGTCTGATCCTTCACCTGGAAGATATCCATTTGCCTGAGAGCCAGTATGGCTTTGGAAAAATGCAAGGAAAATTGACATGGTGTTTGCTGCTCAACAACTCTGGAAGAAATTCCAGGAACAGGAAAGAGGTCTGTATATAACACCTGTTTACCTGACCAAGGTCTTTGATAATCTCAGTCATGAGGATTTGTGGAAAATCTTGGTGAAATTTGGCTGCTCATAGATTCATCAGTATTGTCTGCCAATTTCATGATGGCAAGCTTACATGAGTTCTGGATGTAGGACAGCCCTGTGTGCTTTCCAGTTCTTATTAGCTATCTCAAAGTAGAAAGGGCTACATAAGGAGGCACTTCATTTCTGTAATGTGAACAACCACAGGAGATGATGAGAGTTAAAGATCTTCCTGTGCTAGCAGGCCATCTTGGATGTAGCAAGATGCTTGCTGCTACAATTCCCATTGGTGGAAATACTGAAGTGAGGGCTGGCAGATGCCCTATCAGGATTTTATGGCAGAGATTCATGCTTCAAGTATAGGCTGGAGGTCCCTCTGAAGTCCCTCTCAGTTCTGAATTTTTTGTAATTCCCTGAGCAAGGAGTAACTTTTCTAATCCTCAGTTTTCTCATCTGAAAAAGTAGAATCAAAATGCCAGTCCAGTCTCATTCTCAGAATTGTGGTGAAGATCAGGAAGTGAAAATACAGTGCATTTTGTCAAATAAATGTAAGCTCTTTTTGATCCATATCTGTGATTTCAGGATGCAGATGTTGAAAACTCACTCTACCGATGCAAATTAAGAGATGTCTTTAATTTATATTCTTAGAGAGTGACCTGGGACACAGAGGTTCAGAGGTTTGTCTGGGGCAAGTGTTTCCTGGGTATGTCAGAGGCAGGATTTGAAGCCAAATCTTTCTGCCTCCAAGGTCCATCCATTACAAAATTCTGCCTTTTAAATGTAAGATAGTAAGATGATACCGATGCTAAAATCAAGAGTTATAGAAGTCAATATAAAAGCAGAAATATTGGAGTCGGTGATACCATGGAAGAGCAGCTGAGTGGTGTATAGGATGGAGCACTGGGCTTGGAATCGACAAGACTCCTTTTCCTGAGTTCAAGTCTGGTCTTAGACTTCTACTAACTGTGTGACCCTGACCAAGTCATTTTGCCCTGTTTGCCTCAGTTTCCTTATCTGTAAAATGAACTGGATAAGGAAATGGCAAACTACTCCAGTATCTTTGCCAAGAAAACTCCAGATATATCACTGAGTTGGACATGACTGAAATGACTGAACAAATGACCATGGAATAGACTACTGCTGCTGCTTCTTGGCAGAGCAGAGGGAGGTTCAGGGCCACAATGTGAATCCTTATCTGCTGCAGGTATGATTCAGGGGCTATTAGAAATTGGGGTTAAGGGAACTTGCTGATCAGCATGAACCTCTCACACATACTGCATTGGGAAGATCACCCACATCCGTACCTAGCACTCAGAAATACTGTTTGGGTTTTGTTGGGAATTTGGGTTTCATTCAATTCTACAGAATATTTTCTTTTCTTCATTCTTTCTATAATGTTTTCTTTGTGCTGCTGTGGCATACTACAAGGACCCTTCTTCCATTGTCATTTGGCTTTTCTCCGCAATCCCTGGACTAGAAATCACCGTTTGAAGATCCACAATACCTCTTTCTTGAACACAAACCCCAACAGCCTTTCTCTTTGAGGCTCTCTGTGGCATTAGGCACTTTTGACATCAGTCCTGAAGCACTTCCTTCTTTGGGCTTCCATGAAAATAACCCATGAGGTCCCTTCCCACTCATTCTTTTCAGCTATAGTCTACCACAGGAACTCTTATCACATTGCCTTTTGACTTTTGTCCCCACCACCGGACTAGAAGTCACTGTTTGACACTGTTGACATCAACCCTGAATCACTCCCTTTGGCCCCATGACAATGATCTAAGAAAGTCCCCTCCTACTCACTCTCTTCTTTGCTATTTTCTCATATTTCATTGAAACATTTGAGGCCATATGCAGAGAAATCCCTCTGAGCACCTTCTCCTCCTTCCACATCACTCAGATGCTTTCTACCCACAATCTCCTCCTCCACCCCTGTCCCCCATGAAGAAGTGACCCTTCTGCTTACCAAGGTAAACCCTTCTCCATCCCATTCCATTCCATCTTCTCCAGAAAACTGCTCTTTTTATCATCCTTATTTTCTCACTTATCCTCATTCTCGCCCTATCAAGTGCCTCCTAGGTGATGCAGTAGATACAACCCTGGGCTTAAAGTCAAGAAGAGCTGACTCAAATATGTACTAGCTATTGGACCCGCGGCAAATCACCTGATCTCTGTTTGCCTCGGTTTTCTCAACTGAGATAATGGAGATAATAATAGCACTTGCCTCCCAAGGCTGTTGTGAGGCTCAAATGAGATAATATTTGTAAAACACTTAGGATAGAGTCTGGTACATAGTTGGAGCTACATAAACGCCAACTATTGTGATTATTATATTTATTTCTTCCCTTTTATTGTTTTACAATCATTTTCATTTGTATCCAACTCCTCATGATGCCATTTTGGGTTTTCTTGGAAAAGATACTGGAGTGGTTTGCACTTCCTTCTTCAGCTCATTTTACAGATGAGGAAGCTGAGGCAAACAGAGTTAAGTGACTTGCATAGGATCACACAGCTAGTCTGAGTGTTGGATTTGAACTCAGGAAAATGAGTCTTTCTGACTTCAGGCCCAGTGCTGTATCCACTGCACAATTTAGCTCCCCTATTGACCCCTTACTACCTATAAACTCTAACAAGTCTCTCCTATCCTAGAAACAAACAAACAAAACCCTCACTTGATTCACCCATGCTAACTAGTTCTTTACCTTACTTTTTTTTTATTCATGGCCAAACTACTTGAGAAGGCTATCTATGATCAGGAAATAATCACTACATCTCTTCTCACTCTCTTAATTCTCTGGAGTCTAACTTCTGACTTCATTATTCAACTGACACTTCTCTCCTCAGAGTCACAGTGATCTCTTTATTGCCAAGTCTAATGACCTTTCTAGATCTTCATACTCTTGACAGAGTGTCTACAACTTTTGATCTCCTTTATACTTCCTTCTCTCTAGGTTTTTGGGACACCACTCTCTTCTGGTCCTCCTCCTATCTGATCACTCCACTGTTTCTTTTGCTGGATCTTTATCCAGGTCATATCTGCTGTCAGTGTCCTCCATTGCTCCATCCTGATACTATTCTATCCTCCCTCTATACTATTTTATTTGATGATCTCATCAGTTCTCATGGATTCAATTATCATTTCCATTTTGATGATTCTCAGATTTTTTTCCTAACCTCCAGTCTTGTATCTCTAATTGATTTTTATACATTTTCTAACTGTATGTCCTATAGACATCTCAAAGATACATATCTACAAATGAAATCATTACCTTTACCTCCAAGTCCTTCCCTCTTAACTTTGCTATCACTGTGAAGGAATAGCATTCTTCCTGTCACTCGGGCTCTCAACCTGCATACCATCCTTGATTTTTCACTCTCTCTCACCTCCATTATGCAATCGGTTGCCATGCCCTATTGATACTGCCTCCATGAGTATATACATTAGTATATGTCCCTTTTCTTCTCTGACACTGTTACCACCTTGGCACAAGATCTTTTCACCTCACAGCTGGACTATAGCAATAGCCTACTGACCAGTATTTCTGCCTCAAGTCTCTCCCTACTTCAGACCATCCTCTAGCCAGCTATCAAATTGATCTTCCTACAGGACAGGTCTGACCATGTTACCCTCCTATTCAATACACTTCAGTAGTTCCTATCACTTCCAACATCAAACATAAAATTGTTTGGATGGCATTCAAAGCCCTTCCTAATCTGTCTTCATCTTACTTTTGCAATCTTTTTTACATCATAATCCCCTTCACATACTCTCTGATCCAGTGACACTAGCCTCTTTACTGTTCCTTCTGACTCTGTTTTCAATGTCTGTCTCCCATGCCTAAACTGTTTTCTCTCCTTATATCTGCCTCCTGGCTATCCTGGCTTCCTTCAAGTCCCAAATAAAATTTCACCTTCTACCATAAGCTTCCCCAGATTTCCCTTAGAGCTAATATCTTTCCCCTAAGATTATATCCATTTTATCTTGTATAAATCTTGCTCAAACATTGTTTGCATGGTGCCCGCTCCCATTGGACGATGAGCAGGCATGTCTTTTACTTTTCTTTATATCTTAGCTAATTGCGTGGTACATTATAGGTGCTTCATAAATGCTTATTGACTTCATGCTACAAAGGTCTATTCTTGGACCTTCTCTTTTCTTTCTCTGTACCTCCTCTCTTGTTATCTCATTTACGGCCACAACTTTAAGTATTGCTTTGATGACACTGAGTCATTAACGCCTTTCTTACTCTCATGCCCAGTTGAATGTTTGACACATACTAGATGCTCAATAAATATATGTTGATTGATTAGAAAAATATTCCCTATATATAGTCACTAGGTTTGTATTTTTCAATCCACTGGTCTGGTTTTGTTTAATGAACCATATTTAATAATGTCTTTTTCATCATCTCCCATCTCTGCATTAACTGATGACCAATGAAAATATTGACTTCTTTTGGAAGATCTTGTTCAGTTCTACAAAAAGTCTTGTGATATCTTTGCTTTTAGAGCAGGTATTTTCATAAATTCTCTAATTGTCTTCAAAATGAATGATTTAATGAGGAAACAACACATAATAAAGGCTGAAAAGAGGAGAGCATTTTTGTTTTGTATAACTACATATGTATAACCTATAGCAACTGGCTCACCTTTCCATGGAAGGGAGAGGGAAAGAAGGCAGGGAGAGAATTTGGGACTCAGTTTTTTAAAATAATGGTTAAAATTACCTTTAACTGTAATTGAGAAAAAATACAAAATAAATGAAAAAACAAGGAGATCACCTAACCTGGAGGCATGATGAAGACCTGTAGCTAGAGAAGAAAATGATGAAAGAAAACAAGGCGCAGTGGTAGTGAAGAAGTATGAGTTTCAGAGTTAATGTCATCTTGAAAGATATTGAGTTTTTGGAAATCATAAAGTCCAGGAGAACAGCTAGATGGGAAATGAGTTGGGTGGCTCAGTGGATGAGCCGTTGGCCCTGGAGCTGAGAAGACCTGAGTTCTATTCCTGTCTCATACGGTTACTAGTTGTATAATCTTTGGAAAACCATTTAACCTCTCTCAACCCTAGTTTCCTCATCTGTAAAATGGGGATAATAAGAGCTCTCACCTCCTGGGATTTTGGTGAGGATCAAAAGAGATAACATTTGTAAAATGTTTTATAATCCCTAAAGTACCATTCATATGATAGTTATACAGACACACACACACACACACACACACACACACGTGTGTGTGTGCTACCCATTATTTAAATACCAGCTACTACTTTCCCATTTTACAGATGAGGAAACATTAAGAACAGTTAAAAGTTCTGTCCATTATCAGCAGCTGCTTACATGGAGAATTCAGGGGGCAAATTTGGGTCTGGTGCTCTTTCCACTCAACTATTCACTTCCTTATTTTTTCATTACATTTGATAAAACACAGGAGATGAGTTAGATTTTATCTAAAACCTTTTTGAGCACTGAAATTTGCTATCTTAAGATGTTCCTCAATGCAAGTTTTTTCCCAAACCAAGCCAGTGTTACATTGCATCTCATGTCAAATGTACTGTATGTGCCGTTACTAGATTTAGCCTATCTGTGGACAGAAAAAAAAATAGCATTTACTGGCAGACTGGGTGAGTCAAAAGGACAAGCTATTTTTGGCAAAGACCACTAAACTGGCTCAGTCATTTATATGCATTTTCTCAGCAATAAGATAAATGTATCCTCATAGTATTTCAGGGGAAATACCTACAGTGTTAGTGGGACTTCATAGCAAGATTCAAAGCATTTACGAGAATGGAAACATCAGGCGAGCCTGTGCTCTGTAATGTCAATATGACTGGCCTTTATTAGAATGTGGGGTTGGTTACAAAATCGCCACATAATTCTCAGTGCTGAATTTTATGTTAAAGGAACATCACATTTCTTTTTCTTAACTTAATATTCAATTAAATTTTGAGAATCAATGTTAGCATTGCAATGATTAAAATAAAAAGTTTCCTAATTCTGAGTTTCTTCACACCATAGTATTCTAATAGATCTGAAATATGAATATCAAATAAGAATTTCTGGTGGTGATGATCAGTTCCAATCAAGTCTGATTCTTCATGACCTCATTTGCTTTTGTTTTATTTTGTTTTGGCATAGATATTTGGCAAAGGATAATGGATACACGTCCTTCACAAGTTCTTTTTACACATGAGCAACTGAGGCAAATAGTGACTTGCCCAAGGTCACACAGATAGTAAGTGTCTGAGGCCAGATTTGAACCCAGGAAGAAGTCTTCAGATGAGACAGTTTGCATCAAAAAAGCACCTTTTTAACCTAAAAGTGTCATATAAGTGCTAGTTTTCATCATTATCACCATTAACATTCTTATAATTATCTCATCAACTTGGGTACTCCCTCTAATAATATAGATAGCAACCTATCCATGCCCAGTAAGCTTATATGACTCACCATTATATCTTCTCATAAACTTGACATGGAAGAAGATACACCTATTGTACTGTATCTTCTCAATGTGTTCTTTTGATATCGTGTAGACATCAATGTGTCACAGAGACTATGTGTATCTTTTTTATCTCTCATTCTCACTAGAGTTAACTGGCCCATCCCATTGTTCAGGCATAGACTTATTCAGTGCCATTCCTTATTACTTTCTTCTGTTCAGTTCTTTGTTATGGGTTGTAAACTGTACATGCTCACAGTGTATGTCTCCATTGTCCTTTAGGTCATTCTCAACTTTGATTCTTTAGAGACTAGAATATTTTATGATTTGAAGCCAGCCACCATCACTGGAAGAAGATTGGTGTTATTCATTCAAATATGTAACATGTAAAACTACTTTCTATCCTCTCCCCCAAATTGCCCATATAGCAAAACCAATAGCAGTAGTATTTTTGGCTATTAGACAGTGTAGACCTTTTCAGATGATAGTATTCTATAAATAGAAATCAGGAAAAAAATCTGCATTGGAATCCTAGCTCCTTCAGGTACTGACTACGTTTCCATAAGCTCGTCACTTGTGCTGTATGAATTTCAGTCTCTTTGTCTGTAAAATGGGAATCCTAATATTTGTAATACTTTCCTCATAGGGTTGTTATGAAAGACGGAAAGAAGGAATGGAAAGAGGAAAGAAGAAGGAAGGAATGCAAGGAAGAGAAGAAGGGAAGGAGGAAGGAAGAAAAGAAAGATGCAGGGAAATATTTATTAAGCATCTATTATGTGCCAGGAATTGTGCTAAGTGCTTCACAAATATTACCTCATTTGATCCTCACATAATCCTGGGAGGTTGGTTATTATCCCTATTTGCAGTTATAGAAACTGAGGCAGTTGAAAGTTAAGTGACTTGCCCACCTCACACAGCTGATAAGTCTGAGGTCAGATTTGAACTCAACTTAGGTCTTTCTGATTCCAGGCTTAGTACTTGGAGCTATGAAATTACGAAGAACTCACTTTGTAAAACTTCCCTTCTTGAATTTCCTTATGGTGCTTTGTCTAGATTCTTCCTTTCTCCTGATCAAATTCTCTTATATCAAACTTTATATATATATATATATATATATATATATATATATATATATATATATATATATATATATATATATATATCCTGTCTTCTCTATTAGACTGTCAGTTTCTTGAAAGTACAAATTAAGTTTGTCAAATCCCTATTGATTAGCTAGTGCCTTATATATAGAAGACAAAATAAATATTTGATTAATGAAATTGAATTAACCTGGAAAGTACATCTAAAGATAGCACATTTGACTCATATTAACCTTTTGATTAACCAGAATTTTCCATCTTCTAACCACTCCATATAAACAGGAACTTCCTGTACATCTTCAACAACACAGAAAGATAATATTTACATGAAATTTCTAAGGTATAAATGTGAATTAATATTGCTACCTCAAAAAGCAAGAATTACAGAATCTCTGATCTGAAAGAGACCTCAGCATTCATTTAGATCAATTCAAGACTTGAACACTCATCACCTCTGTAACACCCCCAAAACTAAATCATCCAGACTACTTGAACACCTCTAATGAAGAGGAACCATTGCTTCCTGAGGCAGCCATTCTTCTTTGGGACAGCTCTAATTATTAGGAAGTCTTTCCGATATCAAACCAAATTTCCCTCTCTCCAACTTCCATTTGTCGTTTCCAGTTCTAGTCTCTTGAGACAAGAAACAGGGACTAAATTCTTGTTCCACATAAGTCATTTGAGTACTTTAACAACCTTGTTATATCCTCCCTAAATCATTTCTTTTTCAATACTAAACGCAACAGCTAGTATTTATATAACACTATAATGTTGGCAAAGAACTTTACCAATATTTCCTTTTATCCACACAACCCTGAAAAGTAGATGCTATTACTATTTTACAGATTACTTTTACAGATTATTTTACAGATGCTATTACATTTTACAGATGAGAAAACTCGGGTAGATGGAGACTAACTTGCCCAGCATCACATAGCTACTAAGCGTCTAAGGTGGTATTTGAGCGCAGCTCTTCCCAACTCAAGATTCAGTCCTATCTACTGTGCCGCCTCGCTGCCTCATCAACACCTTGGTTCCTTCCATCAGTCTTCACACGATCTCCATAGGTCCCTTCACTGTCTTGGCTTCTCTGCTCTGGATGTTTGAATGTGACACTCAGAGCTGAAATGTTTTTGGAGCCCTTTATGGGGTAAAGTTCTTTAAATTCCTACTTAACCTAATCTGATTAATTCAATTCAATCCAACTCATTTCAATGACCATTCACTGAGCACCTCCTCTGAGGCAGGAATTAAGTTAGCTATCAGGGATATCAAAAATAAAAACAAAATAGTGCTCGTCTTCAAAGGAACTGATTTTTTGTTTATTTCTTGGAGGCAGACGCATGTTGCATGGACATTCAAAATGCATACAGAGTAAATACATAATAAAACAAATGATAAATAATATTGTACAAATACATAGCTATTATATAAATTTTATTAATAAATAATAACATTAATAAATAAATAAAAATAAAAAGTAATTTCAGGTGTAGAGAACATGGATTTTCTGGGGATGCAGAGATGACCTACTTCTTCTTTATACTTAAATCAGTCCATTCTCTGCTGCTGCCCACTATTCTGTATGACATTCTTGTCAGAAAACAATGCATAAAATAGTCTTTTAATCTCTCGATTTACTGGAGCAAAGTGAATCTGTTTGAAAGAAAAATTAATTGTCCAGTTGAGCTGTCTACATCCATCAAATTAACTGGATAATTGTCAAATTGCTACTTCCCATTCTGTTGTGGAGCTCCAGCCTGGGGCTAGTTGGCATGTTCAAGGCAATACTTACAGTCTGTTGACATCAAGGCCATTTAATCATAAATTGGCTCCTTTTCATAGTCACATCCAAATGAAATGGGATTTAAAGCTCAGAGGCAACTTAGAGATCATTTAGTTCTACTTTCTCATTTTAGAGTGACATTGTGGAACAAGAGAAGAAGGAGTGGGATTTGCATATTACCTGTGTTTAAATAACTGCCCTACTATAGAATTCCTATCTGTGTGATCTTAAGTAAGTCATTCTTGGTCTCAAGCTCTCAGTTTCCTCCTCTGTAAAATAAAGAGGTTTTACTAGATGATCTACAGGGTTCTTTCCAGCAAAAATATTTGATGAATCAATAATTGTGGAAACTAAACCCCCAAAAAGAGGTAAAGTGAGTTGCTAAAAGTCACATAGACCTTTAGCAGAGCTAGAATCTGAACCCAGATCCCCTGACTCTAAAGCCAAGCCTCTTTCTACTACATCTTGCTTCCTTCTCAAGTCAGACAACATACAGAAGGAATGAGATTTGATACATTCGTCAATAATACTAAAAAATGCCTCATATGAGAAAGCTAGAAAAAGTTATAAGATCTGATGTCAAAATCTTACCTCAAAAATTAGCTTTGTGATAACTGTTAAGTCATTTAACCTCTCCACCCTCAAGACAATGAAGACAATGAGTTAAAGGTGAGTTGTTGATCTGTGTTGATGGAGGGAGTTTCCATGCAAGGAATTCCTCGCGTTAAAGAAAACCCAGGTCTGGACCAGTCGTATATAGAGAACAAAGTGCTTCAACAATGCACAGAAGCAAAACAAATAAAAGCATGTCATAGCACATCCAAAATACTGGTAGAGCAATGTTTCACGAAAAAGAACTCAAGAAATACATAAATGAACTTGATTTGGGAGTGAGTGCAAATATATGGTCTCCTATTACTTGTCTCTCTGTAGATAGATGGGGTGTATATGTATGTGTTCATCCTTCATTGTCGAAGATGACCATGCCATCAAAGAAATAATGACATGACTTGCACTTGACTTTGTTTTGAGCGAAGGAAGGCTGTGCAGGTCACCAGCCTCACTTCTCCTCCAGACCCATCTGATTCCAGTGACTAGATATTCATCAGGGTGACTGGAGGTGACCCAAGATGAGGGAACTGGGGTTAAGTGACTTGCCCCAGGTCACACAGCTAGTGAGTGTCAAGTGTCTAGGGCGAGATTTGAACTCAGGTCCTCCTGACTCCTGCACTGGTGCTCTATCCACTGTACCATCTAACTGCTGAGAGATGGGGTGATGGCTCAGAAGGCACCATACCTGCAACTAGACTCATGGTTATATTGTACCCTGATTCTCAATAGTTATTTCTCCTCTTAAGGATTCCCTAGGAGAATACACCTTTATTGGGACACAGAGCTCCTGCTAGGCTAGGGGCCACCTAGTTCATCAAAAAAAACTATTTTTGAGTTATAAGGGTTATCTTTCTGCTTATGCTATGGTCAAAAAAGTTTGTTTCCTCCTTCAGGAGCTGCTGTAGAAATGTTCTAATGCTCAATAACAATAACTTCTTCCTCAAATCTATCTCTTGCTTCTTGTAAAGTCTAAGACAAGATTATGTTAATATCCCTAAACTTAAAATCATCCTATCTTGAATATCATTCTCTAAGTGAACCAGATAGAAACATAAAATGTGATTCACTTTTAGCTGTTAATTGATTAGACTTTAAAAATTATGAGCTTCTAGATGGCAGAGTAAAAAGCAGAAACTTGCTTAAGGCCCCCCCCCCACAAACCCTATGAATACCTGTAAGAATGACTCTAAACAAACTCTACAGCTACAGAACCCACAAAATGATGGAGTGAAACAAATCTCCAGACCAAGATAGCTTGAAAAGTCAACAGGAAGTGTCTATCACACAGGTCTGGGAGCAGAGCACAGTCCAATGTGGTCCAGGCCAGCAGAGAAAGGATGGGAGCAGGGCTCAGGAGACTGAATCACTGGCAGCTATGGTAGTTTTCAGACTTCTCAACCCACAAATGCCAAAGACAACATACAAGGTCAGTGGGAAAACTCTGGTACATGGTCTAACTTGACTCTGGCCCCAGCCCTGGGGTGGAGGTGGCAGTGGCAGAGGCAGTAGCAGTGGCAAGGCTACTTCTGGAGCTTTGGATCCTCTGATGGTAGGGGATCAAGAAGCTGATATAAAACTCCTGCAGTCTGGGAAAGCATACTCACACTCACCCTGACCCCCACTGGAAGTAGAGTCCTACCTTCACAAAGAGTTAGAAAGTCAAGTATTTGGCTGGGAACATGAACAAGCAGCATAAAAAATACCTCAGAGTATAGTATCTTACTTTGGTGACAAAGAAGATCAAAACGTAGAACCAGCAGGAGAAAACAAAGTCAAAGTTCCTACATCAAAACCCTCCAAGACAAATATGAATTGGTCACAGGTCATGGAAGAGCTCAAAAAGGAATTTGAAAATCAAGTAAGAGAAATAGAGGAAAATTTGGGAAGAGAAATGAGAGGGTTGCAAGAAAATCTTGAAAAACAAATCAATAGCCTGCTAAAGGAGACCCCCCAAAATACTGAGGAAAATAACACCTTAAAAATGGGAAAAGAGGTCCAAAAAGCTAATGAGGCAAAGAACTCCTTAAAAAAGTAGGATTGGCCAAATGGAATAGGAAGTCCAAAAGCTCACTGAAGAAAATAATTCCTTCAAATTAGAATGGAGCAAATGGAAGCTAATGACTTTATGAGAAATCAAGGAATTATAAAACAGAACTGAAAGAATGAAAAAAAATAGAAGACAATGTGAAAGATCTCATTAGAAAAACCACTGACCTGGAAAACAGATCCAAAAGAAATAATTTAAAAATTATTGGACTACCTGAAAGCCATGATCAAAAACAGAGCCTAGGCATCATCTTTCAAGAAATTATCAAGGAAAACTGTTCTGATATTCTAGAACCAGAGGGTAAAAATTATATTGAAAGAATCCACTGACCACCTCTGGAAAGAGATCCCAAAAGGAAAACTCCTAGGAATATCATAGTCAAATTCCACAGTTCCAATGTCAAGAAGAATCTATTACAAGCAGTCAGAAAGAAACAATTCAAGTATTGTGGAAATGCAATCAGGACAACACAAGATTTAACACTTTCTACATTAAGGGATTGGAGGACTTGGTATATGATATTCCAGAGGGCAGAGGAGCTAAGATTAAAACTAAGAATCATCTACCTAGCAAAACTGAGTATAATCCTTCAGGGGAAAATGGAATTTCAATTAAATAGAGGACTTTCAAGCATTCTTGCTGAAAGACCAGAGTTGAATAAAAAGTGTGACTTTCAAATACAAGAATCAAGAGAAGCATGAAAAGATAAACAGGAAATAGAAATCATAAGGGACTTATTAAAGTTGAATGGTTTGCATTCCTACCTGGAAAGATGATATTTGTAACTCATGAGACCTTGCTTAGTATTAGGGTAGTTGGAGGAAATATAAATGAATAGATAGATAGATAGATAGATAGATAGATAGATAGATAGATAGATAGATAGATAGATAAGATAGATAGATAGATGGCACAGGGTGAGTTAAATATGAAGGGATGATACCAAAAAAAATAAAATTAAGAGTTGAGAGAGGAATATATTGAGAGGATAAAGGGAGAGATAGAATGGGATAAATTATCTCACATAAAAGAGGCCAGAAAAAGGTTTCACAGTAGCTGAGAAGAGGGGGAAGGTGAGAAGAAATGAGTAAACCTTACTCACTGAATTTGGATTTGGCTTAAGGAAGGAATAGCATACACACTCAATTGGGTCTCTTACTCCACAGGAAAGTAAGGTGGAAGGGGATAATGGGGGGAGGATGATACAAGGGAGAGCAAATTGGGGAAGGAGGTAGTCATAAGCAAACATTTTTGAAAAGGGACAGGGTCAAAGTTGAAGAAAGAATAAGTGGGGGACAGGATAGAATGGAGGGAAATATAGTCTTCCACAACATGACTATTATGGAAGTATTTTGCGTAACTACACATATATAATCTATATTGAATTGTTTGCCTTCTCAATGAGAGTGGGTGGGGAGGGAAGAAGGAAGAGAATTTGGAACTCAAAGTTTTAAAAACAAATGCTAAAAATTGTTTTTACATGCAACTGGGAAATGAGATATATAGGCAATGGGGTATATAAATCTATATTGCCCTACAAGAAAGTAAAGGGGAAGGGGATAAGGGGGGCGAAAAAAGGGAGGGCAGACTTGGGTAAGGGGGAATCAGAATGCATGCCATATTAGGGTGGGGGGAGGGGAGAGATGGGGAGAAAATCTGGAACTCAAATCTTGTGGAAATGAAGGTTAAAAATTAATAAATTAAAAGATAAAAAACATGAAAATTAAAAATAAAGTAAAAATTATGAGCCTCTAATAATTTTGCTTTTAGGTATTTTGACGCTAAGATTTTCTCATACCCATGAAATCATGGTCTGGACATGATGCGATGAAGATGAAGATGATGATGACGATGACGACAACGATGTCAACAACAGTAGAAGCATCATAAAGAAACCACCATCACCAGCAATAATAAAGCATGCACAACTGATACTGCTTTACCTCTGAATACAATTAAGGTCAAAAGCAGAACGACTAGCCCATATATAGACAACATCCACAAGACCTCAAAACAAAGAATCATTTAAATTTAAAAGATTCATTTATAGAAAAGGAAATGTTCGCTCTTGTAATAGGACATCCAGTCATTACTACAAGAAACTACAGAAACTTCATCCTTAAGGAGCCTGGACCTAATCATCAATGCAGATGTGGCAAGGATATATCAAGGACTGTAACTCTCATTTGTGGCTCCAAGAAGCTATAGCATGAACAGTGGCCACACCCAAGTATAACTGTCTCAACAGACAGGTTAAACCCTGTTGAGGTTAACCAACAGGCCTCAGACACATTGGTGAATTAGGGAAAAATCTACCCCAAATCTGTGAAGACTTTCCCACAGGAATGGACCGATAACAATTTGTTCCAAAGGCCATGAAGGTGACTGAAGCAGACACTATGAAGTACTTAGAGCTTGGTCAGACATTGAAGCCGAGGTCATCCTCTGCATCCCATGCAATTGCTAGTTGTCTTGACTTTTGTCCTGCCACTGGACTTTGATGACTCTGGAAGACAGAATAAGACTGATGACTATGCACCTCTGCCTCACTTAAATCTAATTCAAGTGTAAATCCATACATCACCCTGTGGTATTGTTGGTCCTCTTTGAAAATAAAGGATGATTTTATTTTGTTTTTCTCATGGTTTCTTCCATTTGTTTTAGTTCTTCTATGCAGTATGACTTATGTGAAAATATGTTTAATAGGAATGTATGGGGAGAACCCATATAAGATTACATGTCATCTTGGGGAGGAAGAGGGGATGGAAGAGGAGAAAATTTGGAATTTATGGAAGTGATTGTTCAAAATTGAAAACAAATAAATTAATAAATTTGGAGGGGAAAGGGAAAAAAATAAAATGAAGGATGAAAAGCAGCAACATATCACTGAAGGTGGCACAAATTTAGCACCTGCAAGAGATGCAATCAAGTGGTCAGAATTATATATCACAAGCTCACTATCAGTCATAAACTAATAGACAATAAATTCCATAAATATGAAATACGAAACCCAAAATATCCTTGAGAACTCAACATATGATCTGTGTTTCAACTAAAGTATGACCACAATCACTGTTGCCTACAATCACCCAGACTTAATATTGACCCTTAGAAATTTTAAAATACCATTTTATCACATCTAACCACATTGAATGCTTGTTTACATCAATTGACATGAAATGAAAAGTTCTTAAAAGAGAGATCTAGCAGAAAAAATAAAATCATATGGAAATAAAATGAGGTACATGTTTTCCAAAGTGAAAATTGAGTTGTCCTAACGATGTCTTCAGTGAGCTTACAAAAGAAGAGCTTCAGTCCCCAAAATTGTGTTGGATTACATAAAAGGAATTGTTTCATTCATATATGTATCAGATTTTCATACACTAAACACAAAATGAGAGGATACCAATTTGTCCCAGACCATTTCTACCTCAGTTGCATCAAACACAAAAAGAGGAAAACAGCAGCAACCAATACAATAAACCACAACCACAGCAATGACAAAAACAAAAATAACAATGGAAGATAATGAGATCATAAGGATAAGTATTTATGGAAATGATGGGAATATCATTGTAGACTGAGAAAGTTTGTTATCTATCCCATATCCAAAAAGATATTCCCTGGTACTTAGAATTATATATCAGAAACTCTCTTTCAGGAACAAATAAATAGTAAATCACCATACAACAAATACAGATCTCAAAATATCCTGCAGAACTGAACTAGTAAATTATTCAGTTCAGGCATTTTTCAGTCATGTCTGACTCTTCTTTTGATATTTTCTTGGCAGAGATTCTGGAGTGGTTTTCCATTTTATTCTCCAACTCACCAAAGATGAGAAAACTGAAGCAAACAGTGTTAAGTGACTTGCCAGGGTCACTGTAATGTTAATTACATTAATGAGAGTTAAAGATTTCCCCCACCCATTAATGAGCCTGCCTATTAAGAGAAGCTTGATTAGGGGAGATTTGTAGAAAGGCTCACACATTTTGTTAATTTCTAGTGAGGCACTGGTTCTCAAGGGTTGGAATGTCCTGTGTCTCTGTAAAATGTATGCATATACTCTGAAGTGAGATTTTATTTTGGGGCTTACTCACTAGAAGTTTTTGTTTTGCTGGAAGCAACTTGGGCAGCCACTAAAGAACCCCCTGGCTTTGAAAACCCAGATATTGGTGCTTCTCTCTCTGGTAACTATTTATGTACATAATGGTCAGATAGTTGGATCTGTCTGTTGATCTATGATGTATTACTTATGTTCAGACAATTGGAACCACTGTCTGTTGGTCTTTATTTTTCTGTTTGTATTTTCTCTGCAGTTCAGGGTGCTGACTTTACCCTCTGATCTAAGTGAATAATATATGTACTTGATTAAAGTAGATTGTTGACCTCTCAGAAGTTGCCTTTCCCTTTAGAAAACAGGTCAAAGAATCTGTGATAGCAGGCCATCCTGAACGTGTCAGGGTGCTTGCTTTTACAGTCACAGAGCTACTAAGTGTCTGAGGCCTGATTTGATCTCAGAAAGATGAGTTTTCCTGATTCGAGGCTAGGCACTCCAAAATGTGTTATCTAGCTCTCCCAACAAAGTATACTAGAACCTTGTCAAATATTATCAAAGACCAAAACATTTGCCATAATCACCAGGAAATAACAGTAATTCCAAAAAATGATGAGCAATAATTTAAATAATTGTTTCCATCCCCAATATTCATAATCCTAAAGCTTCATGGAATAAAAAAGCACCAAACATAGAGATGCATATAATGGAGAGATCAAAATTATGTGGAAAGAGGATGAAGTTCCATATCATCCCTGTGGACTTTTCGACCTACTCCAAGGGTTGTACCAAGAATGTTTTCAATGAACCTATAGCAGATGAGCTTATGCTCTCATACTTTTATTCAACAGAAAAAACAACAGCAAACTATTATATTTTCCATTTGTGCAGGAGTCTGTAGAACAAAGGGGAAGTAAACCACAAATTTGCAAATTTGTGTAATTTGGGAGTTTCAGAGTTTTGTAGATTTTATATGACATAAAGTGACATGGAACTTATACTATTAAATAAATAGTATGTTGCACATTATTATACATGGTTATTTTATTTTCATAACTATAGGATAGAGACCTATCACAGGACTGTTTGCATCTGAACTCAACCAAAAAAGATGAGAGTGAGGTCATCATCATCATCATCATCATTGCCACTCATGTAGTATATGTTCTATAATGATTGCTATTTTTTCAATGAGCACTTTTTTTATCAGAGCTCAAGTAACCATTCCACTCAGCAACTCAAATATGTTGGTCAGTAATCCTCATATGCCTCTCTCCCTCAAAGTTGATCTGTGCTTGTAGCTCACCTGGGATTCTTTATTGTGTTTTTATTACTCTTTGATGGATTTAACTCATCTTCCTCAGAGCCATAAATATCAGGAATTTTTTGTCTGGGGAAACAGAGTGGCAAAGGGAGAAGGATGAGGGAAGCTTATCTGATTTATGGCTGCCAAAAGTAAAGAACATGCCCCATGAATATTCTTTCAGAATCCCCTAAACTTTGTCATTCTGAGGGCAAAACCAGATTGTCCCATCCTAGTTACAGATCTGCTTCTTCCCCTGTTTACTGATCATTCCCACCACTGGACTGCCTGTCTCAGCACCACCCCACCTCCCCACATCAGAGTGTTTCCCTGGAAGTGAACTTGGGCCACATGCTTGGAGGCTATTGCATATATGCCACTCTGAACCCAGAGTATAGTCCAACATAAACAAATAAAAATTAAGTATATAATTGTTGAGGGAAAAAAATGATTCAGCCTAAGCAGCTACCAATATGTTTAAACCCAATGACAGCTTGGCAAAAAAGAAAAAAAAAAGAGGAAAACCCTAAATTTGTGGAATTCAAGGGGTTTCATGGGTTTGTGGATTTCTACTGTTTCATGTCATGGGATGACTTATTCTATTTTGATGACTTTTGCAATTAGTTGAGGTTCTAGTAAGTTTGCTTTTCCTAGGGAAGAACCCGCAGAGAAGTGACATATGGCTAATGTGATTTCCTTGAAGTTCTCAAGGGTTTGATTGGCCTTGATGTGGTTTCTTTCATGGTTTCATATAGTATTTGCAGTACCTGAGTGGGCATGATGCTATTGGGGTCATATTACACTCATTTGTTTTCCTTTCAAAACAAAATCTACATCCAAATGCAAAATCTGTTCCTGGGACAAATAATTTCCCTTTGAAGAAACATCTCATATCATGAAATTTTAAGGTTTTGTTGTAAAGAGAACTGTTTTTTTTTTCATATTCTTGCATGTTTATTCTGACTCCCTGTATTTTAAATGAAGCCTGGGGGAGAGTGGGAGTCATACTCTGGACGTATTTTTCTTTAAATATCAAGGTATTCATTCATTCATTTGTTCATTCATTCACCAATCATTTTAAGCATCTACTTGCATAGTATCATGCTCTGGATATACAAAGGAAAATAAAATAAAATACTTTCAGAGAGCCTACTTTTTCGTACAGGTATACAACACTTAAAGAGATTAATGTAATCTGAGAAAGGGAAGAACACAAAAAATTCTGATCAAAGAAAAAAAAAGGATCCCCCACTGAACCCCCAGAAGGAGGTACTATGGTGAGTCTTGAAGGAAGCTAAAGATTTTGAGAGGCTGAGGAGGAGGGATGGCATTTGGGCCATACACTCAAACCTATGCAAAGCCAAGAGGGAAGGAAATCATTTTGGAGGACATCTTATAAAGTTAGCAAAGTGAATTGATAGGAATACTGTCACAAAGCTTCTCATCCCCAATATTGAAACCCAGGGATATCCCTGGGGAAAATGTGAAGGATAAATTTTCCTGTAAGGTTCGCTTATATCTCTCCCACCCCATTTTTTGTGACATTGTTTCCCCTTTTACATCCTTTTGCCTCATCTCCACATCCATATCATCATTGTACATCTACCTGACTGCCCAGAACTCTCTTATTATAACATCCACCACTATAACATCTGTCTTATCATGTTGTTTTAAATGGAAGTGAGGGAGGCAGAATAACAGCTAAAATCAAGCTGAAGAGCAAATTTTATTGTCCTTTTAAAAAATTACCATTCTACATTCAGAACTATCATATCTTCATAAAATCATAAATTGTCATATGGCCATTTTGAAAATGGTCGCCTGAGTTCTATAGGCTTTAAAAGATCATAATCTTTGTGTCAACTTTTAAAACAAACAAAAAACCTATATATACGTTGGCAAAATTTTTAAATTTATTTTAAACAGTAAAATAGAAGGCATTTAATTAAGGCATGTACACAACATACTGCTGAATCAGAATTTTTCTGAGATTTACTAATAGTCAATCCATATGTGTTGTTACCTATATTTGCTCTCTCTCCCAACCCCCAGTGCCCATGGGTTCTCACATGGCTTTAGGGGAGTCCTCCAAGGATCTGAGGTGAAAAACAAAAAAGAACTTGGAATGGTGATCCCTAACCAAACCCCTTCCCCCACCTGCCACTTTGGGTTTGCGGAAAGGGCTTATGAAGAGGAAAAGAGTTAAAACAGAAGGAAAGAAACAAGGAGGTCCTCCCTCTGGAATGGCTTGTGGGTACTCAGAAGTGGGAAATCATAATTAGACCTACCCAAAGAGCCACTGTGGGCTTACCCTGCCTCCCCCGCAACTGAGGCCTTAGGTACTCTCAGACTTCCAGTCAACAGTCTACCATTCTCCGGTCACTCATACCTCCCTTCCTCACAGGCAGCCATCCATACCAGTCCAAAAAAATTTCTTTAAGATTGTGAGGCAGACAGGCGGGCAGATGAAGGGGATTTTGTAGTTTGTACTTGTGATTTCATCAATGTTGAGGGTCCCCTGTGTTGAAAACCTCCTGAGCTAATGCAATTCCACAGCTCATGGTGGTGTATCTAGAGTATGTTAAAGCCAAGCTTCTAACCTACCTCTCTCAATTTCATTTCAATTTCAGTAAGATCTGTTTCAGCTATAACATTCTGTGATTAAACAGCCTACTCAGGAATATTAGGCATCCATTCGTTGTACATGAGGAATATGTAAAATGATAAGAGGGCAACATTCATTTGACACATGTCCTCCAGGTGCTAACTTCTCTCCAATTAAGTGACGCTGATGAGCATTGGGTTGCTGGTCATTATATCCCAGAGGGCTGCATTAGGGGGATGATCATTTTTCTGCTTTAAATATGAATGCAGAGATTGGTCATAGCTACAGGCAACGGAAAAGTACATTTCTGCCTCTCACTATGTCAGGCATGCATTTTATTTAAAGTAGAAGAGAAAATTCTTCCCTACCAGCTCTACATTATAATTTATTAGAGTAACTCACTTGTCAAGACAAAACGGAGCATATATTTGAGTCTAGAGACTCAGGTTGGAATGTGAATTCAGCAAGATTTTTCCGTGAAATGTGAGTACACTGTAACTTAGACTATTGCAACCAAAATAATGAAACCAGTGACCTTTGTTATAGCAATAATAACTCATATTTATGCAGCCCTTTATGTCTACAATAACAATAAAAATAGCTTAAGGTTTTATAGCATTTTAAAATTTACAAAATATTATAAACTTAAAATAGCCCTGAGAGGTGGATAGCACAAGAAGCAATGTCTGGTTTTTTTGTTTTTTTTTTTTTAATAATGGAGTACATCAAGTCCCTACTCTCAATCCTATGGTCTTATAAGAGGATACCAAGGCTGAGATTAGTTAAGAATCACTTTATCTGTCTATGGATGGGAGAGGGGAAGGATATGCCTGTAGATGACTTCAGTTTTCATAAGTCCTACAGTCAAGGAGACATCCCTCTGGCAGAAAGTCAAAGGTTGTGTGTGAGGCTATGGTGTGGTCATATTTCCCAGAACAAGAAATTTAAAGGAAGCTGGGGCAATCTCAGCAGGTCAGGGGCATAGGTATAGAAGATTTTAAGTTGATGATCAGGAGCATGGGGGCTGAAAACAGAACTACCAGAAAAAGCATAGATGTTACACAATAGAGATACAAGTAATAATCATGTGAAGGAGGGCCAGTTTCTGTCTCCTTATCCACTCCAGAGAGTCACAACAAAATGGGATATACTTCAGCAGAGAGATTGATGACAGATGCTGATCTGTTACACCTATGTTGAGTTTTCCTGACTTTCCTGGTAGATTGAGGATGGGTGGTGTAGTACTAAGATCAGCACCCCCAGAAGACATTGGTAGAGGCACTAGCCAATAAGAGTGACTTTTAAGAAATGCCCTAAGCCCAGAACCTCCTTCACATCAAGTCAGAGCAGGAGTCTTGGACCATGGGTTACCACTGTACAACCAAATTTCATCCTTGCAATAGGCTTGTATCAATGGAAAGAACAGACTTGAGGCTCCTGTGAAAGTGGAAAAGGAAGTGAGCTATTGCAGAAACAGGGTTGAGAGCATCAGAAGACCTGGATTTAATTCTCATCTTTGACAATTACAATACTAACTACGTTACTACAATACTAACTGCGAGTACTAACTCCATCTCCAGAATCCTGGTATTTTAAGTGACTCTCCCCACTACCATGGCTGTGATTCTTCCTCCTCATCTCTGCCTCCTGGATTACCTGACTTCCTTCAAGATCCAACTAAAATCTGACCTTCTTCAAGAAACCTTTACATACCTCCCACTTAATACTAATTCCCTCCTTCTAAGATTATCTCCCATTTATCATGTATATGTCTTATTTGTACATAGTTGTTGGCAAGATTGTCTCCCCCTCTTTTGATTGTGAGCTTCTTGAGAGCAGGGATTGTTTGTCTTTCTTTGTATTTCCAGTGCTTAGTGTAGTAATTAGAACATAGTGGGCACTTAATAAATGCTTTTTGACATGTTTATTTGACTTGATTCTACTTAGTTTTTAAAACTATGGTCCTCATTTCTCTTTCTAGATTGGAATTTTACAGTCCCCAATCCAGCCAAACTGCCTTCCCTGTTCCTTCCCTCTCTTGCCAGTCCATCTCCTATATCTATATCTTTACACTGGCTGTCCCCTGTGCCTAGAATGTGGCCCCTCCAAATAGCCACTTCAATTCCCTCTTTTCCTTGGAGATAGAGCTCCAGCATCATCTTCCGTGTGAGGATGATTTTCTTTTCGATCTTACCAAATGCTAGTGTATTTATTTGAAACTATTTGTATTCAATTATTTTGTGTGTGTTTGACAACTTCATATTTATGTTGTACATATATTTTATGTGTACTTGCCTCTCTTTAGAATGTAAGTTCATTGTGAGTAGGGATCATTTCATTCATGGTAATTGTACTGCTAAAACTTAGAACAGTGCCTAGAAAATACTATATTTAACTAACATTACTTGATTGATTGCATGTGTGTGTTATGTGTATGTCAGTGTGTGTGTGTTAAATGTATTAAAAACGGATGTGCATGGTTAATAAAATCAGTTCTGAGTCAGATAAAAAGAGAATAGAATGAATTGCATTTGGGAAATCCTGTAGCATTTTGAGAAATGCTGTACTACTCTGTATGCAACGCAAAAGTCCTTTTTTTTGAAACCAGTATTTGTCACATGATACCTCATCCCTGTGAATTGGGGAACACTGCAATTTCCAAAGCATCAAAATTGTAAGTAACCCAGAGGGCAATGGGGAGAGGTACACTGGGTGTAACAGGGATGAATCTTCCCAGTGTTGATGTTGCATAGAAGATATCATCAAAGACATGCATGACCAGTAAAGGATGTGAGTCAATTATTAGTCAGGATGAGAGATAATAGACAAATGACCCCTCAACCCTAGGTAGTAGTTATAGCCACAAAATATTTAAAGACTAAAAGGAAGGCCAATAGCACATTGGCTAGATCTTCTGTGAAGAATTTATAGAAGGATTCTGATGTTTTATCTTCCACTTCCATGCCTTTGCCCTGACCATTTCCTATGCTTGGATTGCATTGCCTCCTTGCCTCTTTTCCAAGAATTGCACAGGCTGAGAAGGTACAAATACATTGTATTCTCTAACTGTAGAGGAAAATGTGTATTCAAATGAGCAAATCAACATGCATTTATTAAATACCTACTATGTTCTAGGCACAGTGTTAAGTGCAGGGGACATGAAGAAAAGTAGACAACCCAGTTCCTACTCTCAAGGAATTCAGAGATCAATGGGGAAACAGCTTTCCAATGACTATGTTCAAACAAAATTATACAGGATAAAATGAAGGTAGTCTCAAAGGAAGAACAAAGCAGACCCAGGAGAGACTTCTGATAGGAGGTGGGACCTTAGATGATATTTGACAGAAACAAGGAGGTACAAATGGAAAAGGAGAGAATTCTAAGTATGAGGTATAGCTAGTGAAAATGGATGGAATCAGGAGATAGAGAAACATGTATGAGGAACAGCAAGGAAGTGAGTGTCATTGGATTAGACAGGACATGGTGGGTAGGTGGGGAGGAGAGGGGAGGAGAGATTAAGGTGTAAGAATTCTGGAAAGGTAGAATCCAAGTTATGAAAGGTTCTAAAAGTCAAACAATGGATATTTTATCCTAGAGGAAACAGGGAGCTATTGGAGTTTATTGGACAGCTGTGGAGAGTGATATGATCAGACCTGAGCTTTAAGAAATTCTGTTTGATAGATAAATGGAGAATGGACTGGAATATGGAGAGACAAAGCAGGGAGACCAGTCAACAGATTGCTACAGTTCAGGCTTAAGGTGATGAAGGTCTACACCAGGCTTGTGGCACTATTAGAAGAGAGGCAGTATGAATGTAGAAATAATGGCAATTACAAATCCCCCTGAGTATAAAAGATACGTCTCCTCATGTATGGATGGATGGATTCATGGTCCATGGATGATCATTACAGATCTTTCCAAGTATGCAAGACGTGCACTATTTTAAAACTATTTTTAGAAAACAAACTTGCTTCCAAAGCAACACACTCGGGAGGAAGCATGGTAAAATGGAAAGAAATTTGCCTCAGAATTGTTCATCCTTCATTTTCAAAGAGGGCCAATGACATCTTGACTTGTGTGTGATGGATCAAATCCTGCCTCTGAAACATGTTGGTTGCATGACCTTGAGCAAGTCACTTACCAGGTTAATTCACCAATCCAGTGTCTAAGAGAAGCTGTTGAGCTGGTCCTGATCTACATTGGTAACCAGTTTTCTCTCCGTGTGTTCCCTACACCAATGAAATCACAAAGTCAGCAAAAAAAAAAACCAAAAAACAAACCCACAAGGCAATCTATTAAATATATTAAAATAATGATGACTATGACCTACTAACATCAAAATATCTGGAATTTATTATTTTTGTATAAATAGACTACAAAGCACTTAGGTGGCACAGAGCATAGAATATCGGTCTTGCAGTCAGGAAGGCCTGGGTTCAAATCTTGCCTCACATACTTCACATGGTCACTTAACTAAGCTTTGCCTTAGTTTCTTCATCTATAAGGTGGAGGTAATAATAGCACCTACCTCATAAGAGTGTCATGAGGATTAAATGAGATAATAACTACCATTCTCTGTCAACCTTAAAGCACTATATATAGATAAATGCTGGCCATTACTGTAGAAGATTTACAGACTGGACCGTGGAGTGAATGATCCAGCAGAAAAAAAGCTGGATTTAGGACTGGAGGACCTGTGTTCACATATGGCTTGCCCAGAACTTATTTCTAGGACTTTGGGCAAGTCACTTAAACTTCTTCATCTATGAAAAGGGAAGGAAGGGGTGGTGTGTTGGATGGACCATTAGGGTGATTTCCAGCTAAACATCTTTGATATTTGAGGGCTGACAGTGCACCTCTTAATTTTTTCTATTTTTTCTATTTTTGGACTTTCTAGACTTATTTATTTCTGAACTTAACACAAAATGAGGTATCAATAAATTTTACTGGCTAAATAATGTTGTTTAGTCATTTTTCAGCTGTGTCTGACTCTTCATGACCCCTTGTAAGTTTCTCTTGGCAGACATACTGACTCTGGAGGAGAAGTGAGGCTGGTGACCTGCACTCAAAACAGTCAAGTGCAAGTCAAGTCACTATTTCTCTGAAGGCATGGTCTTCTTCAGCAACGAAAGACAAACACACACACACACACACACACACACACACACACACACACACACTGGAGTGATGATTTGCCATTTTCTTCTCCAGCTCATTTTACAAATGAGTCAACTGAAGAAAGCAGAGTTAAATAATTTGCCTGGCATCACATAGCTAATAAGTGTCTGGGGTCAAATTTGAACTCAAGGTTTCCCGAGTCCAGCCTTGGTACTCTATCCACTGTACCACCTATCTGCCCCTCATAAAGAATTATGGTAAATCTGTTACTGTCTTTTGGTAATAATGACAAAATCATATTTCTATAGTACCTCACATGTCATTATCACATGATTTCCTCTGCTATCCTGTGAAGGAGGTTGTATTCCCATTTTATAGATGAGGAAACTGAAGCCTGATAAGCTTAAATAACTTCACAAGTTACTAAGTGTTGAAGTATAAATTCATACCCACGTCTTCTGACTCCTTCTATTACCCATCTTCTTTTATATCACCTCCTTTTACTGATGCTAATAATATTGTGCTGTTTCATTGCATAAAGCCAATGAATATGAAAAAAGCTACCTCGTATCCTCAAGTTTCATTTCATAAACAAAATATAAATATCTTGCAGATACTTTCCATTCTTAAGGAACATTCCAGACATTCTTTTCAGTATATGCAATTTGAATTCATAATAACCATCATTTTCTTTTGGACTAGTGGGATCAGTCTTTATACTTGCAGCCTGGTAATGTATTTTAAACTATTTATACCAATCTTTGCAGCAAAGACTGGAGAGGTTTGTAAGAGGAGCAGGTGCAGAGGAAAATGGCCTCAGTTACTATTTGCTAAGATATATAAATGGGAAAAGTAGACGTAATTCCTTAGAACATTTCCTCAAAACTCTTAAAGAAGATTTGAAAATATGCATCGTTAGTTTTCTTTTCTAAGGAGTCATCCAGAACTCAGCACAGTGCTTGACACACAGTAGGTGCTTAATAAATGTTTACTGATTAATTAATCTTAAACATTGTCATTAGTAATGAACTAAATGTCATTCTACCACCAAGCATTTATAAAGCACTACACTAAATACTGAGGGTTCAAATACAGGCAAAAAAGTAATTGTCCCTGTTCTCAAGGAGTTTACACTCATATTTTCTAAGATGAGACAAGAAAGCGAGCTAAAAAAGTAGTCAGGGGATGAGCCTAGAGGAAAGAAGGCTAGCCTAGACCCCTGCCCAAAATAAAGGTTCTATGAGGAACTCACCAAAGAAAGGGGGCTCGGGAGTGGAGGGAGATTCCTGGAGAGGAAGGCCACAGTCCTGGGAGAAACTCCAAAGTGAGAAGGCAATGAAGCATGGTGATTAAGTGTAGAGTAAAAAAAAATGAAAGAGCCAGGAGAGGAACATTCTCTTTGATCAGTGCTTTTGTTTTGTTTTGTTTTTTTTCCTACTCTATCAGTCCTATGGCAAAATACAGGGGAAAGAATTGTAGTCATGGAAATTTTTCTTGACTACTCCTAGATTCCCCATTTGATATCCTTTACCTGACTTTATGGTATCACCTCCATTCAGCTAGAGCAGGGTCAAAACTTAGGGAGCAGACTCTCCGGGCTTACAAAATAATGTCATTTCTAAATTTTATTTACAATAACTGTCAAAAACTATTAACAACTTAAAATGTTGTACTTTACAAGGTTGGTGCTTTGGCTCTTAATAGAGATCTTAGCTCTAAATTATTTTTTTAAAAAATTAATAGTGGGTTTTCAGGTATAGAAAGTTAGAACTCTTTAAAAATACCTGACAACCTAGAAATAACACCACCAACCTCACACAGTAGGCCTGTTTTGGCTTTGATTTTGCCTTTTTTGCCCCAACAGAAGTGAGGGGGAAAAATTATTGTTCTTGTCCTTTAAATTCAATGTATAGATCAGCTTTCATTTAATTCAATTCATCTAGCATTTATTCAGTATCTCAATCCAGAATAGAAGGTGCTGAGAACGTTGTTGTTCAAATGTTTTCAGTTGTGTTCTACTCTTTGTGATCCCATTTGGGATTTTCTTGGCAAAGTTAATGGAGTGGTTTACAATTCCCTTCTCTAGTCCATTTTACAGATGAGCAAACTGAGGCAAGCAGGGTTAAGTGACTTGCCCAGGGTCACACAGCTAGTAAACATTTCAGGCAGGACTTGAACTCAGGTCTACCTGCCACTAGGCCTGATGCTCTATCTGCTTCATCACCTAACTGCCCTAGGAATATAATGACAAAGATGAAACAGTCCCACAAGGAGCTTACATTCTACAGCAAACCTTCCTTTTTCTCCTGATGGCTCAAACAACCTCCCAGTCACCTGAGTTTGAGACTATAGAGTCCTAAGTCATTACGCCTAAAATGCACTCCTTCCTCATCCCTGCTTCTCAGAAAACTCATTTAAGAGGTCACCTCCTCTTGAAAAGGAACCTCCTAGATGTTCTAAGGTCTTCAGTCCTCAATAGGCTTCATTCTGTACTTATTTGCAAAGACATTCTATTCTCCTAGCTAAAGGCAAAACTCCTTGAGAGCCAGCCACGTTTCACTTGTCTAAAGGTACACGAACTCTTAGCATAGTACCCCACACATTTTAAGCACTTAATAAATCTTTGTTGAACTAAACTGAAATAATTTTAAGAAGGAACAGTCATTAGCAATTGGGAGAGGGAAAACTTTATGGGGGCCTTAAAGGAAGATAAGCATTCTTCAAGGCAAAGAGAAAAAGAATTCCAGGTCTGGGGGATAGCTTAGGCAGATGAATCTTCCTAACATTTTCCCTGCTTTGTTTCCACCTTTTGAACATATATTTCTTTTTTTTAAAATCTGATTTCAATAATAATAATACCAGGATAATGTAATTTTGGATGGAAGAGACCTTAGAGGCTACTTTATCCAATTCATCAGTTTCAAACAAGGAAACTGATAGGAATTTGCTCAGTCATATAAGTAGTAAACAGAAGAGCCTGATTTGAATGTGGATCCTCAGTACTCCAAGTGTGGAACTGTTTTTATAGTGCCATGGGTACTTTGTTGAGGAAATTTCCCTCTTCCTTCTTCAATGTAATTACTGGTTCACTTTTTCAGGACTTGATTCTTTGTAGTAGCCCACTCATAAGTATCAAATGCAATAATGTATAGAAAGTGCTATGTAAATTTCATCTATCATCGCCATCTTCACCACTACCATCGTCATTATTATCATCATCTGAGCTATTTTTCTTCAGAGAATTTCAATGGATACAATCCATTTTCTGAACTCTTTGAATTTTTCTCTCCCGACATATATGATGCAAACCAGACTATTCCCAGATATCTCCTTTTTATTTACCTTTCAAGAACTCTAAAATAGATTAGAAACTTCCTTCTCTGACTCCCATCATCTGTACATCAACAATAAGTTATTGTTCAAAATCTGATCAGAACTGCAATCTTCTCATCACTTCTTTCATGTTTTGAAGGATGAAATTATCATTAATGTAAAGTTTAAAATACATCTGTTCTATATTCAGATGAGATAAAGATGGCTCCTAGCCAGTGTTCAGGAAGTAAAAAATGGCTATATCACTCCTCTGTCAAATTGTTAACTATTTTATCCTTCCACCCTTGTACTCACGAGCACATTTCCACTCGAATTCTCCACAATATCACTACTGTTTCTCAGGCCTCTGATCTTTACCCAAATACCTTCCATCATGATTCATCTCGTTGGTTGGTGGATTTCTTAACATGAGCATATCTTTTCTGACATGTAAGGACATTTCATTACTCTTTTTATCTATTCTATTAAAAAGTAAGCTGTGCCCTTCCAAACTCATATATCAGTTATGAATTTCACTGAATATAAATCATGTCACTCAGATAGAATTCATCCTGTCTGTTTAAAAGTCTTAGTTCATCATGTTTATTGCCAATACTATATGTAGTTTGTAATAATAGCAGTAATTAATATTTATATAAGCTCTTTAAGGTTTGCAAAGCACTATAAATATTATCTCACTTTATGCAACAATTACTGAAGAAAGGTGATATCTTCATTTTACAGATGAGGAAACCGAGGCAGACAATTTAAGTTGCCCAGGATCATACAGCTAGTAACTGCATGAGATAGGATTTGAACTCAGATCTTCCTGTCTCCAGTATTCTATCTACTGCACCACTTCGGCATCTGAGCCAGTGAGCTTTATTACTAACTCTCTCCTTGGATATTGACTCGTGTGAACTATTAATCTCATCCAAATATTTTTATACCATACCTGCTACTTCTGTGATATTCAGAAAAACTAAAAGATGTGAGCAATTTTCTCTCTCTTTCATTCAGTATAAAATACTCATCAGATTTCCAATTCTCCAGGGAAATATGCTTTAGTGACCCTAATTAAGTGCACTACATCACTGGCCAAGAGTCCTTCATTTCCGTATCCTATGAATTCTATGCATTACACATCCAAAACTAAAAATCCCATTCTTAGATACCATTTGTTAACCAGCTATTCATTTCCTAAACTTACATTTTACTTCTGAAGTTCTTCCCTTCCCTTAGCAATAATGATGAAAATGCCATACATTTTTCTAAGATCTTCAGTTTCTTGGCCAAGATTTCATGTTTTCTAGTTACATTTTCTAGACTCTTTCCATAATAGCCTTGTCCACAAGTGAATGATTATCAGTGGATAGTGATCATTGTTTGACAAAGCTCAGAAGACTCTTGATCATGTTTTGAATACTTGATCTAAAAAAATATAAATAATAACGACCAATTATTGTTTATATCAAAGTAGCATTAGGTCTACCTTTGTAAAGATCTGCCAAGTCTCACTAGCCATCATGAGTCATCTTTTCTTTTGCTAACTCATCATGAATGGTCTTTGCCTGGTGATACCTGTGGCTCTCCATTCATAAGAGCACATAAAGCTTCTTTCTCCTCAAAGAGAAGACCAGTTTCATCTTCTCTGGCAAAATTCTAATGCCTATTTTCTAAATCCAAAGTTTTAGTGGTATTTTTTTTCACCTCTTTCTTTGTATCATTCTTGTGTGTGTGTGTGTGTATGTGTGTGTGTGTATATGTGTGTGTGTTTTGGTTTGGAGGGGTTTTCCAAGGAAAGAGAAAATAATTCATTCCAAAGAGAGAGAGAAATTTAATGTTAAATTCTTTGGAAAATACAGCACTAATACCTTTAGGGCACATTTTTTTTCTCTGAACATTCTTGCCTAGTGATTAACAAAACTGTGTCCTCTAATATTGTTTCAGGAGCCTTAAATACATAAGTTGTTTTTAATGTGATAAATACAAGGAGGAGAAAATGGACTATCTTCGAGTCCTCAGATGTGAATGGGGAAAAGACAATAATGCATTTCACTGAAATCACATTCTTTTGCATCAGTAGACCCCATATATCTTTGGTGTATTTGGCATATTTTTTATTATGTTTATTTTTTTATTTTTAGTTTTCAACATTCATTCCACAAAATTTTGAGTTCAAAATTTTCTCCCCATCTCTCCCTTCCCCCCATTCCATGATAACTTGCAATCTGATTATCCTTCCCTCAATATGCTCTCCCTATCACATCCCACCCTTCACTTATCCCCATCTTCTCCCTTTTCTTGTAGGGCAAGAGAGGTTTCTATACCCCATTATCTGTATTTCTTATTTCCCAGTTGTATGAAAAAATAATTCTCAACATTTGTTTCTAATACTTTGAATTCCAACTTCTCTCCCTTCCTCCCCACTCATCCCTACTGAAAAGCAATTCAATGTAGGCTTATATGTGTAGTTTTGCAAAACATTTCCATAATAGTCATGTTGTGTAAGACTAACTATATTTCCCTCCATCCCATCTTGCCCCCCCATTTCTTCTATGCTCTCATTTGACCTTGTCCCTCCCCAAAAGTGTTTACTTCTAATTACTTCTCCCATTTTCCCTCCCTCTATCATCCCCCTCACCCCACTTGTCCACTTCTCCCCTACTTTCCTGTAGTGTAAAATAGATTTTCGTACCAATTGAGTGAGCATGTTATTCACTCCTTAAGTCAAATATGAAGAGAGCAAGCTTCATTTTTTCCCTCTCACCTCCTCCGTTTTCTCCTCCATTGAAAAAACTTTTTCTTGCCTCTTCTATGAGTGATAATTTGCCCCATTCCATTTCTCCCTTTCTCCTCCCAATATATCCCCATCTCTCACCCCTTAATTTTATTTTTTTAGATATCATCCCTTCTTATTCAACTCAACCTGTGCTGTGTGTGTGTGTGTGTGCATGCATATAATCCCTCCAACTACCCAAATACTGAGAAAAGTCTAAAGAGTTACAAATATTATCTTTCCATGTAGGAATGTAAACAGTTCGACTTTAGAAAGTCCTTTATGATTTCTCTTTCCTATTTACCTGTTCATACTTCTCTTGAGTCTTGTGTTTGAAAGTCTGATTTTCTATTCATTTCATCAAGAATGTTTGAAAGCCCTCTATATCATTAAATGACTATTTTTCCCCTGAAGTATTATACTCAGTTTTGCTGGGTAGGTGATTCTTGGTTTTAATCCTAGTTCCTTTGACTTCTGAAATATCTTATTCCAAGTCCTTTGATCCCTTAATGTAGAATCTGCTAGATCCTGGGTTGTCCTGATTCTAGTTCCACAATACGCGAATTGTTTCTTTCTAGCTGATTACAATATTTTCTGCTTGTCCTTGGAACTCTGAAATTTGGCTACAATATGACTAGGAGTTTTTATTTTCAGGTCTCTTTCAGGAGATATTTGGTGGATTCTTTCAATATCTATTTTACCCTCTGGTTCTAGAATATGAGGGCAGTTTTCCTTGATAATTTCATGAAAGATGATGTCTAGGCTCTTTTTTTGATCATGACTTTCAGGTAGTCCCATAATTTTTAAATTGTCTCTCCTGGATCTATTTTCCAGGTCAGTTGTTTTTCCAATGAGATATTTCACATTATCTTCCATTTTTTGATTCTTTTGGTTTTGTTCTGTAATTCCTTGGTTTCTCATAAAGTCATTAGCCTCCATCTGCTTCATTCTCATTTTTAAAGAACTGTTTTCTTCAGTGAGCTTTTGAACCTTCTTTTCCATTTACATAATTCTGCTTTTTAAAGCATTCTCTCCTCATTGACTTTTTGGACCTCTTTTGCCAATTGAGTTAGCCTATTTTTAAAGGTTTTGTTTTCTTCAGCATTTTTAGGTCTCCTTTGGCAAGCTATTGACTCACTTTTCAGGCTCTTCCATGGCCTGAGACCATTGAATATTTATTTTGGAGGAACTAGGTGTAGTAGTTTTGACTTCCTCTGACCATATACATTGTTCTTCCTCATCCAAAAGGATGGGAGAAAATACCTGTTCACCAAGAAAGTAATTTTCTATACTGTTATTTTTTTCCCCTTTTTGGGGCACTTTCCCAGCCAGTTACTTGACTTTTGAATCCTTTGTCAAGAGAAGGGTATGCTCTGGGGGCCTGAAATTTCTCAGTTCCTCCAAGGTGGTATAATCAAGGGCCTGCGTACTGGTCTGGGAGAAACCAAAAACTTTTCTGCCCAGAATCTGGGAGTAGTAGAATTCCCACTCCACAACTGTGCCATGCCCCAGGTTTGTGCTCAGGACTGAGATTGAGACCAGCTGCTCAGTACCCCCCCCCCCAGGGTCTTTAGGCAGTGGCAGGGGCAGGGCCATCACTCAGGGCTGAGATTCAGATCAGTGGCTCAATTCCTCCAGGGGCTTTAGTCTGAGAGCTCCACAAATGAACACTGCAGCCACCAACACCACTGTAGCTGGCACCATCTGGGGTCAGGGCTAGGGGAGGACCTTGTTCCCTTTTTACCCTTGGAAAAAGCCCTCTTACTGACCTTTGACACTTTCTTTGGTGGTTGTGGGTTGAACGATCTGATAACCTTGGCTGCTGCTGGAAATTCCACCCCTGAGGCCTGCTACAGTCCTGTTACTGGGCTGTGCTCTGCTCCGTACTCCATGGTAGACCTTTCCTGTCAGCCTTCCAGGTTACCTTGGGCTGGAAATCTCTTTCACTCTGTCGTTCTTTGGCTTCTGCCACTTTAGAATTTGTTGAGAGTCATTTTTTATGGATATTTTAGGGGCTATGGGGGAAGAGCTAGAGTATGTGTGCCTTTCTACTCTGCCATCTTGGTTCTGATCCCTTTGGCATATACTTTAGATAAAGTAAGCAAACATTCACAAACAGAGGAATTTTTTTTAAGTAGAATAAAAATGTTACTAAACTTTAGAATAAAGTGAAAATTCAAGTATAGTATGGATATTTAAGGCAGTTGGTCTCCAAACAGATGAGTTAAGGTGGTCTTTGGATTAAGAGATGATTTAACATTGACAGTATTTATCGCCTTTACCTAAATGACTAAGAATCCCATAGATCATCCTCTACCTCAAGACCAGGGAAACTTGAGATAGAAGATGGTTTCATTTTTAAACTGTGGTCCACAAAGGGGGTTGAGCTGGAACAGAATAGCAATCCATCCAAAAAAAAAAGATAAGAAGAAACATTACACATTAAAGCATGGTGATGGTAACACCTTGATTGAATCCTTTGAGAATGAAGCAGAGGGCAAAGATTCTGATGATTCCCCAGAAAACAATCATCGTGATGATAGCTGCTATGAGACCTAGTATACCTTGGCTGGGACAGTCCCCCAGCTTGGCTCTGCTCACCAGATTCAATACAGGTCAAACCAGGAAGTGTCAGCAAAGAACCCCTTGAACGCGGTTCCATCATACCTTTGTAAATGAGAGCTTATTAATGAGATTCCAGTCCTGGGAGTATTGCAGGGGAACAACATGGAGCTTTGGGGAACCTCCTTCTGTGTTGTTGCATTTGTCCTTCATTCTCGAAGAGGACCATGACATCAGGGAGGTGATGACATGACTTGTAGTTGACTTTGATTTGGCTGAGGGAAGGCTTGGAATGCCTGTCCTCCAAGTTCTCCAAGCAGGTAGCCTACATATGTATCCTATGACTTTGGAGGCTTTTTAATTGTTGAGATGGTTTTGTTGTTTGTGGTTCAGTTGTTTTCAGTCATGTCCCTCTCTTTGTGGTCTTGTGGTTTTCTTGGCAAAGATACAGGAGTGATTTGCCATTTCCTTTTCCAGATTATTTGACAGAGGAGGAAACTGAGGCAAACAAGGTTAAGTGACTTGCTCAGGGTCATACAACTAGTAATTGTCTGAGACCAGATTTTAACTCAGGAAGATGTATCTACCTGATTCTAGATCCAGCCCTCTATCCACTTTACCACCTAAGTGGACATAAAAGATTCCTTCAGGGACACGATCTCTTTCTTACTTGGCTGCATATAAGTGAATGAGGATGAACTGCTTGGGAGGAGTCTTTGCCCCTCTCGCCCAGGAGAAATCCTGTCCTGATACTGCTTCTGAATCTATGGTTTCTATCTTTTCCTGCTATTAAGTAAGGAATTTTGGAAGTACTTGTGAGTTAGTGAACTTCAAAAGGTGAGAAGAGCAAGCAGCCAGAAGTCCAACAGCTGGAGTCTGTCTACACTAGAGTCTATCAGTAGTCGAGCCTGCCACTACATCACAGCCCCTAAAGGAGCCCTGCTTGACCCCATGAATCAACCAGGAAGCCAAGGGAATGAATAAAATCGAGACAATAATTTAATCCATAAGCTAGGTAAGGTTCAGCAGTAAACTTGCTCTGCTTAATGTTTTGTTGTTTTTATTATTACTCAGTCATTTCAATTGTGTCTGACTCTTCATGACCCCGTTTGGGGTTTTCTGGGCAAAGATACTAAAGTGGCATGTCATATCCTTCTTATGTTGTTAATGTATTTTCTGCTTAATTTGAAGATCTTTCCCACCCATTAGTAGACCCATGTGACACGCTTAAATCACAATGAAAGCCCAAGTTACATGTGGTGGGAGGAGTTTGTTGAATGGTTACATTCAACACAGGATGCTTGAAACCGAACTGGGAGGAAGTTGGTGAGAGCAGTTAGGGTAGAGGAGAGAGGACACAGGCAGGTACAGCTGGTGTTATGAGTGTTTGTTTGTAGTGAATGGGAAGACCCTGGAGGGGCCAGAGGGAAGCTTGGGAATGGCGTTGGCCCCTGCAAAGATAATGTGTATTGACTTCTTGGTTACTATGATAGATTTGGCTTTCTGGTGCCTGGATAAGTATTTTTCTTCTTGCCTTCCATATGGAGAGTCTGTTATACTTTGAAATTCAGAACTATGCCAGCATATTCATAGTCACTGTCAGTGCTATGAATACTGCCTTGTTGATACACTTCTTCAACTCATTTTATAAATGAGGAAACGGAGGCAAACAGGGTTAAGTGACCTGCCCAGGGTCTTATAGCCACTGAGACTAAATTTGAACTGAGAACTTCCTAACTCCAGATTAAGCACTCTATCCACTAGGTCAAGTAGCTGCCCCAGTGCTTTGTAGTGACCTCTTTAATTTTGAGCTCAATCTCCCCATGGACTGAGTATTTAGAAGAATTGATTTTAAAATTATTTACTTGCCATATCTTTTCAGTAAATATCTCTTTGTGAAAATCTATTAATTGGTTAAGCAAGAATGAGATGCTAATCACTTATTGAGATGATATTGAAGAGACATTGGAGGGAATGCATTAAAATGGAGGATTGAGCTGATTACATTAGAAAACTCCCCTCAATCACTTGAGGGTAACCTTAGAGTCTTGTAGAAGAGACCTAGCTAGCTAGCTTTCATCTGGGGGCCAACTCATCAGTACAAGTGAGAGTTGCGTTAAGAACTCCCACAGTTTTATTAGGATGATGCTTATCCCTTCCAACCTTATGGCACAAGTTAGGATTTCACTCTGTCTCTTCAAATTTACTTTTCTCTGTTTTCTCTTCAGGAAGACAGAAGACAGATGCAGGAGTGATATAGAACTGGAGGATAAATGAAGATAACAAAGTAATATATTAGCAAGATATGATTATCACAAGTTGAACAGGAGAAAAGTTTCCCATGGAAATGATTTCTCATGCTGCATCCAGGTAGCATTGTCCTATAGACCTAAAATCCTGATTTCACACAATCAAACAGATATGGGAAACAAGGGGAATTTTACACTGACCTGCAGACAGAATGCTATGTTTGTATTTCTGCTGATTCAGTTTGATATCTCAACTAGAGAGGAAGGTGAAAGGATTAAAGTATATTACTTAACACATCAAGTAATCAGGGAGAATAACACAGTCTTTCAAACAAGGGAGGTGAGGGGGAGGGAGAGTTTATAAAGAGCTTTAAATATCAAACAGGATTTTGTATTTAATCCTTGGGGATTTAAACTGGAGTTTATTAAGTGGGGGAAAGGTAACATGGTATACACACATATACACACATATATATAAAGAAAGATGTGCCATCTTGCAACTTCTTGGCCTGGCAATGGCTGTCCTCCATGCCCAGAATGCATTCCTTCTTTGCCTCTGACTCTTGGAATCCCTGGCTTCCTTTGAGATTGAGCTCCAGTGCCACATCCTATAAGAAATCTTTCCTGATTCCCCAGCTTGCCCTCTTTCCCCAAACTACCATTCTCTATGTCTTTTGAATATGCTTATCTGTGTATATATTCTCTCTCCAATTAGAGTATGAACTTGAGGGCTGAAAATGTTTTACTTTTGTGTTTGTATCCCCAGAGTTTAGGACAGTGCCTGGTGCATAGTAGGAATTTATAGATGATTTCTGATTGATGGATTGATTTTAGCAAAGCCTCGGCTAATGAGGAGTCCAAAGACATTCGATAGAACAGAAGAGGTAAACTTCACAGTAAGCAAGACTCTTCATTATTGTGCAGCTATCATCAAGATAAAGAGACCCTTCAAGATAATCTTGGAGGGAAAATGAAATTATGAAGTTTAGCCTGGAGGAAGGCACAGAAAGCAGGGGAAGGGAAGGGAAGGGAAGGGAAGAGGTAGGTAAAGAAATTGGACCTTGGCCTTGGTGGGAGATCACAAGATTATAAGATCCTGAGTTTAAAGTTGGACTTTCATATGTTATTCAGACCCCTTCATTCTCCAGAAGAGACAACTCAGGCCACCTAAGGTCAAGTAAGACGTGTATGGTCACACTAGTAGTAAACAAGAGAAGTGGAATTAGAATTCAGACCCTCTGAACATAAGTCCAAAGATCTTTACATTTCCACCAAAGGTGGAGAGATTATGGATTAACCATATATACATACATATATATATACACACATACATGCATGTGTATGTATATATGTGTACACATGTATGTGTGTATTATATGTAAGATATGTATATGTACATACACACATAACATATATACACATAAGTATGCATATACACATATATGCACACATACACACACATATATATACACCTGAACATATATACACAGATACATATATGATTCTTGAGAGGCACTTATGGTGTAGTGAATAGGAAAATGGCCTCAGAGTCAGAAGGAGCTGGGTTTAAGTCCCACCTCTCACACATACTCTGGTCACTTAACCACTAAGTGTCCAAAGCAACTCTCTATAACTATGAATTACAGAGCAGGTAAATACATACTATGAGAAGTTTACTCATCAGGACCAACAAAGTCACAGGTTGAAGCTAGAAAAATAAATGACCCTCAGAGCCTTTTAAGCATTCACTGGAGTCACCTTTTCCCCAGAAATTAGCTTCTCACAGAAAGTAGCGTGTGATATCTTCCAAATTCCTCTTTTACTCAATCAACTCCAAAGGCTTCTTACTGCTTTTCTCAAAGATCAAGCATTGGTGCCACAAATAACTCAGGTCTAGTCAAATGTGATGTTCAGTACATGGTATATGTTAATTACAGCAGCAGATGCTGAGATGAAGACCAGGTATGGTGTCGGACAAGACTGCTTAGAGCTATGGAACCAAGTTGCCAACAATGCTACATTACTACTCAACCTGGGAGGAGTTACTCCTGAAGAGGAAAAGCTAAAGACTACGGCAAGGAGACAGGATCACCTTGTTAAGGTTCCTGGCAAGACCAGCTCATCACTCCCCTTGGGCAGAGTCAGTTGTGCTTCCTCATCCTACTAGTCAATCAGCCTTGGTGAGCCAACTGGCTGGTCTGCTCTGGCTAAGGCTGGCTGACCAGTGGACAAAGCCATAGGCTTTTATAGAATTTTAGAAGAACGTAAATGTGTAAGGGGAGGAGTTGAGAGACACATTTGGGGTACACATATATGGTGAGCTCAGCTAATGATATGCCCAATCGAAAAGAAGAGGTAGTTATGCATTGTTGAGCACAGACTGAGAAGTTTCACCATAATAAGAAGTATGAGAATCCTCAGACCAATCCACAGACATTTCAGAAGAGGGAGGACCCACTATGAGACTAGATCCCAGACCAGGAGTGGAGAACCTGCAGCCTCAAGGCTACATGTGGCCTCCTAGGATCTTGAGAGCAACCTTTAGACTGAGTCCACGTTTTACAGAGCAAATCCTTTTATTAAGGGGATTTGTTCTGTGAAGTTTGAATTGAGTCAAGGAGCCACACTTGAGGATCTAGAGGGCCATATATGGCCTCGAGGTCATAGGTTTTCTTCCTCTGTCTTAAACCCATCCTAACATAGCCCCCAGCATTCCAGGGAGTTCAGGGAACATACCTCTCACATGCCCCTAGATGTCAAGTACAAGGTCAGGGTTTTTCCCAATTTTTTATTTTTTTTCCAAAAATGGTGGATAATTTCCTTGACTTTCATCAGGGATTATTCAGTTTTGGAACTCTCAGTGACATGGAAACAGCATTGTTTTCCAATGAATGCAAAGACTTCACTGTGCTCTGTAAAGAAAACCCCAAAGGCCCTTGTAGTTCTGCTGGATCATTGCAGCAAGAAAATCTTCTCAGCTATAGAGAACTTCCAGGACTCTGATGGTCTCATTGAAAGTATCTGTGATGGTCAGGAACCAGTGAGTATAACTGGGTGGATCTGCATTTCTGTGGTGAGAGTCCATGTTGTGATTCCTTAGTACAGAATCTAGAACAATTCCCTCAGTGAGGTAACTGTGTCAGTAAGCAATGCCTTCAGCATTCTATTGTTCATGGAGGTGGTTGTCCATCTGGGACACGGTGGTTTTCTCTCCATTATAGGGACTCTCACCATGAACTTTGTCATACTCATCCTGGATATACCTGAGACTTCAGTTCTGAGCAAGGACTAGCCAAGCAGGATGGGCTTGGTACAGGCCAAAGGAATTGCCTAGGTTGACGTTCAGTTTCTTTGATGGCAGTCAAGTTGTTCTGGACCTTAATATCAGGAAAAATGGGTGTGATGGTGCAAATTCCCCTCCACTATCAAGGCAAAGCCACAAAAATGTCACTTTCACACAGGAAGGAATAATAACCCAGTTACTTCTAGGGAAACGGTATCAATTTCAAGTTCCTGAAACGGGCAAAATGGCTGGCATAAGTAGGAACAGCCTTGGCCTCTGGTGCCAGGTAGGAGCACCAAATGTGGCCATGGATGTTTTATCTCTGAGCAATGGAGAGCATAATGGGTATCAATGGTGTAATTTCCTCCTGCAGACCTAGATTCTGGCCTATAGGCAATAATGGTATCACAATGAATAGTGTCAAAAAAAATCAGAAAGTTTTACCACCTTTTGCCAGCCAGTCAGCACTGTTGTCACACAGTTCAGTGGAAGAAAGGCAGATTCCAGCATTCCTGGTCATGCTGTGGACAGTGCTTAGTGACAACCCTGCAGACTCTGACTGATACGCTCGGCATTAGTAGATTCCATGCCTGCGGTGACTGCAGGAAGTGTAAGTTTCTTGAAAGTGTTTTTCTCATGAAGGTGTGAGATGAACATGACCTTGATTCCCCTAACCTCATATAGGCTGGCTGGGTGAGAAATGAAGGTAGCAGTGCCATCAAAACAGCTTATCTTTGAGTGTAACCTGCATTTAGAAATGTTGTTCCCTTTATCAAGTTTCTCTAGTACCTTATATTGGGGATGGAATTGAAAGACCTAACCTACAATTGTTGAACTTCTAGAGTCAAAGCAGCATTGAGAAGGCAACTTAGGAAGTGTGAACTTCAACAAATCCCATGGTTGATCTGGCAGGTAATATCTTTCAGGGCCTGCAATGGAGATCCAGGGAAGGATGATGGTGAGAGTCCATTGGGCAAAGTCCTTGCCCTTCCATTCAAGGAACAGAAGGAATCAAAGAAGGTGACTCCTAGCCCTCCAGTCTGAGCAATGTTCAGAGGTTTTGCAAAGGAGTCTGGGATGGTGTTGTACACAGCAAGCTCACCTCCCAGGATGTTGACACAGAGAGACAATAAAGAAATGAGGAACGCACTTACCAACAACTTTGACTTAACGCAGAGGCAAAGTTGTCCAGTGAGGGTGATGAAGCTAGTGGGAAGAAAGTGCAAACACAAAGCTGGCAATAATGTGTCTTTTATGTGTCAATTGCATTTCCAATTTCTTGCATTTTAGCCATGGAAGTAGAAAAGGGAGCTGGTCCAGTTCCCCACAGATCAATTGTTTTTCGTTTTTTTTCCTGGATGCCAGTTGGTCTTTGTGCTTTGCCAAAATGGCTGGGGGCCAGCAGGGAAGTGATTTGGTTCCTGAAAGATATGTCTTCACAAGCAGGGGCAAACTGCACCAATAGCAGGATCACTCCTAGTGATGAGCCAGGATCAGCTGGAGACAGTGACTCCAGGGTAACTTCAACCAGAAAATTTTCTTTCCAATTTCTTGTTCGTAAGTCCAAGCCAAATATTATTGGTAGTGGGTGGGTTTTTAGGTGGTAGATCTCAGTGGAAAGGAGGGTGGTTCTGCCTTTGGGAAGGCCTCTTCTCTGGTTTTGGAGGAGGTTTTTTGGATGCCTTCTCAATAACGTTCTCAGGCATGCTTCAGACTTCCTTCCTTCAGTGATCCCAAACCCAAGGAGACTTATGAGGATGCGAAGGATAATGAAATCAGCGAGGCCTCAATGGGGACATACGGTAGAGTAAAGTGAGATGAATAGGAGTGAAAGGTATAGATCTAGATTAGGTAACAGACTCTGCTAGCGTAAGCTCTGCCAGTTGGGATAAGGGTGATTGAGGGAGCTGAGTCATTGGCAGTTGGAGTAAAGGCTGTGGCAGTTGTAAGCAAGATGGCCAGGAGGATTTTCTTTGTAATCAAGGGCTTTGTTGGGGTCTCACACAGCTGTGTTCAATGTGCTGAGTAAGGCTTTTGAACCACTGAAAGTGAAGGAGGTTCTTATATGCTCAAGGAGACCTCAACCAAGTCTGACTTTTTTAGCAGTGACTGCAGGATGGGATGTTGCCATCTGCCTCAGTGTCTCCACTGGTACATTTCCTCCCTTTTGCTCCCACAGGGAGTGTATTCTCCTTTTAGGTGGGAGAGGTGGACCCAGAAATCAACACTCTTGAGTTTAGCCACAGTGTTGCTGGCTAAGATGACCAAGTAGGGTCTGTTCCACCAGAGCTTGAGGAGTACTTCTTGCAATAGTGTTTTCTGTACACCCAATCTCCTAGCTTGATGAGGGCTGCACAAAGGCCTGCAAGATAAGAGAGGAGTTTGTAACTTGAGAAGTCCCAATTGTGCTATAGTAGATGATGCCAGAGTTGCATCTTGCCGAGGGAATGGGGCATAGGGTTCCTTGTCACAGTCTTGTAGGGAGACAGTTTGATGGCCAAAAGAAGGAGCATGAATGTTCATTAGAACTATTTGGAGGTTCTAAACCCAGGAATGCCCATTGTTCCAGTCCAGTTTTCTGAGCTGACCTTTAATGATAATGTTTACATGTTCTATCAAACCAGAGGATTGTAGATGGTAAGGTATGTACAAATGATGATAGACTCCAGCCCATTTCAGGGCAGAGGTGAAGGCGCTGCCAGTAAAGTGAGTATTTGAAACACACACATACACACACACACACACAAGCACACACGCGTGGTATGCTCAGACAGTGCCCAGGCACTAGCTGAATTTCACTATATGAAACATATGCCTAAGGGTGCTAGTTATATACTTCTTTGTCTTAAAAAAGGGAGTTCTTTTGCTAAATGGATGGGCACATGCCTTGCAGTTACATACACATATAAGATGGGGCCTTAGGAATATAATTAAGTTGAGTTAGCTGTGAAAACAGCCAACAGAGCAGTGTCCTAGACTGTACCATTGCTCTGTTCTCTGTCACCATAGTCCAGGGTTCCTAAGTGTCATTGCCCATGTCTTCATAGATGTTCTTTCCCTCACACCTCATTTGCAGGGGGAGTGGGGTCTTAGATTTCACACCACTAAAATCAAATATAAACTTTTAAACCTCTTCACAACTAGGCCCCCATGTATTTGAACATTGCCTCATTGAACATTACACTCCCTTCCATTCTCAACAAAACATCCAAACTGCTCTTCCTTCAGCCTGATTTTCTGGATGGAATAGGGATATAGGTAGAAGGAAATCCTTTGGATCTCCTACTTGTACCACGGGATCCCATGGGATCTCCAGTGCCAGATGCTGGTTTCCCTAAAGCTGTTCACAGGCTGGATGGCCCCGAGTCAGGTATATTAAGAGAGGATTCCTTTTGTTTAAAGAGAGGACTGGCTTTGATAGCTGCTGAAGTTCCTTCCAATTCCAGTATCATATTCCAGCTGTAAGATGCTTAGCACCACAACATAGACATTTGAACCACAAGGCCATTTCAGATGGATTGACATATGTATCAGCCAGTCACAATCTTGGGAAAGACATGTACTTCTCTATTTTTCCTACTCTCTTTTTTATTCTCTCCTTATAGGGAAATGGAGAAAAATCCAATCATCACAGCTTTTCTGCTATGTAGTTGCCTCCAAAGGCACATACCAGTGCCCCTTGCAAGCTTGATTCCAAAATCTGAGGCAGAAATATAAAGAATGTCTGCTTTCACAGTATAAATGGAGAAGCCTTTCAAGATCCCTAGATTCAGGAAGACATCCAGAAACATTCATAGGATCATACAGGAACCTGAAAGAAATCTCGGAGGGCATCTAAACCAACCCCTATAAAAATGAGAAAACTGAGACCCAGGGAGGTAAAATGATTTGCCCAAGGTAATAAGTATAAGAGGTAGAATTTAAATCCAGGACATCTAACTCAAGAGTCAGTGCTCTTTCCAGTGACTCACATTAAGTACAACCTGAGGGCAACAAGGTGGTGAAGTAGATAGAGTGTTAAGCCTAGAGTCGGGAAGACCCAGCTTCCAGAGTTCAAATCCAGTTTCAGAGCCTTAATAACTGTGTAACCTTGGGAAAGTCACTATTTTCCTCAGTTTCCTCCTCTGTAAAATGAGCTAGAGAAGGAAATGGCAAGGTACTCCAGTGTCTTTGCCAAGAAAACCCCAAATGGGGTCACAAAGAGTTGGACACAACAATAACCCATTTCTTACAAAACAGCCAGAAAGGGCATGTTTTTAAAATCACTTTTACATCTTATCGATCTCAGAAAGAAGTAGCTTGACTTGGCAGGTAGAAGACTGGCTTGGTATTCAGGAAGATCTGTCTGCAAGCACCATCTCTGACACAGAGTGGTTTTATGACCTAGAGCTAATCACTTAACCTGACAATGTCCCCCACAACTCTCTGAGACCACAAATTGCAGAACGGTTGTTGCACTGGTAGAAGGAATCTTTTCATCATAAGTTCCTGACACCAATGCAATCACAAGTTGGAAACAACAGCAACAAAAATGGTCTTCAGGAACTTGGTCTGGTGCTATGGCTTGGTTACTGAGGTTTATTGAATTTGTAAACCTTCAGCAACTTGAGATCCAGAATGGTCGTCTCTGACATTTGTGCCTGAAGGACTTCCTAGAGAGCTCTGCAACAGTCCAGCTCTAATTATGCAAATTCTATCACCCAGCCCCAGCTATCCACGTTTTTTACTCCCATTCTCCTCAAACCCTACACTCAAAATGTCCCCCACTCAATATCTGTCTCCCTCTTCTGCTGTGTTCTCTGGACCTGCTCCACAGTTAACAATTTTGTTTTCATCTTACATCTTTTCCTTTTCAATTCTTCCATATTCTGTCTTTTGCTAAGACTTGACTTTGTCCTCATGACACAACATCCCTGTCTATTCTTTCTAGTACATTTTCCCTCAAAACCCCAGCTAGTTGTTGTGGGTAGAGTCAGAATATTCCCCATTCCCCATTGTCACCTCCAGACCCCACTAAGTAACGTCTTCCCCTCCTAAGGTTTGTTGAACCAAATTTATCACTCAAGAAAAATACAAGTCACTGTTACCTACTAACCCCCATGTACTCCCCTTCCTTCCTTCCTTCCTCAGTAAGTTCGGTGCCTGGTTCACAGTTTTACTTTTCACTGCAACTCCTGACCTCACACTAGGGGAATTCAATTCAAATATTGACGCTCCCTCCAATATGCTAGTTTCCCACTTCCTCTATCTACCCATTTCTTGTAACTTACACCCCCTCCAATCATACACAAAGGTGGTCATACACTTACTTAATTATGCCGCCAGCCATTAGTGTTTCACTTCCATTTTCATGAGCTCCAAAATTCTTTTATATGGTCATAAATTTTTTTTTTATCATTCTATATTTCCCTCTATCTCACAACATCACACATGGAAATTTATCCTCACATGGCCTCCATTATCTGCTCCTTTCAGTTCTTTCTCAGGCCTTCACACCCACAATGGCCACATACATTCCTGCCTTCTCTGTATAAATCATTTTGTCAACTATTTCAATTCTATAATACCCTATTCTTGAACTGAGTCCCAACTTTGGATTACTTTCCTCATCTGCTGCCTTTGCTCCCTTTCACATGCTGCTTAACAGAGCTAGAAAAGATCATGAAACAACGCTTTCTAATTCCCCTACAGAAATACATTACATAATCTCAATAATAGCTAGCATTAAAATAGTATTTTTAGACTTGCAAAGAACTTTACATATTTCTTATATCTTCACAACAACCCTGGAAGATAGGTGCTATAATTATTCCCACTTTAAAGTGAGAAAATTGAGACAAGGATTGAATGACTTATCTGGGGTGAGAAAAGCTAGTAGGAGTTTGAAGTTGGATTTGAACTTGGATCATTTGAGACAACACCACCAAGCTGGGCCCTTACTACAGCAAGGTAATCCTTTAATACCTCCCTGATTAATTGCCTATTCCATTCACCACAGTAGACGTTGCAGACCTCCTCCCTTCTCAAGTCTGCCGTGGAACTCTTTCTCCCAACCTTCTCAACTCATATTTTCTCCCTAAAAATTGAGGCCATTAGCTAAAAGTATTCTCTTTTTTCCTCTTCAATTCATATTTCTCATGTCATCCTCATATTATCTTTTAACCCTGTCTCACCCCAAAATGTACCCAATCTCCTTGCTAAGGCAAAGCCCTCTGTATTCCACCTTCTCTGGTGGATTGTTCTCTCATTCCTGTTCTTTCACTAAACTTTACTGTCTTGCTATCTACTGGATACTTCTATGCTACATATAAACAAACCTATATCTCTTCTCCCCTTGAAAAATCCTCACTTGATCTGACAATCTCTGCCAATTATCATTATATTTTACCTTCTTTTGATGCTAAACTCCTTGAAAAAGCCATCTGCAGTGGATGCATCCAATTTTTCCCTCTCACTTTTTAATTCTCTACAGTATGGCTTCTCCTTATAATTCATCTGAAACTACTCTTTCCAAAGTTACCAGACATCTATAAATTGCAAATCTAATGAACTTTTTCAATCTTCATCCTTCTTACTCCTATTTTACAAATGGAAACACAGACTTTGAGATTAAAAAAATACTTCCCCATAGTCACACAACTAGCAAGTGTGAGAGTACGAATTCAAATCCAGTTCTCCCAGCCTCCACATCCAACATTCTATACACCACAACAAAGTGCTACCTAAGGACTTGATATAACTTAGCTCATAGTAGCGACCAGACTCTTCTTCCTAGAATTTTATCTTTTCAGACATGAGAGCGCAAAAAAAAATCAGTGAGTAATTAATATTCTCACATCCACTTGGAATTGGACTCATAATTTCCTAAACAGCCAACTCAGTGTGGGTATTTATTTATGTTGCTAAGACATACAACATTTGTCAGTTAACAACCTACATACTATTTATGTGGAATAAAAACCCCTTTCTAAAAGAGCAGTTTGTTTATCTCAAGAGCTTTTCCACTGATTTATGAGATCACCAAACAGTCTGTGCAATTGGAAATCTACATACAGCATTTTAAGGATTGTTTGGATTCTGTAATTAAATCATCAAGTATGATCTAGATCAGACACTGACTTTTGGTGTGATTCTGAACGCAGTTCCAAACTTTATCACTCTAAAATTCCTCATCTATAAGATGAAGAGCCAGGACTACAAAAGTTTAATGTTACTTCCACACCTAACAATTTTATGATTCTGTGGTTATCAATGCAGAGTCATCTAGGTAAAGTGGATTCAGGGATGACTTTGGAGTCAAGGAGATCCTGGGTTCAAATCCTGATTCTAGCAAATATTAGCTTTGTGATATCAATTTATAAATGAGGAAACTGAGACAGAGATTGAATGACTTAACTGAGGCGATAAAAGCTAGCAGGTGCTGGAAGCTGGGTTTGAATTTGTGGCATCTTGATTCTAGGTTGAGCCCTCCTCCTTTCTTCCCTAACTTCTGAAAAGCTACAATCAAGATTCTCATTCCTTTTGATTATCACTCATCTCCACGCTTTTCCCTCTCTCCTCCAATCCAGACATGTTTCCAATGTCAAGCCAATCATGACTTCTAGCAAAGGTTTGTCATTAACCAGAGAAGGGCAAACATTTCTAGAGCCCCAGACTAAGAGTCAGGAGATCTGAAGTTGAAGCCTAGCTCTCCTCTTTACTTACTGAGTGACCTTGAGTAATTCACTTTCTATATCTGAACGTCAGTTTCCTTTTCTGTCATTTAATCTCTCAGTATTTGCAAGAAACTCCCAAGACAAAACGATAGAAACAAGTTGTTGATCTGCCTCAGTGGAAAGAATTTTCACAGTGGAAGCTTCTTCCACTGATGAAATCATAGGTTCACCTTCCAAAACAACAACAAACCATTATTGGTAATGTTGCATTACAGAGGTATATTTTCCAGAAACCAGCACTGTACTCAACTCAGACACCCAAAGTGTTGTGTGTGCCTGGATGGCACATTTTAGAAAGGGCTTTGATGTGTTGAGCATCTGTCTTGGTTGTTCAATCATTCCAGTTGTGTCCAATTCTTTGTGACCCTATTTGGAGTTTTCTTGGCAAAGACGCTGGAATGCTTAACTATTTCTTTCTCCAGCTCATTTTATATATGAGGAACTGAGGCAAACAGGGTTAAGTGATATGCCCAGGGTTTCCTGACTACTAAGTATCTGAGGTCAGATCTGAACTCATGAAGATAAGTCTTTCTGGGTTCAGGAACAGCATCCTATCTACCGTGCTACCTAGCTACCCCTAAGAGCCTCTAGAGAAGAGCAATCGTAATGGTGGACTTTGGAAATTTATCATGTGAGGATCAGTTTAAGAAACAAAAGGTTAATTTAGCCTAGAAAAAGGAGTATATAATCATTACCTTCAGGCAACATGGTGCAGTGAAGAGAGGGCTGGGTTTGGAGTATGGCAATTAATCCTGGCAGGAACCGCATATTAGCTGGGTCACCTTGAGCAAAGAAAAATAATAATTCACCATTATATACTGCTTTAAATATTTTACTAAAAATACATCACTAAAATATGTATGTAAGTATGTCTGTGTGTGTGTGTGTGTGCCACAGCTAAATTGAATATTTCTGCTTTGTCTTCCATCCTCTCTGTGAGGGAAGAAGGGACCATGTTTGTCATGGAAGAAAGACTGAAAATCAAGAACTTAAACTAGTTCTTATTCTGTCACTGACTAGTTCTGTGGCCATTAGCAAGTTACAATCTTACCAAGTCTCCATTTCATCATCTTTAAAAAGCAGTTGAACCAGATATCTACAGATCTCTTCTACCAATACCTTTCTGGGTTTCAGTAATTACGTTTTTTCTTATCTACCACATTAAGATATCAATAGGTGTTAGTTAATTGCATTTAAAAAGCAGGGGGGGGGAGGAGCCAAGATGACGGAGTAGAAAGATTCACATATGCTAGCTCCGAACCCACAGCCCATAACTTTCCTGTAAAAAGAACTCTCAACAAATTCTGGAGCAGTGGAAGCTGCACAACAATGGAGTGGAGGAGATTTCTGTTCCAGAGAGCCCTGAAAAACCAGCACCAAAGATCCATTGAGCACCGAGCCCAGAGCAGAGCCCAGCCATGCCTTGGCTGCGGGGCACCAAGAGGAGCAGATCCGAGCAGGCTTCAGGGACTGAATCTCCAGTGGCCTCGAAGGTCCCTCCACCCACAGACACTGCAGGTCAGTGAGAGAGACTTCTGGGCTGGCCGAGAGGGGAGCAGGGTGTCTCCATAACTCAGGCCCCCTCGGGAGGTAGCAGCAGAGGCAGCAGTGGCCAGGAGCTCCCCAGGAAGACAGGAGCTCTGCTCCATTACTGAAGGTCTCTGCATAAACCCCCGAGGGAACTAAGCCTGGGAGGCGGCCCTGACTTAAGCTCACACTGAATAGCAGCCCTGTCCACCACTGAAAGCCCTGAGGCTGGGGAGCAGCATTTGAATCTCAGACCCCAAGCACTAGCTTGGCAGATTTAGGCGGGGGTGGAAAGGAATCTCAGAAGTCAAGTAACTGGCTGGAAAAATGCCCAGAAAAGGGAAAAAAAAGACCATAGAAGGGTACTTTCTTGGTGAACAGATGTTTCCTCCTTTTCTTTCTGATGAGGAAGAACAATGCTTAGCATCAGGGAATGACATAGAAGTCAAGGCCTCTGTATCCCAAACATCCGAAGTAGATATCCAATGGGCTCAGGCCATGGAAGAGCTCAAAAGGGATTTTAAAAATCAAGTTAGGTGGAGGAAAAACTGGGAAGAGAAATGAGAGAGATGCAAGAAAAGCATGAAAAACGGGTCAATACCTTGCTAAAGGACACCCAAAAAAATGCTGAGGAAAATAACACCTTGAAAAATAGGCTAACTCAATTGGCAAAAGAGGTTCAAAAAGCCAATGAGGAGAAGAATGCTTTCAAAAGCAGAATCAGCCAAATGGAAAAAGAGGTTCAAAAGCTCACTGAAGAAAATAGTTCTCTCAGAATTAGAATGGAACAGATGGAGTCTAATGACTTTATGAGAAACCAAGAAATCACAAAACAAAACCAAAGGAATGAAAAAAATGGAAGAGAATGTGAAATATCACATTGGAAAAATAACTGACCTGGAAAATAGATCCAGGAGAGACAATTTAAAAATTATGGGACTACCTGAAAGCCATGGTCAAAAAAAGAGCCTAGACATCATCTTTCATGAAATTATCAAGGAAAACTGCCCTGAGATTCTAGAACCAGAGGGCAAAATAAGTATTGAAGGAATCCATCGATCACCGCCTGAAAGAGATCCAAAAAGAGAAACTCCTAGGAACATTGTGGCCAAATTCCAGAATTCCCAGGTCAAAGAGAAAATATTGCAAGCAGCTAGAAAGAAACAATTCCAGTATTGTGGAAATACAATCAGGATAACACAAGATCTAGCAGCTTCTACATTAAGGGATCGATGGGTGTGGAATAGGATATTCCAGAAGTCAAAGGAACTAGGACTCAAACCAAGAATCACCTACCCAGCAAAACTGAGTATAATGCCTCAGGGGAAAATATGGTCTTTCAATGAAACAGAGGACTTTCAAGCATTCTTGATGAAAAGACCAGAGCTGAAAAGAAAATTTGACTTTCAGACACAAGAATGAGAAGAAGCATGAAAAAGTAAGCAGCAAAGAGAAGTCATAAGGGACTTACTAAAGGTGAACTGCTTACATTCCTACATGGAAAGGCAATATTTGTAACTCTTGAAACTTTTCAGTATCTGGGTAGTTGGTGGGAGTACACACACACATACACACACATGCACACACACATGTACACATGTGCGTGCACACACACATACACACATGCATGCACACACAGAGACAGAGAGCACAAAGTGAATTGAATAGGATGGGATCATATCTTAAAAGAAATTAAAGTAAATGGTGAGAGAGAAATGTAGTGGGAAGAGAGAGAGTGAAATGGAATAGGGTAAATTATCTCTCATAGAAGAGGCAAGCAGGAGACTTTTTAGTGGAGGGAAAAGGAGAAGAGCTGAGAAAAATACATGAAGTTTACTCTCATCACATTTGACCAAAGGAAGGAATAAAATGCACACTCATTTTGGTATGAAAACCTATCTTACAATACAGGAAGGTGGGGGAGAAGGAGATAAGCAGGGTGGGGGGAATGATGGAAGGGAGAGCAATGGGAGGAGGGAGCAATTTGAAGTCAACACTGTTGGGGAGGGACAGGATCAAGAGAGAGAATAGAAACAATGGGGGGCAGGATAGGATGGAGGGAAATATAGTTAATCTTAAACAACATGACTATTATGGAAGTCATTTGCAAAACTACACAGATAGGGCCTATATTGAATTGCCTGCCTTCCCAAAGGGGATGGGTGGGGAGGGAGGGATGGGGAGAAGTTGGAATTCAAAGTTTTAGGAACAACTGTTGAGTATTGCTCTTGCTTCTAGGAAATAAGAAATACAGGTAATGGGGAATAGAAAGTCATTTGGCCCTACAGGACAAAAGAGAAGATGGGGACAACAGAAGGGAGGGATGATAGAAGAGAGGGCAGATTGGTGATAGTGAAAATTAGAATGCTCGTATTGGGGTGGTGGGAGGGGACAAATGGGGAGATAATTTGGAACCTAAAATTTTGTGAAAATGAATGTAAAATGTTAAATAAATAAATTTATATTAAAAAATAAAAAATAAAATAAAATAAAAATAAAAAGTGGGGAGGAGACCTGGAGAATTATCATCACAATTGTCGGGAGAAAAGATGTATATGCTGGCCCCCTTTAGTTCTTTTTGTATCCCCAGCACTTAGCACAGTGCCTGGAACAAATTAAATACTCAATAAATGTTTGCTAACCTACTGAGAATGATGACTGTTGTTGATAGAAATCCCTTGCACGTTATCTAAAGTATCTTGTGACTTTGTTTGTTGAAAGGTTAGCAGATGATATGTTGAAAACAATATGGACCTCTCCTTTCCCCATCACAATCTGCCTTATTGAAGTATATATTATATGCCAGTCCTTTCTAAGAAGTTTTAAAGTTTTTGAGGACATCTCCCACAATAAGGACAAATAAATTACACAAATAAATTTTTTGTGTGTATTTTTTCCCAAGACTCCTTGAGAGGAAACTTTTGTTTTGATTTTTGTACCGCAACAACCAATACAATGTCTTATACCTATTATTGCTTAATAAACACGTTTGTTTGTTTGGATTGTCCTGATTTTTTAAAATTAATCATTTAATTTTTTTTTTTTAGTTTTCAACATTCACTTACATAAGTCTAAAATTTTCTCCTCCTCCCTCCCCCTTCCTTCATCAAAATGACACACAATCTGATATGGGCTCTACACATACATTACTATTAAATAAACATTCACGTTAGTCATGTTGCACAGAGGAATTATACAAATGGGAGAAACCATGAGAAAGAAAAACAAAACAAAATGGAACAAAAAAGAAAAATCATCTGCTCTGCTCTGCATTCTGACTCCATAGTTCTTTCTCTTGATATAGACAGCATTTTCCTTTTTAAAATTGATTTATTAGTTTCCAGTTTTCTACAATCACTTTCACGTATCTTAGATTTACCCTTTTCCTCCCCATTTAAGTGGCGTTGCCTTAATTTCCAGTTCTTAGCCACCACAAAAAGAGCTGCTTTAAATATCTTTGTGCACATGGATCCTTTTCCCATTTTTATGATCTCTTTGAAATAGTCTTAGAAGCAATATTATTGTGTCAGAAGGATATGCATGTTTTTGTAGCCCTTTGGGCATAGTTCCAAATTGCTCTCCAGAATGATTGGATCAGCTCACAGTTCCACCAACAATGAATTTAGTGTTCCACCTTTTTCACCTCTTCTCCAACATGTATCATTTTCCTGTTTTTGTCATGTTAGCCAATCTGATAGGTGTGATGTGGTACCTGAGAGTTGTTTTGATTTATATCTGTCTAATCAATAGTGATTTAGAGCATTCTTATTCATATGATTATAGATAGCTTTACTTTCTTCCTCTGAAAACTGCCTGTTTATACCCTTTGACCATTTATCAATGGGAGAATGACTTGTATTCTTATAAATTTAACACAGTTCTCTATATATTTTAGAAATGAGGCCTTTATCAGAAACATTATTTGTAAAAATTCTTTCTCAGTTTTCTGCTTTCCTCCTAATTTTGGCTGCACAGACTTTGTTTGTACAAACACTTTTCAATTTAATGTAATCAAAATTATCCCTTTTGTATTTCATAATGTTCTCTATCTCTTGTTTGGTAATAAATTCCCCCATTCTCCGTAAATATGACAGATACACTATTCCTTGCTCTCCTAATTTGTTTATAGTATCAGTCTTTATACCTAAATCATGTACCCATTTGGACTTTATTTTGGTATATGGTGTCCAATGTTGGTCTATGCCCAGTTTCCACCATACTATTTTCCAGTTCTCTCAGCAGTTTTTGTCAAATAGTGAGTTCTTATCCCAGAAGCTGGGGTCTTTGGGTTTATCAAATAGGAGATTCCTATTATCATTGACTATTGTGTCTCATGTATCTAACCTATTCCACTGATGTTAATAAACATTTACTAATTGAATAGTTAACATTATGTTTTATTAATTGTCCTTTCTCCAGTGCCATGAACTACACATTGGTGATACTTCATGAATAATCTTCTAAAAACATTGATTAGAGGGTAGGGGTTGTTTTGTTTTTAACTCAACATTCCTAATACCTTAGCACAGTGGCAGCTAGGTGGTATATCTGGGCCAAGAGTCAGGAATGGTAGCAGTGTTGTTATTTTTTATCTAATAAGCAATGATATTACAAGGGTGAATTTGATTTAAGTGAGGCAGAGGTGAGCAAGGTCATCAGCCTCACTTTTGACTCCAGAGTCATGGAAAAGTCAAGAAGACTGGAGATGGCCTGGGATGCAGTGGATGACTTAGACCTTCCCAGGCCACAGTTTGCTGAGGCAACACCCATTCAATGACTAAGAGCTAGGTAAGAAATAAGACAAAAGATGGCTTAATTTACCATCACAAAAATATCAACCCTCAAAGTTTCTGGCCAGAACAGAAAAGCATAGTTCAAATCTGGCCTCATATACTCACTAGATGAACCAATCACTTAACCTTTTTGTCTCAGTTTCCTCTCTATAAAATGGGGATAATAATAGCACCTACCTCCCAAGGTTGTTGTGAGGATAAAATGAGCTAATAATTATAAAGCACTTGACACACTGACTAGCACATAGTCAAGTGCTATATAAATATTAGCTATTGTTAGGCACATAGTAGGAGTTTATTAAATGCTTGTTATTTGTCAGTGGAAATCTTCACTCAAAAACAATTCTCTTGGCTGTTTGTTTTTTCTTTCCCGAACTGAGCCTTCTCTTGGCAATATATGTAGCCTACCAGCAAATCAGATGAAATCTGAGTCAAATGGAAAAGAAGTACAGATGACTAATAAATGAAAGTTTACTTAGAAGGTCTAGTGTGAGGGTCTAATGAATACAATAAAGTGTAAGATGACTCCATTGGCTATGGAAAAATATTTTTCAAGTCCTATTAAAATTCTCACTGTCTATGAATACACATGAAAACTCACAGAAAGGAAATAGAAGTAGGCACCCTAATTGGCCCAGGGAACTTTCCTCACATTTTCTCTCTTCCCAAAATATGTAGAACCAAACAGACAAACTATTTTCTATTTTTCTTACTGGCCAACGCTTTTCCCATAGCAATAAACAAAGGAAAAGGGAAAAAATGCCTATAACTGACAAAGAAAACAATTCAATAGAGACTGAGAGACACTCATTACTATTTGGAGGAGGATGAATTATTATAAATAAATTTGATCTGCAAGTGAAGCTTTTCATGAGACACTAAGAATCGGTTGGTGGGAGAAACAGGTAAGTGTGCCAATGCATGCTAATTCATTTAAATAATTCCCCTCCGTGGATTTTTAAGCCTGTCAAATCCTTTTGCAGGATAGTAAGGGTTTATATATAATGGAACAGGAAAAATTAGAAAGTAATAAAAGATTCATTTATTTTGCATAGTTGCTACTTAAGTGCTTTCTCCCAGAGTTTGAAGACAGTGTGACCAATTGGAAAGAGCATTGAACCATGTGAAGGAATTAGGAGATTTGGGCTCCAGTTCATTCCCTACCAGTAACTTTGTCTGTAACTTTAGAGAATGTCCATCGTCAAACAACTTCACTAATATTGACTTAAATTCTCTGTGCCTCAGCTTCCTATCTACAAACTAAGAAGGTTGGACTAGGTGACTTTAAAAGTTCCTCCCAATTCTATCACAGAATCTTAAGAAAGATTCTATGGATCACTTGGGTAATTTAAGTAACTTGGGTTAGAATATCTCTTCTATAATTAGTTTAAAGGCAATTTCTGAGCTCAACTAAAGACTTGTTTTCTTTGGCTCCACACCCTATCATCTACTTCCACTTATTTTTTATGGGAGGGAAAAGTTATTTTATTTATTTTTTCAATTAACAAAAATTTTTTTTCTCTCCCTCCCACTCCCTTCTAACTGAGAAGAAGAAGAAAAACATAATCCTTGTAAATCCAAGAGTATATGAGAGCCAGCTCAAACACACTCCAGAGAATATCATTCAGGATTGTTAAATTTTCAGCGTGAGCATTTACACCTCCAAAATAGGCAAAACTGGATCTCTTATTTTGTTGATTGCATTGTTTTTTTTTTTCCCAGTCATTTCTGACTCTTCATGACATCATTTGGGATTTTCTTGGGAAAGATACTGGAGTGGCTTGCATTTTCTTCTCCAGTTCATACTACAGATGAGGAAACTGAGGCAAATAGTGTTAAGTGAGTGGCCCAGAGTGTGATGGCAAGAAAAATAGGATCTTTTGCTGTTTTTGTTTTAGTACAATCAAGTGCCTCTGATTGAATCTTGCCTTTATCAATCAAAAGTCTTTACTAGGAGTAAAATATAGAAACAACAACTTCTTTAACTAGAAACAGTGCATGTATTTGTATTGTTAATGTGATTAATGTAATCTTCTCCACCTATTAATGGGCCTGTCCATTAAAGGGAGTTTGATTAAGGAAGATTTGTAGGAATGCCCACACCTTTGTTAATGAGGCACTGCTTCTCAAGGATTGGGATGCCCTCTGGCTCTTACAGAAGTTTAAATACTCTGAGAATGAGGTTTTACTTTGGGGCTTAATGACTGGAAATGTTTGTTTAGTCAGACAAGGACTCTGAGAAGCTGCTAAGGGGTCCTCTGACTTCGAAAACCCAGATGTCAGTGCTTCCCTCTCTGGTAACTATAGTCAGACAGTTGGACCTGTCTATTGAATTCAGGCAGAGGAAGCCATGTCTGTTGATCTTTGGTTTCTCTGTATTTTCTTTGAAGTTCAGGGTGCTGACTCCCCTGAACTAGGTGAATGATATATGTACTTAGTTAAAGGAATGATACATGTGCTCGATTAAAGTGAGTGTTAACCCCTCAAAAGTTGTCTTTCCTTTTATAAATGCAGATCTAAGAACCTGTGGTACAGACCCACTTATGTATGTTGGGGTGCTTTTACTGTTACATTATGGCATAGCTGGTAGGATCTGAATAAAGTTAAAGGAAAGTATGGGGTTTTGTGGGATTGGGATAATTGTTTGTTATTTCCCACTTGGTTGCTATGGTTCTGTGGAGCCCGGAGAAATGGGGATGGCCAGATCCTAAGTTCGAGTGGATTAGCGGAGCTCCTGACTGTGTTGGAGGAGTGAAGACCCTAAAAGTATATTGTATTCAGAAACCAGACCAGAGCAGTGAGAGCTTGGAATGGAGTCCTGAAGTCCCAATGGAAAACTGCCTTTGTACTGACCCAGCAGAATTAGAAAACTGCCAGTGTGCCAACCTTGATGAGGTGAGAGAAAAAGTGGAGAACTACCAGTGTGCCAACCTTGGAGAGGTGAGAGGAACAGGAGTGGAGAGCTGTCTGTGTGCAGACCCAGGCAGGACCTGGAAACAGCAGGCTGCTGCTGGAGGAAGAGGACACCAGGAGTTTGGAGTTCAGCCCTGGGACAAGAAGGGGACTACACAGTAAGGCACCAAGTGTACTTTTTTGCAGCATTCTCCTGGAACAATTTGGGATCCAGGGGTTAGAGTTGCCTATGGTGGGTGAGTGGAAGTGCCCTATACTCACAAGTACTCCACCCTGATGGCATTGTTGCCCAGCTGTCCTTCAGGACTTGGAAATGGAGACTTGGATCATTAGTATTATAATATCCATTTTGCAGATGAGAAAACTGGAAACAGAAAAGTAAAGTTGCTTGTTAATGGTCACACGGATAGGAATGATCTAAGGAAGGATTAAAACTCAGGCTTTCCCAAGACCAATTTTTGTTTTCTATCCACTTTACTACAGAGATGCCATATGATATTCTATTATAGTCATATATCATAATTTGTTCACTCATCTTGGCCCCTCATTTGATGGGTACCCAATTAGTTCTGAGTTATTTGACACTAATAAAAAAGGATTGCTATGAATATGCTTGTTCATATGGATCTTTTCCCTTTTTCTTTGATCTCTTTAGGGTAACAGAACTAGAAATGGTATCACTGGGTCACATATGCAGTTTGGTGAATTTTTTGGGCATAGTTCCAAATTGATTTCCAGAAAAACTAGATGAAGTCTTGGTTCCATCAACAATTCATTAATGTACCTATTTTCCTACATCTTCTTCTCAAGTTTCCTTTGCTAAAATCACATAAAGATCATGCAAGTAGTGAGAGGTGTATATGAAAGCTCTGTTCTGGCCCCAGGGATTTTGTCATCTTTCATCAGTTCTATGTCTATACAGATGATTCTGAGATATATTTATGTGGCCTTCAACTGAGCTAGTCATATATATCTTCAACCGTCTCTTACACATCTCAAACTGGATGTCCCATAGGCATCTCAAAGGTACCATGTCCAAAGCACAAGTCACATTATTCTTCCTCCCCTCCACCCCTTCCACACTTCCTCGTTATTCCTTATTGCCGCTGTGATACCATTTCAATAAATGCCTTTGGTTAGGATGATTGTCTACTGGCTGACTATTAAAGCTTAATAAAGCTGTGGGGGGTATTTCTGAATTATAACATTAGGAGTATGGACCTTCAGAGGGATCAGAACCTGTCTCTTGGGGAACCCACCCTACCAGCATGATACAGATGGGGTAGCCTCAGGGGGAATGCTATGCAAACCAAACTTGTAATCTCTTGGGTAAGCTATGAAAAATGACTTTCTAGGTTCCTACTTGACAGGAAGAATTCTGAACAAGAACATATGCATTCATGTCAAGCACTATCCCAACAACACAAAGACAAAAGACCATAAACTAAATTGTAGTCTGATTCAGATAAAGTCTGCACCAAAGCATAATATACTCATTGTAACTCCCGCCTAGATATGATGGCAGCCCCAGAGATGACAGAAATGAGCACCGTAGCCTTGGGAATGTGGAGGGACTGCCTGTGTGGCTTTGGGTAAATCACTTAAACTCTCCTTTTCTGCATCAGTAAAATGAAGGAATTGGAAAAGATGATTTCTGAAATTCCTCCCATCTCTAAGTCTCTGATCCTGTAATATCGGAGTCCAGAATTGTAACAGAACAATCTCAGCAGAGGCTAGAGAGAGGCCAGGGTGGTTTTTATTATCATTACTCCTGTTTTTTAACAAGTCACTTGAAGTTCTTTAATTTAGTCCAGATCTATAAACTCTGAAAAAAAGAACTGGCAAAAAAAATAAAATAAAAATGAGAGAAAAATCCTACCCAATATCGTAGCCTACAGAAAATCATTGTTATCCATTGGGTTCTTGTTGTGCATTATTTGACTTTGCTAGGTGTAAAGGGATGGGGGAAGTTGGTGTGAATCATCTGTACATCTTCACAAAGAACTTTAAGCTAACTTTGGGGGGAAAGTTCAGAAAGATAATTACTCAGAATAACTTGTTTTTTTTTTCTATTTTCATTTATAAAGAAGAATCCTTTTTTCCCCAATGAAAGAAAATATGGCAGAGTAGATAAAGTGAGAGACTTTTCTTCAGGCAGATCTGAGTTCTAATTCTGCCCCTCATACTCTAGGACCATGAGTAAATTACTTCTTCTTTCTCTAAATCTCAGTCGCCTCAGCTATAAAATGGGGATAATAAGATCTTCAGTTAAATATCACAGGGATTTTGTTAGGCAGTTATGAGGCACCAATGAGATAATGTATGTAACAAGAAAAGTAAACATTAGATATTCAATCAGAATTAATAAACATTTATTAAGCTCATACTATGTACCAGGAATTATGGTAAGTGCTGAAGATACAAAGAAAGGCAAAAGATAGCCTCGACCCTCAGGGAACTCATAGTCTAACTAGGGGAAAAATACATAAAAAGAAATTGAAAGGAAATGTGAATTTCTGAGTTGATTTCATCTTACAAAACCATGAGTTTCTACAGATGATGGAACCCATGGAAGTTGCCAAGTGGGAAATGAATATTATTAGTATTTCAATCTTTGAGTCAGTGATACTTTGGCTAGAAGAGTCAACTATTTTTTTGGTAGGGGTAAGATGGAGTGATTTTTTTGACTGGATTCTCCATCTAGAACCATAGGGAAATGTCCACTGGGCAATCCAGAAAACTGGCAGTATGTCCCACAAAAGTATGTTGTCCATAAGTGGTCAGAAGAAAGTTTTAGGAAAAGGGAAGAAAAACCAGATTTTTTTTCATGTAAATTATAGTGACCTTAAGTTAACTAGTCCCTTCCTGCTTAACTCCCCCCCTCTATCTCTTCTGCCTTTGGTACTAAACTCCTTGAAAGAGTCATCTGCAAAAGGTGCCTCCACTTTCTTTCTTTTCATTGTCTTCTTAACCCTTTGCAATCTAACTTTCAAACTTATCATTTCACCAAAAATGCTCTCTCTAAAGTTACCAATGTTCTTTCTTAGTTAGCAAATCCTTTTCTCAATCCTGATTCTCCTTGACTTCTCTGCAGCCATTGACTCTCTCTTTCTTGACACTCTTCTCTCTAGGTTTTAACCACCCTGCTCTCTCCTGGTTCTCTCCTCCTACATATCTGACCAGTCTTTCTTAGACTGTTGCTGGATCCTCATCCAGATTATGCCCTCTAATGAGAGGAGTTTTACAAGGTTCTCTCATGTGTCTTCTTGTCTTCTCTCTCTATACTATTTCATTCGGTAGTCTCATGAGTTCCCAGGGATTTGATTAGCATCCCTCTGATAAGCATTCTCAAATCTATCTATCCTGCCCCAAACTCTCTGCTGACCTCCAGTCTCACATCTCCAACTGCCCCTAGATATCTCAAATTGGATGTCTAGTAGACATTTTAATCTCAATACATCCTAAAAAGAATTTATTATCTTTTCCCCTAAACACTACCACCCTCCTATCTTGCCTATAACTGTAGAGGGGTACACCATCCTCCAAGTCCCTCAGACTAACAATCCTAGAGTCATCCTGGATTCCTCACTATCTCTCACCCCCTCCCCCAAAAAAACTAATCTGTTACCAAAGCCTGTCAATTCCACCTTTGCAATATTTCTCAAATATGTCCACTTTTTCTCCTCTGACACTGCTGCCACTTTAGTGAAGATCCTCAACACCCCACACCTGAATTACTGCAACAGTCTGCTGGTGGATCTACCCGCTCCAACTCTTTCCCCCTCTCAGTCCATCTGCCGCTCAATCGCTAGAGTGATTTTCCTAAATCACAGGTCCAATCATGTCATTCCTACTCAATAAACTCCAGCAGCTCCATATTGCCTTTAGGATCAAATACAAGATATTCTATTTGTCATTCAAAGTCTTTCATAACATAACCCCCTCCTACCTTTCTGGTCTCTTTACACATTACTTTCCAGAAAAATATTCCTCAATCCAGTGACTCTGGCCTCTTAACTATTACATGTAAAAGATCTCTCTCATTTCTCCACTCCAGGCATTCTATCTGGCTGTCTTCCATTCCTGTAACATTCTCCTTCTTACTCCAGTCTGACTACTGACTTACCTGAAGCCTGTCATTCTAGTGCCTCCCCTCTTTTCATTGTTTCCTATTTACTCTGTATACAGCTTGCTTTGAATATATTTATTTGCATGTTATCTCTCCCACTGAAGTGTAAGTTCCTTGAGGGCAAGGACTGTCTTGCTTTTTCTTGTATTCTCAGTGCTTTGCACAGTCCTTAGCACATAGTAGGTGCTTAATAAATATTTATTGATTGGCTGTTGTACTTCAGTTATCAAAGAGGACCAAAATGACATCATCATGATAAAGTGAAGTTTCAATGTGTATGACAGTGGTTGATCAGACCAATACAAGCTCTGAATACTCTACCACAGATTGGACACAAATAGTCCCTGTGAACATTTGGGGTGGTTACTTCAAATTTGTGCATCCTACATTTCCTTTTTTGCTGTCTCAGTTCTGCTTTGCTCATAGAACTCAACACCTTTTCTGATGGGGGCACATGCTAAGCAGTCCTGTGTCAGTGTCTCCCATGTCCCACAATCAAATCCAAAGTTTTTGAGAGAGACCTTGAGAGTGTCCTTGTATCACTTCTTCTGACCACCATGTGATTGCCTGCCCCATGTGAGTTCTCCATAAAATAGCCTTTTTTTGGCAAGCATACATTTTGCATTCAGACAACGTGGCCACCCCATCAGAGTTGTATTCTCTTAAGAATATTTTGAATGTTTGGCACTTTAGTTCAAGCAAGGACCTCAGTGTCTGCTACCTTATCCTGCCAGGTGATCTTCAGAAACTTCCTAAGACAGTTCAAATGGAAGCAATTCAGTTTCCTAGCATGGCACTGGTAAACTGTCCATGTTTCACAAGCTTACAACAATGAGGTTAGCACAACGGTTCTGTAGACCTTCAGTTTGGTAGTCAGTCTAATACCTTTTCTCTCCCAAACTTTTCTTTGGAGCCTCCCAAACACTGAACTAGCTCTGGCAATGCATGTGCCAACCTCATTGTCAATGTGTACATCCCTGGAAAATATACTACCAAGGTAAGCGAATTTATTCACAGCATTCAAAATTTCTCCATTTGTTGTAACCAATGGTTCCATGTATGGATGGTGGTGGCTGATGGAGCACCTGTGTTTTCTTGGTTTTGATTATTAGGCCAAAATTAGCACAAGCAACAGAGAACTGATCCATACTTTGTTGCATCTCAGAGGCTGCAATGAGTGCACAGTCATCTGCAGACAGAAAATCATGCACCAACACTTCCTCCACTTTGGTCTTAGCTTGTAGCCTTTTCAATTTGAAGAACTTACCATCAGTTGTTGACTTTGATACAGTGTTCATCCTCATTGAAAGCATTTGACAACATGGCTGAAAATATCATGCTAAAAAGCATGGGAGCAAGCACACAACCCTGTTTCATTCCACTGGTGACTGGGAAGGCACAAGAGCATTGTCCACTATCCAGAATCCAGGCAAACATGCCATCATGAAATTGACGTACAATGCTGATGAACTTTTCTGGGCAACCAAATTTTGACATAATTTTCCATAAGCCCTCATGACTAACAGTGTCAACGGCCTTGGTCAGATCCACAAATGTTGTGTACAGACCTCTGTTCTGCTCCTGGCACTACTCCTGGAGTTGCCAGGAAGCAAACACCATATCAGCTGTTTCTTGGCCCTTTCTGAAACTACACTGGCTCTCAGGTATATAGCCATCTTCCAGGGGAAGAATCAGCCAATTAAGGAGAACTCTCACAAGACTCTTGCCAGTAATAACTGAGAGACCCCCCTATGACTATTCCCTTTACCTTTATAGAGGTGGACAGTGGAGGCATCCTTGAACTCCTGGGGGATAACCTCCTATTGCCATATAATGTAGAATATTTCAGTTAACTTTTGTATGAGCAACAGTCCCCTTACCTTGTAAATCTCACTTGGAATAGAATCAGCACCAGGTGCTTTGCCACATGAAAGGAGCCTAATGACCCTCAAAACCTCTTCTTAAGTTGGAAGTTTAGCTAAGGAGGGATTGACTTCAACCTGAGGTTAACAGTCAATGGCTTCAGACATTGATTGATGATGGTCTGTTGAGAACATTGTGGAAGTGTTCAGCCCATCTCTCTAGGATCATGTCCTTATCATTAATCAATGTGGCTCCATCAGCACTGAGTAGTTGTGATGCACCATAGGTTATTGGTCCATAAACAGCTTTCAGGGAATCATAAAAGCACTTTGGATTGTTACTATCAGCATAAAACTGAATTTCATCTGCCTTCTTACTGAGCCAGGAATCCTGAATCTCTCTAAACTTTGTTTGCACTTTACTTTTGATGAAATTAAGTGCTGCCTTCTTAGAGATGGATGAACTATGCTACTGGTAAATCCTGTGGAGTTCTTGTTTTTCATTTAGCAGCTTCTTAATTTCCCCATCATTTTCATCAAACCAGTTTTGGTATTTGTGAGTGTTATGACCCAGGTGAACAAATGCATTATGATATGCCAAATCTCTGAAAGCTGCTCACTCCTTTTCTGCTCCACTGTTGCTAACTGTGTGTTGGCTCAACTTGCCCTTCAAATTAGCAACAAACTGTTCACACTCAGAGAAGAGCTCTAATTTGTTGCCATTAATTCTTCTGGTAGTCATTTTGCCTTAGAAGCCACACTTTTGATGAATGGGAATATTTAGCTTGAAAAGGATCAGTCTATGATCAGTCCAGCCCTCTGTACCACACATGGCCTTTGTCACTTTCACATCTTGTTTATCTCTTCTCCTTACAATCACATAGTCTATCAGATGCCAATGTTTGCTGCAAGGGTATATCCATGAAGTTTTATTACATTTAGGTAAAGAGAAAACAGTGTTAGTGATGAGAAGGTCATATGATGCACAAGTCTTGAGCAGTAAATGACCATTAATGTTGCTGTTTCCAGCTCCATTCCTCCCTAGGACTCCCTGCCAAGTCTGGTAGTCTGCGCCTACTCTAGGATTAAAGTCATCCAGAATTATAAGCTTGTCCTCTTTTGGCACATTAATGATAAGGGTCTCTAGGTCTTCATAAAATTTTTCTTTGACCTCATTATACTTCATCATGGTGGGAGCACAGGCGCTGATTATGGAGGCATGATGTTTTCATGCAAGTGGCAATTGCATTGTCATAAGCCTGTCATTCATTCCTTTTGGCAGGCATACCAATAAATATCAAATATATATTGATAGATAATACAGGACTCCATTGCCCAGTACCTTCATTGTTCCCCACTCAGCAAGAGGCTTCCTATCTTAAGGGACTCATGATGCCTGCATGGTCACTATAGAGAGTTATAGCTCTCTCTGTTATCAGCATTTCCATGTTGTGCTCATAGCTCAAGGACACCACATCGGAGATTCACTCTTGTAGACACTTCAATAAAATTGGGAGGGGGAATGAAGAGGAGGAGGAAGAAAAGTAAGGAAACAACATTCTGATAAAGAATGATGCCATCTAGAACTATCCATACCCTTTGAACCAGTGATTCAACTACTGGATACATTAAGGTCAAACACAGACAAAAAAGCTCCACATAACCCAAAATATTCATAGAAGCATTTCTGTGGGACTAAAAACAAAGTCAGTGCCCACTGGTTGGGGAATGATTGAACAAACTATGAAATTTGAATAAAATTACTGCATTGTAAGGAATGAAGAACACCAGAAATTCAGAGAAAAATGAGAAGACTATGAATGAATCAAGAGTGAAGTACTCAGATATAGGCGAGCAGATACACAATGACTGCAAGTATATGCTGAAAAACAACTTAAAAGGAAGCCAAATTCTGAGTAATTATGATGACTAACATTGGGACTAGAGAGTGGATGAAACATTTTCTCCTAGTATAGAGATGAAGGACTAGAAATATGGAATGTTGCACATATTGTCAGGTGGCCAATGTGATTTTGTATATATGTTCCTTTTGTTATTAGGATGGGTTCAGTGGGTGTGTACATGGGTGCGTACATGTGGGGGTAGGGAATAGAAGTGGAAACCATGATGATGTAAAAACAAATTTATGAATGAAAAGTATGTTAAATACTATATAAATTTCCTAAAGTACTAGTATAATAATATACATCAGTCCAGGGGAGCTAGGTATTATAAGTCACTGTTATCTATAACAAATATTCTTGATGGTCTGTCATTGTTTATGACTTAGCAAACCAGACCCTTTGGACCACAATCCTGCCACTTGCTATAATTGTTTCCTTGATATTCTTGTGTTGTCTTTGGTTAACATTCTCGCTGCAAAGCAATTGAGGCCGAAAGCTAATACTCAGCATGAAGTATAATGGGCTACAGAGTTCTGAAAGCTTACAGATATAGCATAATACTCTTATCAAGTTATTTGTAAAAGAACTGCAAGGACACAAATCCTTTTGAAAGATCCTATTAAAGAATCATTTAATGATTTCCCATTATTGTTCAGTTGTTTTCAGACATGTCCAACCCTTTGTGACCCCTTTGAGGGTTTTCTTGGCAAAGATGATGGAATGGTTCATCATTTCCTTCTCCAGCCTGTTTTATAGTTGAGGGAAATGAGGCAAACAGGATTAAGTGACTTGCCCAGAGTCACATAGGTAGTAAGTGTTTAAAACCAGATTTGAACTCATGAAAATGAATCTTTCTGCTTTAGGCCTGATGTCTCACCTAGCTATTTTTGGGAAGACCTGAGTTCAAATTCAGTCTCAGAAATGGCAAACCATTACAGTATCTTTGCCAAGAAAACCCTAAACGGGGTCATGAAGAGTTGGACACTGCTGAAATGACTAGAACAAGTATCCATTGCACCACTTGGGTACCAGTAACCCTTCATAGAGCATTCTTGAATGTTTTTTTTTCCTTATTTGGTAATGCTAAAATGCTGGATAGCAGAATCATAACTTTTGATGACCCATATTAATATAGACACAGTAAAAAACAAACAAAATAAACAAAAACTCTATGTTTTCAACTAGTTTACTACATCACAGCCTCAGACTGATGAATCTTAAGGTCAAACAGGGATGTCATTTTGTCCTCTCCAAGAACAAAGGACAACAACCAGGAGTAAGGTCAAAGAAGAATCTTTGATAGTAACACCCAAGACCAGGTACATTACATAATTCTTGCTACTGGGGGAGACTGAGGTTGGTGAATCACTTGAGCCCTTGAGCCCTAGAGTGAGGAGCTGAGACTGGTGGATCACTTCATTTCTAGAGTTATGACCTGAGGCTGGTGGATTCCTTCAGCTCTAGAGTTAGAAGCTGAGGTTAATGAGTTACTTGAGTTCTAGAGTTAGGAGCTATAGTAGAACTAAAGCTGATACAGTGTCCAAATTAAGAGCAGAGGGACACCAGGTTACCTAAGGGGGAGGCAAAGTAGAATAGGTTAAAACTCCCATGCTGATCAGTTTTGAGATAGGCTGTGAGTAGATGTTGTACTTCCAGCCTGGGTGAGATAGGGACACTCAGGTTAAAAGAAAACCAAATCAAAACAAAAACAAAGAAGACTCCATAACACTGAACAATATGTAGACCAGGTGCTCAACTGAGCATTCTACTCATGAGTTCCCATCAGAATCAGACCCTGTAAGATGAAGTGCCCAGTTATGTTTGGAAATTGACAGAGGGGACTAGGGACAAAATGTGCCAGTTCCTCTTGAGTACTCTTACTAGTAAACATCCTTAACTAACCAAATGGTAAATAAACTCATTTCTTGGTCCAAAGGAAAAATGAGTAAAAGTTTCACAAGACTGACTTAGCTCACAGTCTGACCCAGACAGACAATGTGATGTAATGGAAACTACAGCGGAACTAGGATAACTGAGTTCTAAGTGTGGCTTAGCCATCACTCTGAGGAAGTCATTTAACCTTCCTAGGCCTCAGCATCCACCTCTAAAACAAAGCCTGAAACTCTACCACTCATAAGAGTTTATGAAATTTATGAAGAAGCACTCAAGTGGAAATTTAAATCAATGGGCATATATTTTCTGTTATCTATGAGAAAGAGGAATAGGAGGAGAAAAAATATATTTTACAAGGATTCATTTTCCCATCTTCCTTACCAGCTTGCTTCAGGAAAACCTTAGCCCTGAGGCTGCTGTCCTGATTTGTTAACCCTAACCTGGATTTTCTTTCCTTGAAAGGCCTCAGGCATGCTCACTTCACTTCAGGCTCAACTCCCATTCTAGGTTTTTCTCAGTTACTCTCCTCCCCTTCTTCAGTTAGTTTCCCTATATATGCCATCTTCCCCCCATTAGAAAGTAAGCTCCTTGAAGGAAAAGATTATTTTATTTGCTTTTTTTTAGGTGCTTAACCCTCTTAACGACAACATAGTAACCTTTAATAAACTCTCTCTCCTCTCTGTCTGTGTCTGTGTGTGTCTCTCTCTCCCTCTTTTTCTCTCTGCCTCTGTCTCTCTCATCTCTCTCTTTTTATCTCTGCATATGTTAAAAAGTAATTTCTGTTGTGGGGGCACTAGAAGGTAAGCCAATCAGGAAAGGCCTCTGGAAGAAGATAGTATTCCAGCTAATCCTTGAAAGTAGTTAGATATTTCAAGAAGTGGAGGTAAAAAGAGAGTATTTCAGGAATAAATAGACTATAATAGACAAACAATAGACTATCAGCTATGGAGAACAGCAAATAGGTCACACTAAATGGAACTTGAACTCCTTGGATCTCAGTTGTCTTCACTATCAAATGAAGAGATTGGAGTACATGGTTTCTGAGGTCACTTCTGGTTCTTTGGATCTGTTATGTGAAATTAGTTCAGAAATCTAAGGTAAGGGCACATTATAAGGGTCTTTAATACTAGAGGAATTTAAATTTCATATTAGAGACACTGAAGCTCCTCTATCAGGTATGGGGATTGACATAGGTAGAAAGCCTACAGAGTTGACATTGTAAACTCTTCGAAGGCAGGGACTGTCTTGTTTCTGTGTTTGCACCATCAATACTGATGCTATGAGGCCAATGGATGGAAGAGAACACTTACCAGCCTGCTACAATAACGTAGATGAGGAATGATAAGGTCTGGAACTAAGGTGGTGTACGTATGAATGGGCAGAAGGGTATAGATAGAAGAGCTGTGGAGGTAAAAGCTACAAGATTCAATGGAGTAAGGAAAAGAGAAGAATTCAGGATGACATTGAGACTGGGAACCAGGATGACTGGAAGGGTGATGGTACACTCAACAGTAATAGGGAGTTGAGAAGGGAAGACCTAGAAGGAAAGATAATCAGGTCTATTTTGGACATAAGGAGTTTGAGATGGCTATTGGATATCTTGTTGGAAATGTATAATAAGCAGTTGGAGGTTTAGAACTAGAATTCAGAGAAGGCTATAGACTTGGGTAATCAGACCTGGAAGTCATCTACATAGAGATGATAATTGGATTTACAGGCACTCTGAAGGTCACCTCAGGGAGCTGTGTAGAGAAAAAAGAGAGGAGAAACTAGGACAAAAATCTAGTCTTGGGGCACACAGTTAATGGGTGGGACATGGACTATGAATGAGCAAAGAAGATTGAGGAGGAGAAGAACCAGGAGACAACAATACCTCAAAAGTTCTGGGAGGAAAAAGTATCCGAAGGGAAGTAGTAGTAGTAGTAGTAGTAGTGGTAATCATGGTGATGGTGGTGGTGGTGGTGGTGGTGATAGTGGTAGTGGTGGTTAGTAGTGCCAATTGCTGCAGGGAGGTCAGGAAGAATGAGAAAAGACCACTGGATGTGGCAATAAAAAAATATTGGTAACCATGGAGGGAACAGTCTCATTTCGGTGGTGAGGTTAGAAGCCAGATTTCAAGAAGCTGAGAAGTGAGTGAGCCAGTGTGGCGTTACAAACCATTCCTATTGCTGGGGAGGTGGGGATTAGTAGATCTTTTTAGCTCAGAAATTCTGAGTTGCAGTAGGCTAAGTCAATCTGGTGTCTGTACTACTTTCAGCATGATTGTGCTGAACCTATAGGAATGGGGGTGGGGGTGGGGATAGGTTCCTTAAAAAGAGTAGAACTGGCCCAGGTTAGAAATAGCTGCTCAAAGCTTCCCTGTCAATCAGAGTGGAATCAAGTCAGTGTGTAGTCTCTGCACTTCCAGTCTGAGGAAAAGAGGGGGACCTGGTCTTGGAAAGGAAAGGAGAAGAGAGGAAAAGAGAGGAAGGGAGGAAAGAAGAAGAGAGAGGATTAGAGGGAAAGGGAGAAGAGGAGAAGGAAGGAAGTGATTGTTCCTAATAAAGTATAGGTAAATAATTTGGAAATCAGAATTCTGATTGATATTGTAACTAGTCATGATTGCAAAAGAATAATGATGAAGCATGTCTCCCACTTCTTGGCAGAAAACACATGGGCTAATGACACAGAATGAGACATTTTCAGACCATGGCCCAACGTGTTGATACGTTTTTCCTAACTATATATTTTTTTACAAGATGGGGATTTTTCTGGGGTATGAAGAAAATTGATAGATATTGAGAGAGGAACAAAAACTAAAAATGAAAGAAAGAAGAGTGTCATTGTTTTTAGAAGAGTAAATCAACAGAAAGTGAAGTAAATGAGTGTAAATAGCTATTTCTAGTTTGGCTTTGAAAGGAATGAGAACTGCAGGACTTTAGCCTAAAAGGATGATAGAATCAAATAAAGGTTTCAGGAAAGTGATGTAATTCTTGAAAGTGATAACCTTTCTTTCTATCAAATGCCAGCACCGCTACTTGTACCCTCAATCCAATCCCTATCCCATCTCATTCATGACCTTAAATTTCAATGTTTCCTTAACCATTTCCTCTTTTCTGAGATTGGGACAAAGGGCAAGATAAGCCTACTTTGAGGGCTTGTTAACAAGTATTTAATGACCAAATTAATTGGTATCTACTTCAATATTTGTAATATACTGTCCATGGCATGCTCAGATTGTGATATGCAGTTGGGGTAGCAAACCAATGAGATAGCCCTATCTTGCATTTACATTAAAAAGGGGCAATGAGTGGGGTTCAGAAGAGAGTGGTTTATACATTTCATTTGTAAAATTGTGTGGCACTTTCAATAATTCCAAACTGATTCCTCTCACAAAAGTCTATTGCTTTTATTCTGAATCCAGGGTTCTCCAAAGAATAAAACAATCATGGGTGATCTAAGGAGCAAATGTTGCTATAAGTAGGTTGCAATTTATTATCAACTTGAGAATCAATTGAAATAATAGATGTAAAGTGCTTTGGAAACCTTAAGATGTTATATAAATGTCATCTACAATTATTATTAAGAGGCAGAATGAAATAATAGATGGAGAGGTGGTCTCTCTACTAGGAAGATCAGGGTTCAAGTCCTGACACCGACACATACTGTGTGACCTTGGACAAACCCTCAATGTACTAGGTAACCTTCTAAAATTATAAGTCAAAGAGAAGGTACTAACCTACATTGGTAGAGATTTCCCACACTGGGACCTCTCTGTGCTTATGAAATCACAGGTCCAGTCCTGATTCCCATATGACAATTATTCATAATATGATAATTAGTGATACCAATGATCATATATCACATTATCATCACACAAATGATAATGATTTATATCATGAACGATTATTGGTTATTCATAAGAAATTACTTTGAAAAAATAATTCATGGCATGAATGACTAGACAAAGAGTAGTAAGGGCTAACTTGAATTCTACAATGGTACCCATAAAATATCAAAAGAGCAAAGGTAGGTGCAAATTATGTAGTTATTACAGTAATTACAGTTATATATTTATATATGTATATATAATATGAATTATCATTTATGTAACACTACAAAGTTTGCAAAGTGCTTTTACAAATATCCCACTTTATCTTCACTAACAGAGTAAGGCAGTTGTGGCTATTATTTCCGTTTTGCAGATGAGCAAACCAAGACAGAGAAGTTAAGTAACAGTAAACGGTCATACAACTACTAATTGTCTGAAGTAGCATTAAAACTCAGTTCTCCCTGACTAACTCCACTAACTCTATTTCACTGTGCCACCTAGAGTCTACATGAAAGATTTGTGGGATTGCATCAAAAGAGTGCTGGTAAATGTTTAACAACAAGCTCTTCGTGGGGAAAATGTAAGCAGGACACCTTAAAGATTAATCTGTGTTATTAACATTTCCCCCCATTATTTTCTTACATCTAGACCATCAACAAAACCATAAATCAGTCCCTCATTGGGGGACCATTCATTTATTTCGCAGGTACAAATGCTTATCCTGAAAATTTACCAGTTAGCTCTCACAAGTCAGTCCAAAGTAGTTCCAGCACAGCCCTGGCTCAGGACACAGAAAGAAGAGCACAGAATGAGAGAAGGTATGGATGAGCTGTGATCTTTACACGTGGAGGGATTCGTCACAGATGCATCAAAGAATCAGAGTATAGACCCATAGACTTAGACTTAGAAGAGATGTTGAAAGTTACCTAGTCCATTCCCCTCATTTTAAAGTTGAATGAACTCAAGTCTAGAGACCTTCAATGACTCCTAGGTCACACACTGGGAGAGGTAAGATTTAAATCCACATCCTTTGATTCAAAACCTAGAATTCTTTCTACTGCCTCGTGTATTATCCAACCATTATTGAAAGCAATCCCAAGTGTAACCCATGCTGCCTAACTGGAAATCTGTCAAGGAAATTGGATAACAATGGCAAGTCATACTAGATTTACCTCTTATTTATTTAAATCAGATAGGTCAAATTCCTACCTCCTTATCTTTATATATGCTTTCTCCCCTGCCTGAAATGTCATCTCTTACCTTCTATCTCACTCATCCTTCAAGACTCATCTCCAGTCTTACCTCCTTTATGAAATTTTCCTACCCTTTAGTCCACAACGACCTTGCCTTTCTTCTGACCTTTTATACCATAACATCTTACACTGATTTCATCCACTCACTAAAGCACCTGGGCACAGGCTGCCTTGTAGAGCCCTTAAATTGTGCTTTGTGAACTCCCTCTCTCCCTTCCTGAGTCATAAATGCTTTAGGGGTGGGGGATGTTTATTTTGGACCTCCTCAGTGGCTCACCTATGGCAGGCATTCAATGATTGTGTTAAGGGAATGATTGCTTCATAAGACCAAAGAATTTCTAAACTGGAGCTATCTTAGAGAAGATCTAGTTCATTACAAAAATTTTACTATCGTGGAGATTTGGCAGTAATATGTATACACATGTATATACACAAACATAGGCATACCCATATATCTACATATATGTATATATTCATAATTATCATCTATATATGCACACACATAGCTACACAAACATTTATAGGTACACACACACACACACATACACCCGAAGTGAACCAAATGACTGCCAAATCTCCATCAGTGTCAATAGGTATTTGGACGAATTTAGACCAAGATATTTACTTATTCAGAATATATATGTATGTATGTATGTATGTATGCACATTGTGTGTATATGCACACATATATGTGTATATACATACCTATACATATATACACATATGTATAATATTTCAGACTATATTGTTTTATTTATATTTATTTATATATTATATATATTTATATTTATATATTTATATATATTTTATATTTATTTATATTTATAACATATTATTTTATATTTATATTATATATAATTTATATATTATTTATATTTATTATATTTATTTATATTTTTTATACATATATTTATGTAGTCTCAATAAGGTTTGGGGAACCTACAACCTAGAAGGCTACATGTGACCTCAAGGCTGCAAGTTCCCCATCCCTGGTCTAAATAACTAGATATCTTGGTTTAAACTAGTCCAAATACCCATTAATACTGATCACAGTAACTGGAAGACCGTCAGATCTTCACTTCACCCTGGGCTGTGTGAAGGGATTTTGTATTACTAGAGTAGCAGAACTATTTATAGAACCCATTAAAAATATGGAATTTATGACAGGAGCAGGAGGGTGGATCATGTCTCCTTTCCACCAAGGTCAGTGGCTGGCTAACTATTGAATCAGCATGAGGGAAGCTAGTGAGAGTTTTCTTTGGTTACTGTTTGTCAGGATGCTGACTAACACTTCATCCAGTCATAAGAGAGGGTAGCCTCCTCCAATCCTTTCCTCTAATTGAACTTAAGAAGAAAGTTCCCCAGGTAGCAACATGAGGATGAAAAGTATTCTTACAGTTATTCTGGAAATACTGGAATATTAGTAATAGTAGAAACTAATCAGCTTAGGGTCCCTCCTCATCATTACATAAATAACTGAATGGAAGAGCCAGGAAATTAGGATCATGGATGTGGAGCTGGAGGGATTCCAGCTGAGGCCCAGGTAAACTAAAATAGGGAAATGCTCCCAAATTCCCCAGGGTTCTTATGGTCCTTTCCCATAAAGACTTAATCTTGGTACTTTAAGAGAATGACTCAAAATCCCCTTTGCAATATTTCCCACAGTGTCTCATTCCCCTCCTTCCTTCTGTGAGACTTCCACTTTTCTAATGGTAATAACAGCCTTCCTTTGATCTAAATTAGGCTTCCTTCAAGTTAAAATAGCAATATGCAATAGGGTTCACGTGACTGAGGAGCTGAATGAATCCTGCCACTGTTTGCTGTTTCCACTTATAAATATATTTCAGAATTAATTAATACTGCCCTTATAGATCATCTGATCACAATCTAGTAGAGAAAATAATGCTAATGACTATGGAATCAGGCAGAGTTTTTGAGATAGCACTGGCCCATTCACTTCAGGGTAGGTAGGTTCTAGATAAAACCATCAAGTAGGTTTTTGCCAGAAATCTTCTCTGAGATCATCCAGTGTACTGGTTCTGAGCCTAAACTACATTTGCTTCATGACTGTCTGGTAGTATCTCCAGAATCTCATTCAATGAATGAATTTATTAAGAATGTACTTCTTGTCAGACATTGTGCTAAACACTAGGACCTTTTAGGTTATTTACATTCCAATGGAGTCCATAATCATTTATTAAACTCTAACCAAGAGTTGAGCATGCTGTGAAGACAATATATAAAAGGGAGCTAGGGGAAGGGTGAGGAAGAGGTACAAACAAAGAGGTATATTGTTTGGAAATGTCCAGGAAGTAGTATGATGCCCTGGTTCTGGACCAAACAAAGCACAAGTCTGCATATCGCTCAAGGACCTAGGGGTAGAGTGGAAGGTCTGATGGAGATATATGAAGAAAATGACTAAACCGCAGGCGGTATGATTTGAAAATAGCCACCATGTAATAGGTTCTTAATAAATACTTCTTTACTGTTTGATTGAAAGGACCATAGGACCAACCTAGAAATTAGGGATGAATTATTTAGCCATATATTATCTCATATTGCTTTTTAAATGGTCTGTGCATATTTCCTACTATGAGTAGATTGAGGTCATCTCTGATGAAATTCCTCATTCCTTCTCTATTCCTCAAAAACTTCCTAGAACTTTACCTCTTCCCTCTTTCTTAGGTCTTCTAGTCTCATAGGATGTGGTCCTTTTCAGAACAACTTTTGAAGGAATTTGCCCCCATTAATTTCCTATCTCTTTCATCAGGTGTTACAGTGCATAGAATACTAGAACTGGAGTCAGGAAGACTCATCTTCCCCAAGTTCAAATCTGGCCTGAGTCAAACAAAGGTTAAGTAATTTCCTCAGGGTCACACAGCTACTAAGTGGCTGAGGCTGGATATGAATTCAGGTCTTCCTAACTCCAGACTTGGGGATCTACCCACAGAAACACCAACTGTCTCCCTAGGGACCCAAGAAGCAAGAACAAAGCTCTTGACTGTGATCATGTCTTCAAACACTAAGCAGAGTTTCAAAAGGTTTAATCTTTCCCTCACTGCTCCTCCCTGTGCCTATCCAGTAACAGGCACTCATGTAATCCTTTCATCTCTTTTATCTGTGTTTCTTGTGTAATAGGGTTTTGAAGAATGTCTTGATTCCCTGACATGGAGGCTGCCATGTTGGAGACAACAAAGACCAGCTTTTGGGAGAAGACATTTTCTGTTCCCCTACCACATGGGTGAGAACAGTCCCTTTCTATTCAGCCTGAACAGGCTAAATCTAACACAAACTACCAGCCTAGAATGCTCTCTGTCTTTGCTTTGGCATCCAGAAAGTTGGAAGCTCCTGTTCATCCACAGTCAGGTGAGAAGAAAAAGCTACTTTCTCTTTTCTTCTCCTTCTCTTTGTGAGGCCCTGTGGTCTGAAAATCAGACTTGGAGTTTGGATTTATTTCATTTGTCTACTTTACTTCTAAGTTCAGGTAAAAAAAAATATCCCTAGATCTAGAATAAAGCCATGACAACTTAGGAGGTAAAATTCCAAGGATGGATGTTCCAAGTATAGAAAGGAAATTCTGAGAAGTCAAAGTACATCACACTAGAGCTCAAGGAAGGAATATGGGAGGTTGGACTTGGAACTTGTTTGGTGGGACTGTGCAATATAGGAACTTAGCCAAAATGTGAACCCAATCCCCTCTGATCTCCAGTGACTGAGGTGGATTATATCCTCCCAGGTGTTGGAGGCAGAATTTTATCAGTCTCTATGAATTATCACCTCTAATACATATGGCTAACGTGTATTTGAATGTCCTTAATCTTTTATGTGAACTCTGGGATACATCTCCAACTATCTGATAGAAATTTCCACATAGACTTGTGGCCATCACCTCACATGTCCAAAACTGAACTCATTTCCCTCCAATTCTGCTCCTCCTTTTAACTTCCTCATGTTTTCTCAATGTACCAGCATCTTCCCAGTCACCTAGGCTTAAACTATTCATGTCATCTTTTATATATCCCTATATCTTACTCCCCCCATATCCAACCAATAGCCAAGTCCCATCTTTTGATGTAAAACATAATTACTACACCTCCCCCTATTCCAGCTCTCCTTTTTGTGTGATCTTTCCCAATTGATATGTAAGCTCCTGTCTGCTTGTATTTGTATCCTCAGTATTAAGCACAGTACCTAGCAGGCTAAGTGTTTAATCAATGTTCTATCTATCTATCTATCTATCTATCTATCTATCTATCTATCTATCTATCTATCTATCTGTCTATCTGTCTACCTATCTATCTATCCATCTATCTATCTATCTATCTGTCTGTCTACCTACTTTCATAATGTCAAATTCTCAACTTCTCTCTCTACTTACACTACCAATATGACTGTTCAGGCTGTCATCACCACATGTAAGGAACTATTGTAATGGTCTCTCCTTTATCCTCTCCTACCCAAATTCACAGCTTCATAATCTTTTTAAGGCATTAGTTTCACCATGTCATTCCACTTCTAAAAAGCATTCCCATTCAGCTCTAGTATAAAGTATAACATCCTTACTTAAGTATAAAAAACATGGAACATTGGGCTCCAACCTCTCTTTCTGCCCTCATTACGTAACAGCCTGTACTCCATTGAATTATGCTAACAAATTGTTCCTTGAATTCAATAATCCGTTTCCATCCTCCACACACCTTTAGGCCATCCCATTGTCTGGAAGACACTCCTTCCTCATCACTGCTTATTGTTTCTTCAAGATTCAGATTTATGATCTTCTCTGTTTCTAACTAAATAAATCCTTCCTCAAATTTTCCAAAAATACTTTGCATTCACAACACCTTGCTTCATATTCTAGTTATCTGCATACAAGTTATAATCTCTACACTAAAATATAACCCCCTCAGGGGTAGGCATTTTCTTTGTATTTCTGACGTGTAACAGTACCTGGAATATAGCCTTAATAAAGACCTGGTAAATGAATCTTTCTTAAGGGCCTCACTGTTCTACATGCAGTATAAGGGGCAGAGGTCTTTGGGTGTCCATCCCATGTGAGTGGATTGAACTGCAGGTCAGCAGTATGCAATGACTCTTAGCTCACAGACTCATCTCTGAGACAGCACAAACTGAGACATTCTGTCTTTACTAGAGAAGAAGTGGGAGTACGACTTGGGGACCAGGCAACAGTGACAAAACTTATTGACCTATTGGGATGACTCAGTCATAGAGACTCCACCTGCCAAACCCAAAGTCATCCACCTAGAGTTTTGAGCTGTTCTGTCAAGCAGACAGACTTTAAAGAGCAAACCCATTTATAGATTTGGTTAGTATAATGATGCATGGAGAGGAAAAACAGACTTGTTCCAGACCTTTATTACATAACATTGTAAAATACAGGCTAGGAATCATGAATGAGAATGAGAAAAAGACAAATACCGAAATCTGACAAATGCAGAGTACTCTTTGACTATTACTAACCAAGTAAACAATTCTCTAAAATGGAGTAAAAAAAGATCCAGATTATCCTAGGTCACTTTTTGTACTTCACTTTGTGAAGCTATTCTGTAGGCTAGGAGGCTTTGATGTCCCATATTAATAGGGGTTGTATTTTGGAAGACATCTTCTTCTAACCTGCTCTGAGGTCCAGTTTCCTGGTTGATAAGTCCTTAGCCTGGACAACACTTCTTGAAGGGTACCAGCTGAGCTCACTTCTCTAGGTTGAACTCCTTCTCTGGAATTCACCTCCTCCCCAGTGGCCTTGCCCCCTTCCCCAAAAGTACTCTTACCTCCCTTTCTCCTCTCATTCCAGCTTGTCTTTAAATATAACATGTTGTCTCCCCCCATCAAAATGTGACCTCCTTCAGGGGAGAGTCTTGTTTGCTTGTATTTGTATCCCCAGAATTTAGCATAGCTGCTGATACATAATTAATAGCTAATAAATATTCCAAGTATCTATTTCTATCCATATAGCTATGTTGTGGAGTCATTTCAATTACATCCGACTCTTTGTGATCCCTTTTGGGGGCTTTCTTGGCAAAGATATTACAGCAGTTTTCCATTCCCCTCTTCAACTTATTTTTTAAAGAAGGGGAACTGAGGCAAACAGAGTTAAGTGACTTGCCCAGAGTCAGCCACTAAGTGTCTGAGTCCAGATTTGAACTCAGGAAGTTGAGTCTTCCTAATAACAGACCTGGCACTCTATCCACTGTCCTGTCTAGCGATCCCGATCTATTTATATATATCATCTAATTATCTATCCATGAATTAATATACTACACAATATGCCCCCAATTACCATAAATTGACATAGTTTTTAAAAATATAAATGTTCTTTTGTTTCTCCTGGAATTATTCTTAGTGGGAATTGAGCATATGAAACTTGTATGTGAGAGGCAAAACCACAACACACATAAATGAATTACCCACAAGACCACATGAATACTAGGTTTTAAAGAGGGTTAACCATTTTACCATATACCATACCCCTCCTATTACTGGTTACATAACTAATTGGATTCTAATTTGATCCTCTACAACCTCGTGAGGTAGCAGCTATTATCATCCCCATTTTGTGGATGGAGATAATAATAATTATCCTCCATTTTGTGGATGAAGTAACTAGAGCTCAGAGGTAATGTGCCTTGATTAGGGCTGCACATCTGGTAAGTATCTGAGGGCTTCCTAAGTTGAAGTCCTAGACCCCATCCATGCAGCTACACTGACTCCCTCAAATGACACTCTCTGGTGCCATATTTCCATTATAAATTTGTTTGAATTATGATTATTTTAAATAAATAATGATTTGACTCAATGAATACATTTAAGCGTCCGTACATCACCAACTGTTCATTTGGTCTTTGTCTGAAGACTCAATAAGGGAGGCAACCAGTCATTACTTCTTAAGTCGCTAGAAAGATCTAATACACTTTCCTTTACATTAAGCCTGAATCTGCCTCTCTGCAGATTTTAGTCCTTGGTCCAAGTTCTGCTCCCTAGGGTCAAAAACAACAGGCTAAATTATTCTTTTGTTCCATTCTACAGATGAGAAAACTGAGACTCAAGGAGATTAAATGATTTCTTCAAGACCCTAGATTTACTGACCTCTTTGAGCAGTTGATCATTCCATGGAATAAAAAAAAAAGTGCTTAGTGCTATTAAGAGGGATGGCAGGAAAAAAAACAAATAAGCTCTAGATTCTAGAAAGGGTGAGAATCGTAGCATCAGGTACCCTGCTATGACAAGCAGCAATTCAAAAACACATTAATTAAAATGATTGTGCAAAACCAAATTGCCACAAACCTTGTTGAAACCGCAGTCCCACCCTGGGTCTCATGTCTGACACCTGTAAAATGAAAGATTTGGAGAAGATGACCAGTGAAGTCCACATTTCTTTATGTTTTTTATACTAGTCAGCCTTAATTAGCTTGCAGCAGTAGACTATTTTTAAAAATAGATTTTTACTAGTATCATTTGTTTTTATATTACCCAGACTACCCCTCCTTGCCTTTTCCTCACTCCAGCCCAGAGAGTCATCCATTAAAACAAAGCGTTTGTTTGAAAAGAAAGAAAAAATGGAGGGGAGGAAGGGGAAAAATTCAAAAAAATTCAAAGATATCTGACATATCTGACTGTCCCACAGTCATGGAACCCAGCTTCTCTTTGCAAAGGGGGGGCCTACATTTTTTCTTTGTCACCAAACTTGTTATCTATAATTTGCAAAATTCAGATGTGATTGTGTTGTTTGATTACTGTGGTTTTTGCAGGGTTTGGTGGCAGGGCATTGCTGTAGTCTTTGTGTATATTTTTTATCTGGTTCTCTCTTCAATTTGCATCATTTCATGGAAGATTTTTTCCCCATGCTCGTTGCTTCTTACAGTGCAGTAGTAATCATATACTGTACCATAATTTGTATAGCCTTTCCCCAAATGATGGATATACATATACTTTATTTCCAGTTTTTTGCAGCCACCAAAAGTACTGCTACAAATATTTTCGTACGTACAGAGCCTTTCAGGGCAATCAGGTGGTGCAGTGGATAGAATGCCAGGCCTGGACTCAAGAAGACTAATCTTCCTGAGTTCAAATCTGGCCTCAGACAATTACTAGCTTTGTGATCCTGGGCAAGTCACTTAACCCTTTTTGCCTCAGTTCACCTCATCTGAAAAAAAGAACTAGAGAAGTAAATGACAAACCCCTTCACTATCTGTACCAAGAAAACCCCAAATGGGATCATGAAGAGTCAGATATGACTGAACAGCAATGGAGTCTTTCTTTCATTGAAAACCTGTGGTGTAAATGACTAGCAGTAGAATCTTTGGGCCAAAGATTTATGGACATTTGAGTAATTTGATTTAAATCATTCCAAATTACTTTCCAGGATAATTATATTAATCCATGGTGCCACTAATAATTCATTAGTGTGTCTGGCTACAAACAACCACTAACACTGTGTCTGTCTTATTTTTGGCCAACTTTCTGGGTTTGAAGTGAAACTTCAGAGTTATTTTATGTTGAATTTTATGTTGAATTGAATATTTTATGTTGAATTTTATGTTGAATTATCTTATTCTTGGTGATTTGTAGCATTCTTCCGTAACTTATTATGTTAATCATTTACAGTTCTTCATTTGAGGAGTTTGTTCATATCCTTTAACCATTTCTCTACTGGTGGTCTGAAAATCAACAATTAATTGCAAGGCACAATCTACTCCTTCTTGTATTTAGTAATTAATCATGAGGGGAAGCTGGATAGAACACCAGTGCAGGTGCTCAGGAGGACTTGAGTTCAAATCTCACCTCAGACATTTGACACTCACTAACTGGATGACCTTGGGCAAGTCACTTAACCCCAATTGCCTCATCCTAGGTCATCTCTAGTCATCCTGATGAATATCTGGTCACTGGATTCAGATGGCTCTGGAGGAGAAGTGAGGCTGGTGACCTGCATAACTCTCCCTCACTCAAAACAAAGTCAAGTGCAAGCCATGCCATTATTTCTCTGATGGCATGGTCTTCTTCGGCAATAAAGGACAAACACACATGCACACAATTAATCATGATTAAGTGACCTAGAAGAGTGTAGGGCTCAATTTCTGAATCGAGAGTCTGAATGAAGATGGAAGCATACTATTTGCCATCTCTCTCTCTTTTTTTTTCTTGTTCTTTCTCATGGTTCACTCCCATTGATTATAATTCTTTGCAACATGACTAATGTGAAAATATGTTTAATGTGAATGCATTTGTAGAGCCTATATCTGATTGCATGCCATCTTGGGGAGGGGGGAGGAGAGGGAGTGGGAGAAAATTTGGAACTCAAAAACTTGTGCAAATGAATGCTATAAATTAAAAATAAATAAATAAAATTTAAAGAAAAGAACTAACTTAACCAGAATGGGTTAGGGTCTTAAGGAAATCTATCCCAGCCAACATGGTAAAAAACCATGAAATTTTGCTCCTATCACAAATAATATAGCTCAATTGAGGGATTTGTATGATCTAATCAAAATTAGAAAACAGCTTGGTTGTGGATGGAGCACTGGTTCTGGAGTCAGGCAGTTGCTGGGGTCAGATTGAACTGATTTTAAATCCAATCTCAGATACTTCCATTTACTATCTGTGCAACTCCAGGCAAGTTTACTTCTGTATTCTTCAGCTTCCACATCTGCAAAATGGGATAATAATAGCACCTACCTCCCAGGATTATTGTGAAGATCAGATGAGAGAATATTTTCAAAGTGTGATGCGAACCTCACAGCTCTGTGTAAATTCTATCTAGTTATTTTCTGTTCCTCTACCAGCTTCTTCCTTGTTATAGTCGGTGGTAGACTTTGAGTCTTGAAAAAAACAACAGCTAATTTTGAGATAGCCTATTGAGATTTACAAAGCACTTAATATGTGATTGCATTTGATCCTTGCAATGGACTGACCAGGCAGGTGGTACAAGGATTAGTATTCATATTTCATAGATGGAAGAAACTGAGACTCAGAAAAGTCCTCTGTGACTTGCCCAAAGTCACACTACTATTAAGATTTGACACCATAAAACTAGCAACATGATGAAATGTTTGAATCTTTTGATATTAAAAGGATGTGCTTAAAAAAAAAAAACACCAGCTACCCCTTGCACTAGTACTGGCATCAAACTCAAATAAAAATGTGTCCCTGTGTAGAAAACCATAAATTAACATTATCTATGCTATATTGTATTTTTACATATTTTGTAATACATTTCCCAATTATATTTTAGTTGGGTCCCTGTCTGTATTCAGGAGTTTTGCAAGACATTTGGTTCTTGTGTGTCCCAAGTTTGACACCATCACTTTAAGGTTTTTAACAGCATGGTACCAGAGCAGTTTTTTGGAATGATAACCTTTCCTGGTATAAAATAATTCCCAGATGTCTTAATATCCTCAATGAATCACAGAATTTAAGAACTAGAAAGGATATTGTCTTGTTATTGTCATTCTCTCAGATGAAGTTGTTGATTATTTCTATGATTTGTTGTTTGACTCATTCTTTAGGATTTAATTATCTAGTTTCCAATTGATTTTTAGTCTATCTTTCTATGGCCTTTCATTACATATAATTTTTATTACACCATGATCTGAAAAGGATGCATTTAATATTTCTGCTTTTCTGCATTGGATTGTGAGGTTTTTATGTCCTGATACATAGTCAGTTTTTTATGTAGGTGCCACATATGGCTGAGAAAAATGTGTATTCTTTTCTATCTCCATTCAATTTTCTTTACAGGTAAGAAATGGGAAATCTCAGGCCATCTAATCCAAATAAGACCTCAGAGAAAACCTAAAAATATAGCACACCCACTATGGTGTCATTCAATCTTTGCTTAAAAGAATGAATGAATGAAAAGATTAAGTGCCAAGCACTGGGCTATATTCCAGTGATAGAAACACAAAAGAGAAGATACTTTCCACGATACCCTCACCTTGGTATTTAATAGGGATAATATACAGAGAGAAGAGTGACCAGTCAAGTGGGCTATTTTGGTTTGGGAAGTTAGAAAGATAGTAAATGGAGCAACAAAGAAGGTGACTAGCCCATCTTTTCTAGGTGCAATGAGAGAGTTGATTTGATCATACATAGAAGTGCCCATCAAGTAAGTATAACGAGCTGGGTATAAATGTAGTGGGTGACTGAGGCAAGCACCAATCAAGTTGGTAGGGATTCAGGGTAGGAATATTAGAATAAAAGGAGTTAACTCTTTGAAATCAGAGTTGCTAGTTTAGATTGCAAAGAGACTGGGGGATGAAGACCCTTAATGAGGGAGAGCCTATTAAGTTTCCAAGTCCTCAGACAACAGGTATATTTGTGAAGATAAAATGAGATAATGTATATGTTCAAATGTTTCAAATGTTCAAATGTTTCAATGGAAAAGTAGTCATGGTGTGTTAACTATCATCAAAGGGATCTCTAAAAAAAAATTAAAAAAAACAAAAACCTAGCTCCTCTCCCTGTTGTATGACATCAGCCTAGAAAGGACTGTGTGTGTGTGTGTGTGTGTGTGTGTATGTGTACAGCAGAATCATAGAATTTTAGATTTGGAACAGATCCTACACTCAATTTCAGTTTATTGTTTTTAGACCATGTTTATGATGTCATTATTACAAGGAATTTCCAGTGAGGAAATGTCTTCTGTCAATGAAACTTAGCACCTGATTTGCAATTTACATATAGTCTTGTGCAGTTCCCTGGAGCACCAAAATGATTTACTTACTGGGGTGTTCTGGTAAATGTTCAACAAGTAATTCTCTGGAGGGCAGGAAGGTAGGCACTTTTACATTTAATCTAACATTTTCTCATCACTTTTTAAAGTCAGAACACTTAGAAAAATAATAAATCAAGCCCTGATTTATAGTGTTGCATATTTCTGGAGTGTAAATGCTCACACTAAAAATGCAACAATCAGGTCTTGGGTATTTTGGAGCCTGCTTATACCCAATTGTGTGACTCCCTCCTGTCACACAGCCAAATATTTCAGAGGCAGTACTTGAATTCTGATCTTCTCACTTCTCTGTATGTTAAACCACATTGCCTCTCATTTATTTACAAGGAAGGAAAGTGAGGCCCAGGGATACTGAGTAACTTGTCAAGGATCATATATCATCTAACTGGTCAGGTTTAAAATTATTGAATAAAACTCAATGAAGATTAGTTAATAGTCTTGCACTTGAGTTAAAAAAAAGTCTACTACACAAGGACAGGAAAAAGAGGCAGCAGATATGGGTGTCCAAGCAGTAGATTTGGCATTATAGGGTTTGGGTTTGCCATTGCATCCTGGGTCAGCCACATACTATCTGAGCAAACAGTTGAATGTTGGTAAGTCCCTTAATTGCTGTAGGTTTTAATTTACTCATCAGTAAAGTGAAGGGCTAGAATACATGACCTCTGAGGTCTCTTCTGGCTATGTCTATGATCCTATAATCCCATTTAAAAGATAGGGGAGACATGGCTGTACAATGGTTCATGTGAAAAATATCTAGATGTTTGAATCAGCTGCATACTTAATGAGTCATCTCCTGCATATTGTATCCTTGATGCAGCAGATAAAGCACAGGATTTTAAGTCATAAGACACATTTGAATCTTAACTTTGTCACTTGCTCCCTGAGTAACCTAGGGCAAGTCAGTGAATTTCTCTGGGCCTTGGTTTAGTCATCTCTAAAATGAGGGGTTTGGATGAAGTGACCTTTAAGGTCCTTCTTTGTCAGCTGAAAAATATCTGCCTCTAACAAAAGACTAGGATTGGCAGGCATTGGGGTACATTGGGAAATGCACTGGCTCTAGTATCAGAAGGATTGGGTTCCAGTCCTAGTCACCTGTTTTTAGGCAAGTAGATCTGCCTAATGGGACCCCATTTCTCCCATTTGTAAAAAAGATGAACTAAATGATAACTACAGTTCATTAATGCTCTGAGATGCAAAGAAATCTTTGGCCATCCTATCCAGGCATTTATAATCCTGATCCTCCAGGAATTTTAGTGTAGATAAAGGATATAGTTCAGAATTTGTTGTTGCTCACCAGGTACAAGCTATTTTTTTTCTCCCAAAGCACCCAGATGAGTGGCTACTTAAAATATCCAGGATAAGTTGGTTTGGCAATATCATTGTTATTAAAGATCATTGAATGGGATAAAGATACAGTTCCCAGTTTCAGGAGAAAACAAATTTTAAACATCCAAAATAATTAACAGGATCCATACCCACAAACAAGGAGTTATTTTTATTCTTCAGAATAAACAGAACCATTCCCTCTATAGTGATCTGTTCTCTATTTTCCAGTTTCCCTATATAAAGCTACTATGAGCAAATATTAAGTACAAAGCTTTGCAGACACGTTATGTATGCAGCAGGGTCTACAGATGTCTTTCTTTTCTCTGGTGGTCAGTATCTATTTTATTTAAAATAATTGAACTCTTACACTTAGAAACTTTGCTCCCCAAATATGCAGGCTTCCTTTTTCCCTATTAGCTCTGGCAAACAGCCTCGCCCAGTCAGGAAGGATAGAATGTACACAGCTCCATTGCTTGGAAGAAACAATGGAAACCTGCCTTCGAGACTTCTTTTGCACTGTTGTTTGGGTGCTGTGTCAGCAGGAGAGAGAAACAAACTAGGTAACTTGGATGGTAAAAACGAACCCATGGCTTTCTATGAGACCTGACTTTGAGAGGCAGCATGGCACAGTAGAGGATCCAGGACAGCCTCATTTCAAGCCTTGCCTCAGATGCTTACCAGCAGATAATAGACCTGGAGTCTAATTCTAACTCTGCCACTATCTGTGTGATGGTGATCAAAATCCTTGATTTCTCTGGCCTTCAATTTCCTCATCTGTAAAATGGAAGATGTGAATAATCTCAGAGATCATCTACTTCAAACCGTACATTTTACAAATGAGGAATCAAGGTCACAGAGGAAACAAATACCATGAGGAGGAGAAGAACACAAGTCCTTGGTTCTAGATCAGATTCTGTGTGACCCAGGACAAGCAGGTTCTCTAGGCCTAAGTTTCCTCATTTGTAAAATGAGAGTTTTTAGCCTTTTGGTCTAAACCCCTTCTGAAGTCTGGTGAATCCTATTGAGCCCTTCTCAGAAAACGTTAAATGCATAAAAGAAAATACGTGGGATTACAAAGGAAACCCAACCATATTGAAACAAAGTTATCGATTTTTTAAAAAATTCCCCACCCCAAGGTTATGTACTTTTTTTTCATTGTGTCTGGCTGATGCCCTGCACCTCAGTTTCCTTATCTGTAAAATGAGAAGTGTTGGATTAAAGTCCTCTGTAGCTCTGAATCTAAATCTATGAACGGGTACCATGCAGTAGTAAACTGAAAAGGTGATGGAGCGGGGAGAAATAGGGAACCATGTTGAGTTCCTTCACACAGTGCCAGTGTAGGACCTTACTCCTTCCCCAAGCCACCCAGGGATCCAACATATTCCCTCGGTCATTGCAGAATCCCCCGGCCTCAGAGGTGAAAAATCAAAGGGAAGGGGATTGGAGGAATCCAAAGCAAGGCGCGCAGGGTGGGTGCGAGTTTTGACATCTCTGTCCAGCTCGTGCAATGGGCAGACTCTCCGGGCGCGCCCCGCCCGCCGTAGTGCCAGCTGCCAGGCTTGCTCCGGGAAGGGTCAGGGATGGCTCACAGCCTGTCCCCAGACAGCTGCCGCCCCGTGTGCGCAGCCCAGTCAGTGGCTTTATTTATTTTTCTTTTTTTTCTTCCTCCCGGCTTTCTTCCCACCCTTCTCCGCTCTTTGGGGTCACTCTCTGAGCCTCCTCATTGCAAGAGTTAACCGCCTCCCCCTTCCCCGTCCACCTTCCTCCATTTCTCCCATCCCCCATCTTCCCTGTTCCTAAAAAAGAAAGGCTCAAAGTTTGGTCACGGGCCTGGAGCGAGAGATCAAAGCGGAGGCAATACTTCCTGTTGTAGGAGGCTCGGTATATAAGTGCCTGAGCGATGTTGGGGGGATGTCAGCACCGTCCAGGAGGAGACGCGAGCGAGCGCTCCCTCCCTCCGCTGTCTGCCTGCCTTCCCAGCTCCCGGGGTTTCCCTAGAGACCACAATGAACAAGCTCCTCTGCTGCACGCTTGTGGTAAGTCCGGCGACTGAGGGAGATCCAGGCTCTAGCTGCCTGCCCTTCTAGGGCCCGAACGTCCCCTCTCTGCACCGGCCGCCCCGGCCTGGGCTTCCCAGGTTTGGGGCAAGGCTTGTGCGCTAGATGTGCTGTGCCAGGATCTCGGGATCACGGATTGCCTTTCTCGTTTCCCATGACACCGAAAAAGGTGGAAAAGTTGCTTCCCCGGGGATCCTTAACCTGGGGTGCATGAGCTAGGTTTTTAAAAAATACTTTGATAATTGAATTTCAATACAATTGGTTTCCTGTGCAATCTTATATATTTAAAATCTTGATTCCGAAGAATCCATGAGTGTCACCAGATTGCCAATGACACATGCCCATGACACAAAATAGGTTAGGAACTCTGGTAAGGGGACAACAGAAAGACATGAAAGACTTTTAAAATAATGTTCATGCTTTTTTATTAACCAAAATTATTCTTTCCCCTCCCTTTCTTGCAGGCAGATTCTTATGTCACTTTATCCCTATGTCCTTCCCCCCAGGACGAGGTTAATAAGGCCAAGGGTGTCATATTAAGTATAGTCTTTATCTACACCTGCTTAAGGCCCAGGAGAGCTAACAAGAGGTTGAAGGTGAGATTTGTAGAGGGAAACTAGCTGCATTGAAAACTGCCTTTGAATCCTATCTTGTGTAAGCCACTTCAACTTAGTTTTCCCATCTGTGAAATGGGGACATCCGACTTGTGCTACTTAACTTGCTGAGTTATTCTAAGCAGTTTTTGTTAGCATTAAAACACTCTGTAAATGTCTGTATTAGAACAATTATTTTTAGAGATTATTATTAGGCAATAGCTTAAATATTCACATCAATAAATGTAACTTGCCATTTCATTCAAACTGGATCTGTTTTGTTTCATATATTGCACCACAGGAAAGATTGTGCAAGCAGACTGGTATACAGTGGGGGAGCTGTTAAATTTGTAGTCAGAAGTCTGTGCTTAAATCTCAACTCTGAGTGTTCAAGGGGAGGACAGTTCTCTCAGGGCCTCAATTTCCTCATCTGTAAAATGGTGGGATTGGAGTATATGATGCTTAGATGCCTTTTCGACCTCAAAGCTATTAGCCTAGAATAATAAGATATTTAATAACTGTGGAATTGGTTTGATAATAAGAACTTTCATTTTTCTAAAAATGACATAATTTCATCCATAATGTACGGAGGAAAATTTTGTATTGTGTTAAGTACACTCTGACCTCTTCATTGTTAAGTACTGTGCAATACAGGATTTGATTTGCACTTCTACTATAAGTCTCTCTATAGCTATTAAAATAATTTTTCCCAGTGATGATAATAGCACTTACAAATAAGTAATTGTACAAGCACTGACTTAGTCTTATGTTTCCCTGAAGTCTAATGTCCACCTAGATACTTCTTTGCTACATAAAGCTACAAAAACAAATATTTAAACCACAGGAGGGTTTTGGACTTGTTGTGATGGCTACATAAATTATAACCTCTAGCCCACAAAGAGTGAATGGCAGCTTATGTAGGCTTCCAGGAAGTTTCAGGGATATGGAAAGCATAAATAAATAATAAAATTATGAAAGTCAAATTGGTCACTAGGCTGTAAACAATTACTTAATCCTTATCTACTGCCAGCTGTTTGTTATTTCTATATGTCTGGGGCTAGTATAAATATTCTGGTAGTATGGTCCTGTTCCCTAGACAATATTACAGACGACAAACTTTTAGTTATGTAACACCAAGGAAATAGGCACTATAGCAGTGGCAGATAGGTGTAGATGCAGTTATATACATGCATAAATGATACTTTGCTTTAGATGATGAATTGTGAAATCAAGATAAAAGAAATTTATATCATGCTGAATATAGATAGCATTACAGATTAGAACTTTTTTTTTTAATCTGTAAAACAAGAAGGTTAAATCAAATGGCCTTTAAGATTCATTCTATGACTTTTTTATTTTCTGAAGTTCAGTTTATCTTTTTGGTGAAAAAAAAATAGGAATGTCCACTTTGTGCTTACATATCTTCCATTCCTGGGTATAACGAGTATTTGTAAAGTACCCACTATATGCAAGGCACCATTAGATGATGTGAGAAGGGATACAAAGCTATATAAAACATGACCCTCATTCTAGTATAAAAGCCATATAGTCTTAGATCTGGCTGACATTCAGAGGTTAAGTGACTTGCCTGAAGGTTGGAAGGTCTGAATTAAAATTATGACTCAGATATTTATCAGCCATATGTTACTGGATAAGTCATAACCTCTCTCAACCTTATTTCCTTATCTGTAAAATGGAAATAATAACAGTATGTAGCTCATAGGGTTGTAAGGACCAAATGAGTTAATATATATAAAAGTACTGGGCAGCTAAGTAGTACAGTAGAGGGAGTGCTGGGCCTATATTTAGGAAAACTCATCTTCCCAAGTTCAAATGTAACTCACACATGTACTGATTGCAAGGCACTTAACCCTATTTGCCTCAGTTTCCTCATCTGTAAATGAGCTGGAAAAAGAAATGGCAAACCACTCCAATATCTTTACCAAGAAAACCTTAAATGGGATCACAAAGAGTTGGACACAACTGAACAACAAAACTGAAATTGAGCATTATAGTAAGGGTTGGTTGGATCAGAGAGATGAAATTAAAAACAGTAACATTTGTTACATGTCTGTTATGTGCAAGGCACTCTGGGTGCAAAAAGGGACTGAGTTTAACATTTGAAATATATAGCCTAGGACACAATCTTTCACTCTGGCATTACTGAACAAGTCCATCTTGCTGACACTTATATGGAAATGGCATGCATATTAACTCAAAAGCACCCAGTAAATTTCACAAGCTTATCATTTAGGCTGCATAGAAAAGGCATAAGGACCTAAACAAGTATGATGAGGGTAGATTTTACACAGCAGAACATGGAGTGGGAGGGAATGTCATGAGTAAAGGCACAAACATGGGGGAGGTATTCTTGGGAAAGGGTGATAACTCAGAAGGTATTGGACCCAACCTCCCTCCCCAAGTCTGCAGATCAGCAAACAAAGGCTTCTCGTGAATTGACTGAGGTCACACATGCAGTAAGTGTCAGAGCTGAAATTCAAATCTAGTTCTTTTAATTCCCAATATAGCTTTCTTTCCATTGATCTGATTTGGCTAAAGTTCAGGACAAATATGAGGGAATGATGGCAAAGAACTAATATGATTTCCCTGCAGGCTAATCATTGGGGTGTAAAATTTGGCTTCCCTGGAGTTACTGCTAACAATACCAGATCATGTCCTACATGGTAGAATTTGAAATGGGTAGTTCGATTAGCATTATCCTAATCCAAGATTGAATTTGAGCTCGTTTACTTTCACCAGGTCCCAGTAGTGTCCATTGAACCCTCAGAATTTTAGCCTTTGTGTTTGCCTCGTAAATTCATGATCATAGGGTTTGTCTGTGTATGATGTTTTTTTCTAGGTTGCTTCTCTGTTGTAGGCAGTAATGGTGGTGCCACCCTTTGGGGATTTTTAGTTTATTTGTATGGTTGGATTCATTTATTTGTTTATCTTTTCTTTTTTTGAGAGGGAGAGAGAACACAGAAGTGTGTGGAGAATTGTACATAAGGCACATGTAAAAACAGATTACATACCTGCCACTAACAACCTTCTAGGCATTTTTTTTCCATTGTAATACAGACTTTAAATTCACTAGTTCAGCTAAAACCACAGCAGCCAAATATCATTAGCTGAAGAATTAAACTTTCTTGCCAAGATGTTCAACGCAGTTAGTGCTAGCAAGCAGCTGTACCAAAGACATCAGCTAATATTCTTGTAGCTGCACAGATATTTAGCCTGCTGGGTTTTGCTTTCAGCTACTCTTAACCCCCTGCCTACTTTACTCCCTTGCTGAAAGCATTCTAAAAAATATTTTTTTTTTAGCATCCCATTACCCAGTAGCAGTTTATCAAATCATAAAACCTCTGTGTTGGAAGTGTAGTAGAGGTCATCAGAGTCTCTCTTTTTTGCATTCAAAATAACCTAGCATAGATAATGAGCTTAATGATGTATCAGGGACTTCCCCATCACTTGGAAGTGTTCAGACAGAACCTAATCATTGAGCTAACATTTATATGGTGCTTTAACATTTGCAAAGACAAAAAATGTATACACATTCACATTCTCATTTGACCCTTACGACAAATCTGAGGGGAGGGTGCCATTATAAGCATCTTCTTTTGACATGTGGGAAAACTAAGGCTGACCCAGATTAAGTACCTTGTCCGGAGTCACACAACCAATTGATGTCTGACCTGGGATTCAAATTCACATCTCCCCGATCCAAAGACCAGCCCTCTCTCTATCCATTACCCCATGTAGTTGCCCATAGCCAAAGGTAAGGGGAAAATTCAGTGGGTTAGGGATATTGGTTGATTCCAAGACCAAAACTTTTACCTTATATATACTGTATATACTGTATATATATATATATACAGTATATACAGTATATATATACTGAATTTTTTCTCAGCTAGCTAGTCAAAATTTAAAGAGAAAGGGAAGTATGTCTGTATATACGTCCCTATATATGCACATGCAAATATATGCATATATACATATGAATATATATACACTTGTCACACATATATACAATACACTGGCATATGTATGTATAATTATATGTAATTACATATATGTGTTCATGGATATGGGCTTGTATTATATTACACACATAACATACACATTTGGATTAATCTAGGCTTCACTTGGTCATACTGGATAAGTCCTTATTCCATTTCCATGCACCCTGAATGACAAGCCTGCATACTTATGTAAAATTTACCAGGTGATTGATTAATATACTAGACTCTTCTATATATGTTTCAGCATTAGGGGCTTCTTCAGCGTTACTACAGTGAAAAATTGCATCCTAGGCCATATCTTTCAAATGTTAAGCTCAGTCCCTTTTTGCACTCAAAGTGCCTTGCACATAGTGGGCGCTTAATAGCTGTTTAATGTTTTTAACTTAATCTCTCTGACCCACTAGCTCATGCTATAATGCTCTATATTATTATCCCCAGTGTATAGAGAAAACTTAAGAGAGAACTAGGCTAAAATCAGGTTCCCACTGTCCATTAATGCATTCATCAAGCGTTGATAAGGTATATACACTTGAGAGTCAGTGTATAGAAATGAAGGGAATATTGGCCTCCAAGTGGAAAAACTTGGTTTTCAGCTCTGACGACATGACCCCAAGGAAAAATCTCACTGAACCTCTCCACGAGTTGCAAAAAAAAAGATAAGAATTTATGTTGATAGAGGAAATTTGTTAATGGGACCTTCCCATGTGTATGAAATTAAAAGCCTGACTGAAGGGAAAGAAATTTATTATGTGCAGAGCTCTAGAGAAGACAGAAAGAAATAAAGCAAATTCCCTAAAAAAAGGAGTTGACCTAGGAGCTAGAGGCCTAGAAGGCCTAGAAGCTAGAGACCATTGATTTGGTTGTTATCTCATAAGAAAAATACATCACAACTTCCACAATAGTGCCTGTTCTTTCAGATGAAAAAACAGAGAAGTGATGTTTTTTAGGCCTGATGGGTCTTTGACATGCTTCAGAGGACAACTACTAATTACTGTACATCTATGAACAAGTCACCTCACCCCACTGGGTCTCAATTTCCACATCTGCAAAATGAGGAGGTTGGATCCAGTGACCTATAAGGTCTCTTTTAGCTCTAACATTCTCCAATTCCTTACCTCAAGCATCATCTCTTAGCTCTTTCTTGTCACAAGATAGAACCAATGATTCTGGTGACTCCTGACTTCCCTCCTGCTGCCAATCTAACCTTGTTTTTAATCACTTTCCCTTTGGAAGGTCATTTGAGAGAGGCTTCCAGGGTCACCATCTGGTCTAAGTAATGCTATTTCTTCCCTCCAGGGAATAGCTCCATATGAGAAATGTCAATCTTATGGAATTAATAAAGTAAGAAATAGATTCAGTATACAGTATCTGGAGACTCAATTACAGAATTCTCTGGTACCCTTAGGTAGTGGCACTGCCAATTACAGCGTCCATGTGCTGATGGGTCAGTCATAAAAAAAAAAATAGTAGCATTACTGAAAAGTTGCCTGCTAGGTATAGGTCCATATATTGAACTGTATTTTCCCATTGAGTTACATTTTTTTTAAAATTAGAGATGTCTTCCTAAAGGAGAAATTATAACTTAACATAAGCAGAGCATTACTCAAGCACCACTGATAATGTTTTGCTTCAGTCGATAACTTTTCAGAAACCATCCTTGCTACATATGGATAAATATGTAGACTTCTGTATTGGAGATTTATAGTTAAAGAGAGGATGACATGTAATAAAAATAGTGATAGCAGTGATGGTGATGATAAAGTTTACATAGTATTTTCTTCACAACAATCTTGTAAGGGAACTTTACAACTCACATTTATATAATTAGTTTTATAAAATTTACATAGGTTGCTCATAATAACTCTGTAAGTTAGGGTAGTAAAAGTAGTGTTTTCCCCATTTAATGAATGAAGAAATTAAGGGTCTGAGAAGTTGTGACTTACCTAAGGTCAGTAAGCAGTCAGCAAACATTATTTATATACATACTATGTGCCAGACTTTGTGCTAAGTGTTGAGGATGCAAAAAAGGCAAAGATGGTATCTCTTTCATCAGGGATCTCATATTTTTATGGGGAAAACAACATACCAAAACTATGTAGGGTCATATAGTTAGTCTCCTAGACAGGACCCAAACTCAAATCTTCTGACACCAAGACCAGTCAGTGCTCATTCCTCTGTGCCACACTAGCTATTTTAATGCTCAGATGAATGAACTATCAACCTCCTACCAACATCTTGTTCCCAGTTCTTTTAGTGGGTACATTAAGATGAATCCAGTACATTCTATATTACATCAAGCCATAAGCCATTATCCTATGATCTGTCCCTATTCTTTAAGCTTGCAGCTCTGGAAAGATGGTGAAGACAATGGAAGCCCATGTCTGTACAGTACTCATGACTGGGCCAAACCACTCTTCTCCCTGCTCCCTTGGTTTTACTGTTGCTGCTGCTGCATGCTGTTGTAAGAGTCCATCAAGGTTTTGGCAATGACTTCCAAGCCATTGCAAACTGCGATGTCAATCAATTTAGGTTAAAACACAATGGCCCACAATTGCAAGAGCTAGTTACACTAACAATTCTAGCAACATCTGTAAACTATCTATGAAAAAAAATGAAGCTAGGTATGGTAAACTTGAAATAGATACAAGTATGGTATTTTTGCGTGACCTGTAATTAGCTTTTGGAACTGGCTGACAGAATATTTTGGGGGCAAGAAGCATTGAAAACATAAAAAAGAGTTAGATGTTCTTTGGGATAACAACATCTGTACAATGCATTAGTAAACCACATGCCCTAATGAGCCCCCTTTATTACATACTTGGACTCTGATGATTTATGCTATAGTGCCCTAACTTGTAAACAGACATACTCAAGTATTTGTTAGCCTTTTTTTTTAAATGAGGAGACATGCTCAAGTGTTGTTGATTTTTTAAAATTTTTTTATATAACATTTTGTAAGGTTACATAACTGACCAGGTGGACAATAGCTCCCTTCCCCCACCTTAACCCAATCAAACTCTCAGAAGCACCTGAATCGCTCAGACTATGAGTGCACATGTGATACTAATGGAAATGAACCCACTTTCAGGGTAAGGATGTTGCCATTCTTCTAAAAAACTTCATATGCTATTGAGGTTAACTTATCAAGTTTCTTTTTAAAAATTATTTGAAATTAATTATTCCAAAAATAATAATTCTCAAGACTTTTAATAAGTTGTGAATATCATTCAAATGATTATTTTATTTTAAAAATAAAATTATTTTACTTTAAATTTTTATTTTAAAAAATAAAAGAACAGTTTCATTTGGGCTTCTATTGTACAGTGGCTACATCTTCTATACAATCCTCTCAAATATTGACATGGAGCTATTTGTATAAGACCTCCAAAGGAGGAAAACAGATGACAAGATACATTTAAAATTAAAAACAGACACTGGTGCGACCATTTTTCCCCTTTACTGTCTTAGTAAAGTCAATTTTATTCTCTGGCCTCTGATCCAAAACCTCAAAGCCTTTGCCATAAAATAATCCTTTCTTGTGCTGAAAATGCTTTCTTTTATTCTCAAAAGTCCTAGCATAACACATTCTTGAAAGAATTTTTAAAATTTTGATTCAACAAGAAAACATCTTATGGAAGACTTAGATTCTTGTTCCAGTTTTGCCACCAGCTAACCATGAGACCTTGGTTGACAAATCACTTAAACCTTTCATAGCTTCAGTTTTCTCTTCTGTAAAAAGAAGGGATTTGAATTATTGCTCTCTAATGTCAAAACAACATTTAAGAACCAATTATCTGAATTTTAATGGGAAAATGTGAACATTATGTTTTATGGTAAAGGACAATAATGATTAATGAGATTTGTTTTTCTTTTAACAATTCTTTTCTAAGAGCACAGAAAATGAAAGAAGTTTTGTTGCACTTGGCATGGTTTCTGCCAACTGCAGAAGCAGAGTAAAAATTTCTGATGCAATTCTTGGTGGAAAACTTCTGAAATTGTGGCCATGCTTGGTACAACCCAACATGATTTATTATCATCGCATCTTATTTACTAAAAATCTAAAGTTCATTATTCTGAATTGAGGCCATTATTCAGGTTTTGGATAGATAATCACTCTCACAAAATAAATGAATGAAGCCATGAGATGTCATAGTTTATAAGAGTGCTAGACCTGAAGACAGGCAGATCTGAGTTCAAATCCTGCAGCAGACTTAATAGCTGTGTGACCTTGGGCAAGTCACTTGACCTCTATCTGCTCAGTTTTCTCATCAATAAAATAGGGCTAATAATAGCACCTACCTCCTAAGGTTGTTGTGAGGATAAAATGAGATGGTATTTGCAAATGTTTTGTAGATTTTAAAGTGCTATTTAAATGCTTGTTATTATTTTTATTATTACTATGGTCTTAAATTCAGATTTAGAAAAGGTTCTAGATAGCATTTTTTTAAGTACATTTCATCAGAATTTGAGCCACATTTTTGACTCCAGATCCAATACCCTTTATAATTAAATGCACCTTTTCTTGTTTTAATCTTTTTTTTTGTGGTCTAACCCTAAGATTTTAGCCAGGTAGCTCAAAATGTGGAAATACTGTCCACCAGTGTATTTCTCCAATTCCTGGACAATGGAGCCTCATAAAGGTTCAGCTGAAGCAATAAGTTAAGAGAGTTGTCCATGCTCACACAGGAGGTATCTAACAGTCAATCAATTTATTAAGAACCTTTCTATGTGCGAGAAGAGGCAAAAGATAGTTTACTCCTTCAAGAGGGGCAGGACTTGAATTCTGGCATTTCTCTCTCTGAAGTCAGTCCTCTGTTCACCCTGGCACCCTGGTGATATAATATAATGTATACATAATGTGATATATGTATACATGTAAACATATGTAATACACATATTACATATCTAAGTACATGCACATGTACATGTATATGCATACATGTATTTAAATGTATCTATAGCTATCTATACATACATATTTGCACACCTCTATAAAACATATATGCTTGCATATCTATCTATCTGTCTATCTATCTATATGGTAAATGTGTGCAATGTTCTTATTGTACTCTAGCAGATAATTTAAAAACATTCCTCTAAGTACTTCTTGACAGTTATAATTATTAGTAGTAGTATTTTCCTTAGAGTTATTAGCTAGAATTTCCTGAGTTGCATATAATATTTAAAGAAATACTTGACCACTTCACTTTAATTTTTAAGAGTAATCCATATTCGGATAAGGTAAGCAAGATGTTAGGACAAGTAAGAATTCATGATTAAATACACTTCACAGATATTTGAGATCTCTCTAAACACTCCAAATTCCTCTTTGAGTTTCTTTCTCTTTGATCCCCACAGAGGACAAAATTCAACCAGACTTTATAGTCCAACAGATTTAGAGGAAAATAAAAGCCTTGTTTTATGGTTACTGACAACACTTCATAGATTATCTCTATGGGGGTAGAGGATTATAAATTAAGCAAATAATTGAAAACCTTCAATTTGGGTACATAAAATTAGCTTTAATCTCCTTTCCTATGTAGTATATTGCCAGAGCTCATAACAGAAATTTGTGTTGATGAATTTGAGCCTCTACCCTCCTCTGTTCCTTACCCTCCTAATGATCAATGAATAATTCCAAATCCTGAAAGTGAGATAATGTCAATCCAAATTGGCAAACTTCAAGTGAGCATCTATTATTTACTACATAGTGTACTAGGATGTGGAATATGTAACTCAAGTCCCAAAGCCCATTGGTATGGGGCTCTCTCCTCATTGATGGAGATCAATACCCTGCACCAGCATGAGGGACAAAGTGGAGTGAGATCTAGAGGCAAGAGAATGCTTCAGTTTCTTTGAGTTTCTTCAATTTCATTGACTGCCTTGAGATTTTGGGATTTCATGGTTGCTTTACGTGCTTCTGGTTTCCAACTTCTATGACAGAAGATCAAGTTGCCAACTCCACTTCATGTTAATGAAGGAAAACACTCTGGGAAGCAGCCAACATCAGGGACACTTGTTGACTTCATGCTGACTTCTTCCCAGCTTACTGTCCTCAAGAACCTTACATGGGAGTTGGAAGGTGGTAGGCGTATACAAAGACAGGAAAACATAAAATATATGCAAAATACATTCAAAATAATTACATGTTAAAATGCTAATGGATAGATGGCATGGAGGATAGAGTGCTGGGCCTGAAGTCAGGAAGACTCATTTTCCTGAATTCAAAACTGACCTCAGACAGTTAGGCTCCATGCAAGTCACTTAACTCTGTTGGCCTCAGTTTCCTTATCTGTAAATGAGCTAGAGAAGGACAAGGCAAACAAAAATATCTTTGCCAAGAAAACCCCAAATGGAGTTGGACACAACTGAAATGACTGGAAAACAAAAATGTACTAACAGGGTGAGGAAAATCTCATTTAAGAAGACAATATTTGAACTGAGCCTTGAATTAAGTTGGGCATCCCAAGAGACAGAGGTGAAGAGGCATTCAAGACATGGGAATAGCCAGTGCAAAGGAACAGTTTTGGAAGGTGGGATGTATTGAGCATTGACTGGAATATAGAATGAGGAGGGGAAATGACTTGAAATCAGTCCAGAACATTAATTTGGAGCCATATTGTAAAGGACCTTAAATGCCAGAGGCAGATAGATGATAAGTCCTGGACTTTGAGTCAGAAAAGCTTGGAGTCAAATCCAACATCAGAAATTTCCTGTGTAATCCTAAGTAAGTCACTTATAATTTCAGTTTACTAATCTGCAAACTGGAGAGAATAATAGTACCTATCTCCCAGGGCTGTTGTGAGAATAAAATGAAAAAAAATATTTGTATGGTCCTCTGAAGCTCTTGAAGTACTATATAAATGTTAACTGATGTTGCTTTTGTCCTAGTGGCCATAGGAAGTCTCTGAAGCTTCTTTACATGCTCAGCCTTGTGCTTTAATAATAATAATTTGGAAATTGTGTATATGATTAAAATAGAGTAGAATGATTTAATGTGAGAGATGGTGAGGGCTAAATCCAAGGTGCTAGCCATAGAAATTAAGATAAGGAGACAGATGCAAGGAATATCGGAGCTGTCTAATCAAAAGGACTTGACAAATGATTGGATATCAAAGGGGTAGACAAGGGTGGGGAACCTGCAGCCTTGAGGCCCAAGGACTTGGCCTTCCAAGTCCTTGGGTGCGGCCTTTTGATTGAGTCCAAATTTTACAGAACAAATCCTTTTAATAAGGGAATTTGCACTTTGAAGTTTAGATTCAAAGGGCTGCACTTGAGGACCTGGAGGGACACATCTGGCTTAGAGGCCACAAGTTCCCCCCAACTAGATTATTGAAAAGACAAAAGTGCCTTTGACAGATAGGAAAGTCAGGAAGAAAGATCATTTTGGGGAAAAGGTAATAAGTCATTTTGGGGAGTTACGTTAAGTTTGAAGTTCCTGTAGGACATGCAGGCATTTTGTGATATGAAACTGAAGTTCCAGAGAAATATCAGGAATGGATATGTAGATTTGGAAGTATTTAGGATAGATTTGATAATGGAATATGTGGAATGTGATGATGTGGAGATCACCAAGAAAGAAAGAGAATGAAGAAAGAGATGAAAAGAGACTCCAGCAGAGAACTCTGGCATATGCTTATACACGATGGGAGAGAACTGAATGATGATCTAGTAATTGAAGGGAAAACAGATAACTGCAAGAGCTACCAGTTGGAGAAATAATCTGGTAAATAAATCCCAATGTATAGAAGGAGAAGGAGGAAGAGGAGGAGGAGGAGGAAGAAGAGAAGAATAGCTAGCATTTATACAGCACTTAAAAGTTTACATAGACTTTACATATTTCATTTTATCCTCCTAGAAACATTGGGAAGTGTTATTATTATCTCCTTTTTACATATTAGGAAACTGAGGCTCAGAGAAATCAACTGAATCCCCAGGATTTGAATGGAAATCTTCCTAATTCCAACACTCTACTGTAACACCTAGTTCCCTAGTAATCCTAGATTAAGAACTAGAAGGAACTTTAAATGCCAATCTGTCTAGATGAGAAAATTATGGTAGATTAGGGGACTTGTCCAAGGTCACATACATAGTAAGTAGAACAACTAAGATTCAGATCCAATTCCTTGACTCAAAATTCATTACTCTTTAACTAAAGGATTTATCAAATATTGTAACTTTGATTATAACTCCAAGCAATGATTTTAAAAAATGATACATTAAGCACCTAGTATATGCCAGGCACTATACTAAACACTGGGGATACAAAGACAAAAATAAAGAGCCTTTGTCCCCAAAGGTAGCTGAGGGATGCAGTGGATAGAGCACCAGGCCTGGAGTCAGGAAGACCTGAATTCAAATCTGGCCTCAAACCTTTGCTAGCTGTGTGGCCCTGGGAAAGTCACGTAACCCCATTTGCCTCAGTTTCCCCATTTGTAAAATGACCTGGAGAAGAAAATGACAAGGCGTTCAGTATCTCTGCCAAGAAAATCCCAAAAGTGGTCATGAAGAATTGGAGCTTATGTTATATCAATGGAGACTGAAAAGACAGGATCTTTTGTCTGAGGAGGGTTTCACCTCTGCCCTTCTTGTGCACTGGATGTTTACACTATGCCCAGAGGTGGAAGCCACAGGAGAGGCAAAGTAAATGGATGAGAGCTGCTATTCATCTGTACTTTCTTGTCTCTCCTCATCCATGTGGGTTTCCAACCGCAATGTGAGGATACCAGTTGGAAGCAGTAATTTTCTGGCCGCATGGCCTTTAAAATAGGAACTTCATTGTTTTCCAAAAATCCACTCATGGTGAGTATCCTCATGGATTCTAGTACCCTTATTGGTTAATAAGGAACTTTTGCTTCCTACTGCAAACCCTTATTCCCTAACTTTCTTTAAATGATTTAGTAGAAGAATAAAGGACCAGGTCTCAATCCTTCTTCTGCTGTTTACTCTCTGTGATAATTATTGGACAAATCATCTCCCCTTTCTAAGCCTCAGTTTCCTCATCTGTTAAATGAGTGAAGTGGACTATATAATCATTTGAGGTGCCTCAGGGACAGTTCTTTGTACTCACTGGTTGTGACTCATCCCTAGTCTGTTTTGCTTGTCAGGGCTCCCTCTTGGAATTCTTTATTTTCTTCTTGATAGCTTAATAACTTGATAGCTCAAATGTCACATGCCTTCAATATGAGCCTTTCTTGGTTTCTGCTGACTGACAGGGCTTTCCCTACCAAAGTTGGTAAGGTGGTTGGAATAGATGGTGGCTAAACAGTTCTCAAATTTGCTTGTTATTTGATTGAGGTTATCTTGTATCTACTCCCTGTGCTTTGTATGTATCTCTAAATATATGTGGTGTCTCCAAATGTTAGTTCCTTGAAGGCAAGGAGTATTTCACTTTCTGCTACTAGACACTTAATAAATACTGGTGGGTTGATCGATCATTGGGGACTCCCATAGCCCACAAATCATTTTAGTGACTTCTGTTTGTTCCTCCCAACCTGGTTACCTCTACAAGTATTGTTCAGCCCAAATTCCCTCTTTACTGGAGCTAATGTGCCCCAGTGTTGGGGTCCATTGATTAAGTAAAGCAAAATTCATTGACTTTTTGTCAAACTTCTTTTATTTTCAGCAGCTTAGAAAAGGAAAATGAGAACTGTAACCATTCTTTTGACTCAATAAATCACTGTCAGCTATGATTTGTACTTTTAGTTGATGCTGATGGCATGGTCATCCAAGATGTATATGTGTGTGTGTATGTGTGCATATATACATATACATACATATATAATATATACACATATATAATATATTAATTGTATTAATGCATATATACACACATATATGTATTGTATGCATTATGTATGTATATATCCTTGCTGCATTTGTATGAGAATATCAGTTGGAGATCTATACCATCCTATCTACATGGCTAAACATCACACATTCCCCAACTGGTAAAGTGCCAAGGTTAATATGATGAAGCTTCTCTTAAGCTTGTTTTAAATACAGTAGCCATTTCTGCATATGATGTCACCCATAGCATAAATGTATATAGCACCCATAGCGTAGTATGCATTCCTATCGCCCTTTACTCAGTCCTAAACACATTTCGCTTATCTTCTTTCATCTGGCAGACAGTATTCAAAACTAATTCACCTGAGGCTGAGAAATAGCAGACATATAGGAATAGCTAAGGGTCAAAATGTGTTTCCTCCAAGACCTCTAAAACTGAAGCAGAGAGCTGTTAAAGGAAGGCAATATCATTGTAACATTGTACTAGAATATGAGAGCCTAGGGTTCTGGCCTGATATCCTTATCCCTATTCCTGACAATCCTAGCATGGTTGGATAAGTTGTGCCATTAATAAAATAAGGAGGAGAAGAAGGAGAAGGAGGAGGAGAAGGAGAAGGGGAAGAAGAACCAGAAAAAGAGGAACAAGAAGTAAGAGAAGGAGGAGAAGAAGTTAAGTAGGCTTAGAGAGTTCACTTGGTCTACCACCAATTAGTGGCAAAACCAACACTCAGAATTACAGAATAACTAGATTGGGTGAACCATAGATATCATCAAGTATAACACATACTGGGATAGATAGTCCCCTCTACAGTATCCCTTAAAAAGTAATCATCCAGTTTTCTCTTGAAGACTTCCACTGATGAGGACCTCAGTGTCACATGAGACAATTCATTCTACTTTTGAATAGATCTAACTTCTACATTTTCCCTTAGATCAATACCAAATCTGTTTCACCATAATTTTTCCCCATTGCTCCTTGTTAAATGCCCTGGGACCAAGGAGAACATGCCTAATCCCTCTTCCATACAATAGCCCTTTCAATACTTGAAGGTAGCTGTCATCTTCCATTTCTGCTTTCATTCTCCTCTTCTTGAAGACTAGACATCCTTTAATTCATTCGTTTAACACTCATTTATTAGTTGCCTAAAATGTGCCCAGTACTATGTAAGAGAATCCCTACTCTCAAAGAGCTTACATATTATACCTTCTTTAGGACTCAAATTTCAGTACACTGTCCTCTACAACTTAGAGAACTGCTGTGCTTGTAGCTATGATATTCACTCCTTTCATTCAGTACAATGAAGTAAGCATTTATTAAAAATGCCATGTGCTAAAGATAGGATAGAAATGCAGAGTGCTGGACCTGAGTCAAGAAAATCTAGCCCCAGACCCTTACTAGTACTGTGACCCTGGTCAAGTTTCTTTGTCAGTTTCTGCCTCAGTTTCCTCATCTATAAAATTGAGAAAATTTAAGAGATATGAAAATTATAGGAGATACCCCTGCTGCCCAAGGTATTTTTTTGAGGATTAAATGAGATAATATTCGTAAAGTACCTGGCAAATATTAAAGTAAATGCTAATTATCATCATCATCATCATCATCATCATCATTAATAGTAGTAGTAGTAGATTTAGTATTCTAGTATTCAATAGGTTATTATTATTATATAAAAAATGAAAGATCATAGAGTGAATGACAGAATTGGTATCAGAGTTTACAACTTCAGGTTTTACCATATTCCTAACTGGGCCCTTCCATTTCTTATTCTCTTTATTGCCATCTGTGTTTTAAGCCATAGAATGGATATATCCACTAACAGGAAAAGCACAGTAAAGAGGTTAATCAATTAAAGTTTAAACAAAGTGAGACTTCTAAAAAATATTGAGCTATGTCAGCCAAAACTACACACAAACAGAGCTAGATAATGCTGAAGTCATGGTGACCAAGGCTCAGTTTTCCAGTGGAATTCCCCGAAGTGGGCTATGATTACCAAGATGGTAATGAGACTCACTGAAGCCCGTGGACATAGCTTCAGAAATCAGGTTCTGCAGCATATTCTATGGGTCAGCAGAATTGAGTAGGAACATGCATCAGGAATCAGAAGCCAGAATAATAAGTGAGAGGGAGGGTTTCAAGTTGGGCCTTTTGATAGGCAGGAGCTTTCTTGTTGAATGAAAACTTTCATGTATGTCTGTGTGTGTGTGTGTGTATGCAGTGCAATATGTATGCATATATATCTACCTGTATAGACACACATGTGTATGTACATATATGTTTGTGTATATCTTTTAGGAATATATACATTGGAATACAGTGTTTAGAAATATCTTTCATATAAGGATATACAAGTGTGTGTATATTACATATAACATTATATATATTATATACATATATTATGTATGTATATCACACATACATACATGTGCATGCACGCACATACGTGTGTGTGTATAGCCTGGAGTCAGGAAGATTCATGCTCTTGAGTTCAAATCTGACTTAGCCACTTACTAGTTGCATGACCCTGGGCAAGTCACTTAACCCTGTTTGCCTCAGTTTCCTCATCTGTAAATGACTTGGAGAAAGAAATGGCAAACCACTCCAGTGTCTTTGTCAAGAAAACCCCAAATGAGATCACAAAAAGTTGGAACTGACTGCACAACAACAATACATGTGTGTATGAATACATGTATGAACACAAACATATATGTATGTGCATACACAAATTTGTGATGTTTCCAAGCGCTGTTTCCCATGGTATTACTCCTAAGTGATACACACACACACACACACATACACACACACATGCACATAGATTGTTCCAAAAGTTTTAATGTTTCAAGCTTAAAACAGTACTAAAACACTTGGAACACTTTTTATTTTCACATATAAATACATATAACACATACATATATATATGCTTGTATTCTTACATATTAGATATTTCTAAGTGTTCTTTCCTTAATACTTAAAATGTTAGCTCTTTATTCTAAAATCATGTATAAAAATGATCTGAAACAATATCATCCACAGATTTGTACACTGTCAATTTTGATTACCAAAAGTATTTGGTAATTGGTAAAGCTAGTTATTAATAGGAGAGGATTTTGAAAGGAAAAACACACATTCAGAATGTTGTTGCGTTTTACTTTGAGGCAATTTCTCAGCCTCACTGCAACTTCATGTGTACAAAATAGGGCAGAAATTGGCCCAGTAATTCACATAATAAATCACAGCTTTTGCATTTCTTTCCCCCTGTTGACCTTGTAAAAACTGTTGCCATGAGAAGAGTCCTTTATAGATGAACAGATTTAATTCATTCGCTCTTCCATTGTCACTGAATGCTCTGGAGGTGGGGGGGGGGCTGACTTTTCTGAAATCATGATTAAGGGAGAAGAACTCAGGAGTGATTATAGAAATGACAGAAATGAATAGTAATAATATTAATAATAACAATTTCTATTTAAATCTGAGCAGCCATGTGGGGTGATAGGCAGCAACCTATTCCTATTCCTCAGAAAGAGGAACCTGGACCCACTCCTACTTCTGATACACATTGCCTTGGTGAGGAAAGTCAGACTCTCAGAGCCTTAGGCAGCTGTCTAGGATTACAAGTTGCATAGAAGGTGCCAACTTCCATTGGTAGAGGGCATTACTTTACATAGGATTTCCCCAAACCAATCAAATCACAAGTCCATTCCCTATCCCATATTTATGTTTAGGGTTTGCAAAATGTGTTTCTCAGAGTAACCATATAAGACAGGTAGTGTAAATAGTATTATTACTATTTTACAAAGGAGAAATTGAGGCCCGTGATCATACACTCATATACTCACATTTCCAGCTGTGCCTGAATGAGAATCCCCTCTAGAACACTCCCAACAAATGGTATCCAACCTTTGCTTTAAAACTCTAGGGAAGGGGGACAGGGAGGAACAAAGAAGTCTTCAAAATAACAATACCAACCACTTATGTACTGCTTACTGTGAGCCAGGAACTGTGCTAAGCACTTCACAATTATTTCCTCATTTGATCCTCATAACAGCCCTGGAAAATAGATGCTATTTTTATCCCCATTTTACAGATGAGGAAACTGAAACAAACAGATGTAAATGACTCAGCCAGGGTCACACAGCTGGAATGGTCTGAGGTTAGATTTGAACACAGTCCTCCTGAATCCAGGACCAGCTCTCAATCCACCATGCCACCTACCTGCCCCATGGAGGTGGTGATATATAATGCCTGAGAGGACAAATTGCTTGTCTCTAGTTCATGAGATAAGTAAACCCATGGTTTTTATACATCTTTTACAGATGGAAAAAATGAGATTGATTTTGCTTCAGTGCCCTGGCAAGTTTTTAAAGCTTTGTGGACCCATTGTAATTCACCTGTAGCTATAGCAGGCATTCATACTGTCTTAAAATATTAGCACAGCAATAGTGAAAATGATTCTCATTGTAAACCTAGTGAAATAAGACCCAAAGCCAGGTTAGAAATTCCCTTGCCTGAAGACAGTTAGTAAGGTGGCCAGTCATGGGTAGAGTATCTTTTAGTTATACTTCTTCCTAAAGGAAAGAGACCTCCAGGAACTACCCTTTCCAGGAACTGCTTTTTCTTTCTGACCTCAGTTCTTAGCACATACGCCACATACAGTAGGCACTTAACTAATGAATGTGGAATTGAACTGAATTGTCCTCTAAGCCTCCCTTCCCACCTCTTATAATTTTAGCATGTAACAATGCCTCATATTTCTGGTGGACATTACAAAGAGTGCTTTCACAAACATAATCTCATTTGATCTGGTGAGGTAGGGAGAATATTTACTATTGTTACTATTTGGTGCCATATTGGGAATTACAGGTGGGGAGGAGGCATGGACCCATGGTTTCATCTGTGTGGGGAGCTACTGCTATGATAACTCCTTATACAGAAGAACAACAATTTATCTCTAGCACAATCTTCTGCCAGAGGTTCTTGGCCTGAAGTGTAGACTTGTTTTTAAAATATTTTGATGACTATATTTCAATATATTTAGCTTCCTTTGTAATCCTATGTATTTTGTTTTATGATTATTCTGATAAAGGGCACATAGACTTCACTGGACTGACAAAGGATTCATGAAACAAAAAAATTTAGGAATCCACATTTAACTGGGAATACTGAGAGGTTAAGTGATTTCCCCCAACATCAAAAGCCTAGCTCTTCTTGACTCATGAGATCACAGTATTGGAACTGAAAGGAACTTCAAACCTAGTCCAATCCCTTTATTTTACAATGAAGGAAACAGTGACCCAGTGAGGTTAAGTAACTAATGCAAGGTCCCACAATGAGTGTCAATGATAAAATTTGAATATGCATTCTTGGACTCCAGAACCAACGTTCTGTCCATTGTACCATCTCGACTACAAGGCTGTACCTCTAACCATTCTGCCAGGCATATTGCCTCTGAATGCCATTTAAAAATGGGAAAACTAGGAAGAGGAATTCTCCAAGGTCCTTTCTTATTTGAAAATTGCCTAGTAGTTCTTTGGTTTTCTTTTTAAATTTATTTTATTCGGTTAACAAAATTTTATTTTCTCTTTTTTATATCCCCCTCTCCCACCTCACTGGACAACAAAAGAAAAAAAAAGAAAAACAAAACGGTTGTAAAAAATCTATGCAGTTAAGCAAATGATGATGATGATGATGATGATGATGATGATGATGATGATGATGATGATGATAAAGTCTTACATTAGCCAAACAGAAAAATATATGCCTCATCTGGCATCTCAAGCCCATCATTTCTTTCTCTGGAGGTGAAGAGATGGGCTGGTCATCATAGTGATCAGAGTTCTTAAGTCTTTCGAAGGAGAGACTTTTCCATTGTCTCAATCACACACGTGACTGGCAAATGGAACTATTGGCAACCCAGCACAGTGAATAGCCTTTGTGTATTCTGTCTTGGCTTCAGTGAGTTCCAGCTATACATATCCTTACAGACTGACCAGAAATGTAACTAACTCTGGATCATCCTCAAGAATTTCCCTGTGGCAGAGATCATGACGAAGGAACACCAGAGGAACTCCCAAACACAGTGGTTATTTTAAGAGTTTGTGTGGGCTTCTTTTAATGAACTTTCTAAAAGCAGAAACCCACTAGCCCATTCATGACTTCACATCCTGGAGTAAAAGCCCTAGAGCAGAGAACTTGTACTTCCTAAGACAAAAATATTCTCAATGGAAGGTGGTTTTTTTTCTCCTTCTTGTTCTTTAGGACAAAGTTCCATTTCTTCAAAAGAATCCATCTTGTGTTTTCCTACTTGCCCATTTGCTAAGAAACTGTCATCTCAATAATATTTAACAGAAATTGTTCTTATAAAGTAAATAGATATATTCTTTTCCACCATTTCTCACCACCCAGAGATACAGAAAAGCTTCTGATGTTGTTTTCTGAGGGGGTCTTGATATTACCATAAAAATACGCTCCTGCATCATCAGTTTAGATCCAGACCATATCTTAGAGTTCAACTAATTTAAATGCTTCATTTTCCAGGCAAACAAGCTGAGTTTCAGGCAGGTTAAATGACTTTCCAGTATTCATCCATATAATAATTAAAGAGTTGTGATTTTGACCTAGGCCTTCTGACTGGGTTATATGAGAAAGTCTTTGAAAGGTGCAATAAATCCCTTAGGAGATAAAGTAAACCTGTTGTAGTTGAGTCCATACTACTGAGGAGGCTGAGGCTGGTGGATCCTTGGATTTAGGAGGTCTGAGCTGCAATAGAGTAAACCAATTAAGTTTCTACACTAAGTCCAATACCAATGTGGCAAGCCCTTAGGAGGTAGGGCCGCCAGAATGACTAAGACAGGCAACAACCAGGCAAAAATCATTTATTACAGCTTACTATATAGCAGGCATCACCACAGTACTAGAGATGTAAACATAAGCAAAAAGAAAGACAATCTCAGTCTTTAAGGCACTTATATTCTAATAGTGATGATTTGGTTGGTTGTTGGTCTTCATCATTGAAGACCAAAATGACATCCCCATGATAAAGTGAAATTTCAGTGTGCCTGACTGGCTGATCAGACCAATAGGAGATCGGAATGTTCTACCACAGGTTGGGCACGGATAGTTCACGTGAATATTGTCTTCTGATTCATGTGTAAATTGGATTTAAGTGAGGCAGAGTTGCATGAAATTATCAGCCTCCCTCTCTCCTTCAGTTATCATAGTCCAGTGGCAGGACAGAGTCAAGATGACTGGTGATGGCTCAGGATGCAGTGGATGACCTTGGTGTCTTCAGTGTCTAACCATACTCTAAGCACTCCACATCACCTACTTTGTCTGCCTTTATGGCTGTTGGAGCAAATTGTTCTCATCTGCCCATTCCACCAGAGGAAGTCTTCACATGCTTGGGGTAGACTCCTTGGTTACCTTCAACCTGGTTTGACCCATCTGCTGAAATGGTTTATCAGGATGTGGTCACTGTGCATTCCACAGCTTCTTGGAGCCACAGTGAAAGTTAGATGGAACAGGTACACACCAAAGGTGGAAAGAACCCCGCAAAGGGCTCAGTAGCCATCACACCAAAGGTACTGGTCCTCCCTGAATACAAGTGATGACTACATATGGGGACTTGAAAAAGACCAGAAGGAATTAGAGAAGGTATATTCAATGGAGTATGGTTGTAAAGTCGAGTGAGTCAAAAGTGACTGAGAAGGGAATGAATTGTGGCTTGAATTCATCATCCTCAGAATGGAGGCCCACAGAAAGAACTTGTCAGTGAAAGGTGAGAGGAACAGGATCACCTCAGAAAAATGATAAGCTTCCATGCTCGTTGGTATTGGGATAGCCCCATCAGTGGCCTTTGTATTTGCAGTCTAGGTGAAATATGGTTTACCCAGTATCAACAATAAGTAAATGAAGGAAGAGACAGACAGACAGACAGATGATGGATGGATGGATGGATAGATAGATAGATAGATAGATAGATAGATAGATAGATAGATGGATGGATGGATCGATAGATGCATAGATAAAATTTTTAGAAAACTTGCAATGAGTTTTGAGTTTTCTAGTGTATGTTTGGCAATAAAGTTAATGTAGAGTGTCTTGAAGAAATTCCCTAGGATTTGCATCCCAATGACTTATTTATCTAATGCTCTGACAATTTTTCCAAGGTGCTTTTATAATCTCATTTTGTCTTTGAGGTATTTTATGATATAGGTAATGCAGGTCTCAAAATATTATCTCTATCTTTTAGAGACATTAAATGACTTCATCAGGGTCATGTAGTAAATGAGTGTCCAAACTGCAGCTAGGTTCTTTAACTCCTAGTGATCTTTCCATTGTACTGTGCAGATTGGTAAAATCTATCCTAGGATTTTGAAAGTCAGCTACTATCTGGAAAGGTCCATTATGATTTTACCCCAAAGCCTTTTTACCTAAAAGTCTCATGATAAGCCTTTGTAGTAAAATTTGGTAATGGAACCAGAACTTTGTGCTATAATCTCAGACACCCCTATACTTCCTAAAATGTCCTTATTTACCATATAGTTATCATGAGATCAGAGATTTGCAGCTGGGTTGTTCCATTTTTTCAGTTGTGTCCAACTCTTCTTGATCTCATTTTGAGTTTTCTTGACAAACACAATGGAGTAGTTTGCCATTTCCTTATTCAACTCATTTTACAGATGAAAAAACGGAGGCAAACAGGGTTAAGGACTTGCCCAGCATTACACATCTGTAGATCAAGGATTCTTAAACTTTTTGCATGTCATAGATCCCTTTGGCAATGGAGAGGTCTATGGACCTTTTCTCAGAACTTTTAAATGCATAAAATAAAATATATAGGATTACAAAGAAAACCAATTATACTGACATACTGGTATCAAAAAAGTTCATGGATTTCAGAGTAGGCTCCTATACTAGATGGTCGCTAAGATCCCTTCCAGCTCTTACTCTGATTTTGTGATTGAGAGATCAATCAATGTCTACTCAATCTGCAAATACCTTAAGGGCTTGAAAAAATTCATCAATCAATAAGTTGACTGCTATGGGCAATTGCTATGTGCCCAGAACTGCGTTGAGTGTTGTGGAGAATACAAAGAAGACAGAGAAACATGGAGAAAGACAAGGACTTGTCTTCAAGATGCTTACAATCTATTTGTCAGAGACAAATAGAACACTGCAAGGTAGCGTATAATTAAAGTTGTGTATAATTGAAGTTTAAATTATGTGGTACAGACTAGACTTATTGAAGGGGTTGTAGCAATTTGAAGAGACTCAGATCAGTGAAGGCTAGAGTGGAAAAGGGAAGTTTCACAATGAGACTACCGCTCTGAAATTTGTGCTGCTTGAAAGATTAGGTATTGTTTTCTGATCAATGAAAAGATTGATTTACCTTCATTTACCTTCCTAAGTCATCTCATCATCCTTTCTTATCAAGTGAACTTTCAAATCATTACAAAGGAAAGAATAGGAGTAGAAAAATGGAAGAAAGTGGAAGAGAGAGAGAAATTGAGGTGAGGACCAAACTATTCTTGACTGTGATGGAAATAGATTGGAAGAGATAGAAAGTGTTTCAGAGGGAATGTAAGTCATATCCCCTCATTTCGCAAATGATAGAAAGAAGTCTTAGGTTTAAGTAGACCTAAGGTCAAAGGCTTTTCCTCAGAGTTGTTTGAAGCATAAACCAGAAAGAAGAGAGAGACCAGAAGTAAATCAAGTCAAAGCAACAAGCATTGATCAAGCACCTGCTAGGTTCTAGACTCTAGACTAAGTGCTGGGGTAGAAAGAGAGGCAAAAACAGCACATGCCATTAAGAAGCTCACAACCTAATAAGGGCGGTAACATGAAACAACTATGTTTAAATATATGTAGCAAAGTTGGAGATAATCTTAGGAGAAATCTTAGTGGCACTAGCAGTAAAACATTCCAGAAAAGTTTTCTTAAAGAAGCTAGAATTTTAACTGAGACTTGAGAGAAGCCTTGAGACAGGAACCAAAAGAGAGAGCATTCTACACCCAGGGGACAGCCAGTGGAAATGCGGAGTTGGGGGATGGATTATTTTGTGTGAGGAACAGTCAGGAGGCCGGTGTTACCAGATCAAGGTGTAAGAAAACTGGAAAGGTAGGAGGGCTTTAAAAGCCAAATAAAGGTTTTTATATTTGATCTGGGAGTTTAATGAATTGTAGGGGGTAGGTGACATAGTCAGACCTGTACTTCAGGGAGATCAATGTGACAGCTGAGGCAGGAAGAGACATGTCAGGGAGAACAATTGGAAGGCTATTGCAATAATTCAGGCATTCGGAAATGAGGGCTGTCACATGGATGCTAATGGTGTCAAGAGGAGAGAAGGGAATATATATGAGAGAACTTATGGATATAAAACTGACAAGACTTGGCAACAAATTAGATATGGGAGGAGTTGGTGAATGCAAAGGAGGACTAGCTAGTTGAGCTAGTTGCAAGTCTGCATTATTGGAAGGATGGTGATGGTGATGCCTTTGATAGGAAGAGGAAAGGATTGGGGAAACGTTAATGAGTTCAGTTTGGGACTTGCTGAGTTTAAGATGCTTACAGGATATCCAGCTGAGGTCTTGACCATCATTTTAACTTAGAATGAATGTCAGTTTCAGTTCAATTCAATAAGCAAGGCACTCTGCTAGGTGTGGGGATACAGAGATGGAAATGAAATGGATCCTGCCCTCAAGGAGCATTACATTGTACAATATAAAAACATAGGAAGATAAGTACAAAATATATACATATAAGATGTACATAGTCAAAGTAATTTCACAGTGTAAGAGTCTTAACATTTAGGAGGGAGAGGTGTCAGTACAGGCTATGTGTGCTCCTGAGCTAAGCCTTGAAGGGAACTAGCTCTTCCTAAGAGTGAGGAATCAGAGCATTCCAGTCATGGAGGGTAACCTTGGCACTAGACCACTTTGATTGAAACATTGACTATGTCAAGGGGAATAATGTGAGAGCCATCTGGAAAAATAAGTAGGAGTTAGATTGTGAAGGGCTTTAAATGACAATTAGAGGAATTTGGTTTTTTACAGTAGTCTGTAGGCAGCTACTAAAATTTATTGAGCAGAGGAATGACAAGTTCCAACCTGCACTTTAAGAATTTTTTTTTAATTTTTTTTAAAAGAATGGGTAATGGTAGAACAAAGTAAAGAGTGAAGGGAAATATTCTTCAGAAGTTAGAAATAATGAGGAAGCAGAAAAGATAGAGATTGTGAGTGTCCTAGGTATTCAGAGGTTATTCATTTTAATTTGACAAAAAATTATTAAGTACATGATACATGTAAAACCCTGTGCTACCCAGCAGGGCTGGGGTGGGGGAGTGATAAAAGAAAATAAATAAAATAGGGTTCCTGCCATTGTGAAGGCAGTATGGTATAGAAGAAAGAGCACTGACTGGATTCCTAGGACCTTTATTCAGCTCCTATTTCTGATACCTACTGTCTGTATACCCTGGGGCATATTACTAAAACTCCCTGAACCTCCATTTCCTTAACTGTCAAAGGAGAGATATCTGACTACATGGCCTCTAAAGTCCCATCCCATCTTAGAATTGTGATCTTATGATCTAATCCAATTAGGAGGATCACAAATATGTGAGAACATATTTGATACTAAAACTCTCATTTAGTCCTCAAATCTGGTTTTAAAAACAATGTATAAATAAAAGTACACAGATTATCTATTTCTTAGCATCATTATAATTGCATTTCTAGGGAAGCCATTAAATCACCTTGTGTCAATTTACAATTTATAATTGTATTAGAACAAAGGTGGCTTCAGTGTTTGAGCTTAGTGCTTCTAAGGAGAGGAAGAGAAAAATCCTGGAAGGGAACTTGAAAGACAGCAATAGAGAATTGAGATAAAAGGCTGTATTAATCTTTTTTTCCATCCTGTTTTAGACTCTCACTGGTTCTATTCACCAGAAATTCTGTGTGGGTATCTCGGCTAACCAGTGATAGAGACTCAAATGTATAATTTCAACCACACAGTGTTCTGTCTTTTTACTAAAGTGGAAATTTTGTAAATCAAGAACAGAAACTCAATTTATAATCTATCCAACATTAACTGATATTTTTAAAATACGTAGGTGTATGCCTAACAAACATTACTAATTGGTGCAAATAAATGTTAGGTAGATTGAATTGGGCTGTGAAAACATGGCATTAAGCACAGAAAAAGGATACAGGGGTCAGTTCTTTCCATTCAAGTAATTAAAATGTTTTATGTTTTTCTGTGTCCAGCTCCTCCTCAAAGTTGTACTCTGATGCTACATTGAAATATGGATGTGGCCATGGGTTTTCAAATGCTAGGTTAGCACTGTATGAGCAATATATCTGTGTTTGTTTATGCAGATGTATGTATTATGTAGATATGTAGATAGATACATATATATGTCTGTCTATCCATCTATTTATCCATCTATCTTTCTAGCCATCTCTCCATCTCTCTATCCATATATCTGTCTATTCATCCATTTATCCGTCTATTATCTGTTTATCACTTTATCTATATAATTATAATAACTCTCAGCAGGTCCACATCCAATTTTGTAGTAATGGTGGGAGAGTAGAAGAAAAGGAGACAAACTATGGATCAAATACTTTTTAGACCATCTATAAATAATAACATAGTTATTGGTACTCTTAAGTGTGTCATCCTTTTCTGGTGACCAATGATGAGGTATATACTACTAGAGGAACTGAGCTGTATCATTCTTGATATACAAAATAAGAAAGCAGAAGACAGTTGCATCTAAATTCCAAACAGGCTGTGGCAGGTCACAGACTATCTTGGAAAAATATAAATTAAGGCATTGATAGAAGTTGTTTTATCCTATGTTGAAAACAACAAGAAAGATCATTCCATGTTACATTGGGTCACGCCATATTACAGTACTTGGGATAAGTTGGTTGCTGCTGCTCATTCTTCTTTCTTGAAGAGGTCCAATGATATCAGCCTGGTGATGTCTTGACTTGCAAGTGAATTGGATTTAAGTGAGGCAGAGTTGGACAAAGGCATCAGCCTCACTCTCTCCTCCTGAGTCATTAGAGTCTAGTGGCAAGACAGAGGCCAGAATGACTGGCCATGGCCCTGGATGAAGTAGGAGATCTTGGCCTTTTTAAGCTAAGATCTTCCCCAGATCTCAATTTGTGGGAGACAATACCCATTCGGTAAATAAAGGCTAAGCAAGAATTGAGGTGAAAGGTAGTCTAGTTTGCCTTCACAAAAGAATCAATGTGGGAGGGGAAGACCCTCAGTGTTTCTGGCCAGAACAGAAACAATTGCTATTTACATTCACTCTGAGCCACCCAAATAATGAACCTTGGGATAAGTATTTAAACCAGAAAAGGGAAGAGGAACACTGTGAAAATAATTTCAGTTAATGTTACTCTTGGTAATCATTTAATCCTGTTTGCCTCAGTTTCCTCATCTGTAAAATGAGCTGGAGAAGGAAATGGCAAACTACTCCAAAATGTTTGCCAAGAAGACCCCAAAATGGGTCATGCAAAGTCATACATGACTGAGCAACAGTAATAGAATGTAGAGGTGGAGAAACTCTGTTAAGATCTCAGCAAGACCCTCCAAAATCAATCAACGTATATTTTGGTTTTCAAATCATGCCTCAAACATTTACTAGCTTATGTGACTTATTAGCTATGTGACTCTAAGCAAGTCACTTACGCTCTCACAGCAGGCTGTATTATCTGTAAAATGGGAATAATAATGTATCTATTTCAGAGTATATTTATGAGGATCAAATGAAACCATATATGTAAACTTTGAACACCTTAAAAGCATTATATAAATATTAACAATCATTATTTTTATTACCAGTAATTATTATATAAATGACTTCAATAAATAGGTGGGCATTGGCCAGGACGCTGAAAAAATATGTTGGAGAAAACATCTTGACAATAGCATTCAGGAGTAAGAAACAAGAGAAGTCAAAGAGTCATAGACTTTACAGAAGTGTCATGTATACATATCCATATTTTATTTGAGAAAGAATCACAAGGCATTAGATATTGCTGACACTGAATAACATCGCAGGAAATAAAGTTATTTTTTAATGGGCAGGAAATGACTGGTTACTGTTGTGGAAATCACTCCTAAATAATCTACATACAGTCAGACTACAAACTTCTTAGAACAAAGATCAAAATTAATATGAGGTCAAAAGCAAACAAAATGAAAAAGAAACATGGCATGCAATGAAAAATTGTAGCCAGAGCTATTTAAAGAAGTCATTAGTCCCCAAAACTAGAATATGAATGGATGGAAAAACATTAACAATGATTAAAATAATGTTATACCAAAGTTTAATTGATATATATCAAGTATCATATCGAGGAAATCAAAAAAGACTGAAAGCTACTTTAGCCAGTAAACATTTAACTTGTTTGCCAAGCAGTGACAGTCATGGGTAACACTGGTTTAGAACATGAAAACTTTTTGGTAGAATCTTATACCTTCCTTTTTATATTACCTCATTAAAACACAAAGAAGCAACGCTCAGCAAAAGCGGTGTGAAGCAAAATCATCCTGAGGACATTTCAAGATGAAGCTAAGACAATAGAAAGACAAAAAAGAGAAAAGATCTGCCAATATTTATGTTATAAAAATCTTTTCACCATCACACTTGGACTCCAACAATACGGTCCTATATGTACTTTTTGAGAAGGTAGAAATGAAACTGAAATGAATAACGAAAGGAAAAGCAGCTGAACTAGAGGAGATTCATGCTGGATGGAATACAATTACTGGGGTAGATTGAGGTATGAGTAGTCAAGATAGGTACAGGGAATGAAAATTCTTGGGCCTTATTACTATTGCTATTACTCCCTTCCTCCCTCCCTGCTAAAAGGTTCATTGAATGAACATCACCAGGTGCCAATCTCTGTGCTTACTTTTCCAATATGTAAAATTTTTTATTAGAATAAGCTACATATGCACCAAAAATGTTTCCAACAAGAATACTGGAAGAGGAAGTGAACATAAGCCTTTAACATTGTACTCTTAACTGGAAATACAGAAAATATAATATCCCATCATGGTCACTGGTTGTTGACTTTGTAAGTAACCTGAGATGGTTCACTCTTGACAAATTACTATATTATAAATTATAAACTAATTAAATACATGGAAGAGCTAAGAGTAGCCTGACTGATAACTTCAATTAGGAACAATTTCATAGTGGAAATTTTACCTGGACATTGAAGATGGGTAAAAATGTAAATTGTTGAAGATGAAGGTCTAACAGAGGAGACTAGAGCTTATAAGAGAAGCTACTTGCAGAGGTACAGATTTGGGAGTCATCTGAATAAAGGTCATAAGTTAGTGGAGTAGATGAGCTTTCCAAGGCAAAGAGAAAAGATAAAGTGATCTAGAACCAGGCTCCATGCTTAGGTGGGAAAGAGAAGGGAACTGCTGAAGGAGAACAAAATGAAATCAGTCAAAGAGACAGGGAAATAATGGTGGAGATTTATCAAGGAGGACAAAAGAAGAAAACACATCAAGAAGAGAGACTTGGTCAATAGTGTTAAAGAGTGTTGAATGCAAAAACGACCAAAGAAATTTAGTTTGAAAAGTGGCCAGTGGACTTGGATAAATAGTAGATACTCATTCCCTTAGAAAGAGAAGTTATAATTGAGTAGTGAGAATGGAAACCCTATCAAAAAAGTCTAGGTAATAAGTAGGTAGTGAGAAATGGAAGAAATGAGTGTAGATTCCTTTTTATAAAAGCTTAACAGTGAATGGGAAAGAGGGAAAAATGACACTTTTTGTTGGGCAAATGGACAAATGGTAAGTGGAATTGTGGTACTTTGGTACATTTTAGCACTGTTTGGATAGATTGTATTAGTAGCATGATTGCAAAGTGATATCAGTGTGTTAATTTGCGGAGTATGCCTTTATAGCTAATTCCATAGAGCTGCCTTGAAAAACTCTTCTCTATCATGATTGCAAACTAACTTAAAGTTATAATCATTTAAAATACTTAAACTACTGTCATGAGGTTTTCTTATTCTCCCAGTAGAGGAGGTTGATTGACAACTAGCTTCCTAATATGATTTTAGGAGTAACCGGTTTTTAACAATGTTCAATTACATAGGCTAAATCCTTGTAATAGCAAGGTTTATAGAATTCACAATCAGTGACAGATTGTACTTAAATAGTACCATCTGGTGAAGACCACAGGGATATTTAGCAGTACCTACCCCGTAACTGTTAGATAGGGTAGGGGCAGCAGATATAATGCCTCATCTCCTTTCAACCCCTCCTTCTTTAAGGGAAAAAGATGGGAAATGTAGCTCCTAGCTACTTTCAACTTCCAGGGAAATAAAAAGGCAACAAGATATAAAGTAATTCTTATTCATTTTGTGTTTTGAGACCACCTTAGCCCTTTCAATGGACTCAGGGTAAATTATCTCAGGGAACTAGAAGTGAAAGAAGCATTGAGAATTCTGGTTTGATCAGGAACACTAATAACTGATAGTAAACTTTAGGAAGGTCTTATAATGGTCTCCATAATTACCACCTTTTACTCTAATGGACTGCCTTAAACTCAGAATAGTGGTTCGAGGCAATTAGGTGGTGCCATTGTACACAGAGCACTGGACCTGGAGTCAGAAAGATCTGAGTTCAAATTTTGTCTCAGATACTTTCTAGTTTTGTGAAACTAGACAAATAATTTAATCTCTCTCTGCCTCAGTTTTCTCAGTTATAATAGGGGATAATAGCACCTACCACCCAGGGTTGTTGTGAAAATCAGTAAGATAACTATAAAGTGGTTAGCATAGTGACTGGCACATATTAGGCACTTAAAAAGTACAAGTTTTTAAACTGTAACCAGAATTGACCCATCCCTTGGCACCAACTGTGTCTCGACTGCCTTTTTGAGGAGGATTAAATCCCATTTAAAAGTCACAAAAGGGGCATTAAAATGTCTAGTACATGCCCACTAGACCAAATCGCCAAATTGCTGTCTGGATTGCCAGTAATCAATCAGTTTACTTAACAATGGAGCCATTAAATATTTTCGCTGGTGAAGACATCAACTGTGATTACTACCAAACCACTTGTAAGAGAATCTTTGGGAGCATCAGAGGAAAAGAGGACACAGGCCCTCTACTCCCATTTCATTTAGGGCACAGTGAGATGGGCGGAAAGCAGGCCACTGGTGAGGAAAAGATCCCACTGTACCCAAGGTAAGAACCATACCTGCTACTGAGTGTTTTAGAACTATGAAGTAGCTTCAAGGGACTCTAGGTCTGAAGTAGAATAAAGTCATTCTTTGTATCCTTCCCAAGCCTTCAATGAGTGCAAAGGAGCTACTCTGGATGAAGGTAACCCCTTAGCCTCCAAAAGGGTAGCTATGAGGGCCATCGTGAGGTCTTCCCAAAGATTACAATTGATTCGAAGAGGTCCTGACTAACCCAGAATTATAACTGCTTCCTTCTCACCCTTCACTTCTAGTTCCCTGAGATAATTTCCTCGAGTCAACTAAAAACTCTAAGGCAGTCCCAGAACTCCCCTTTTTCTTACTAGCCTGTAAATGAGGTAGGAAACCTAGTTTGGGAAAAAAAACAAAGTCAGAAAAAATCCTAGGCCAGTTCAATTGCTCTTCTCCCTTCCACATACCATAGTCTTCAGGCCACAGTTCACTTTCACTGATACACAATGGAAACTTACATAGTGTTTAGGGTTGGGTTGGGGTTATGTCACAGTGACACCTTGGTCTGGAACCTCTATTCGTTTCTCTAGTTTAGTAACTTAAACAAGGTTCAGTTGTTATTTACAAATCACTCTATGAAAATTAAAATTATTGTTTTCTTTTTCTTCTTTGCTAAGTTTTTAACTGAGATACCCCAAGTCAGTTCAAACTGGGAACAAGCAAGTCTTTCAACACCTAGTTTTACTACTCTTACCCAAGGGACAGTATAGATGTTTTTTACATATAACACTATTCTTTAAGGACATTTCGGTAGCTTTTCAAACATGAACTCTCTAATGGAGAGAAATGTTACTAAGATACAAAGGGAGATTATGCTGTAGAAGAGGTCATATCACAAGTTCTAAGCAATGCCTGGAGGATAATTCAGTCCTCTTTAGTTCAGTCATTTGTTTAATCAATTATTCTATGTTGTTGTCTCCTCATCTTTCAACATTCAAATAATATAGATCATAACTTCCCAGACCTAGTGAGTGGTAGTCAGTGTATCAACAAATATTTGTTAAGCATCTCCTACATGCCAAGCACTGTTTGGTGCTAAGGATACAAAATACAAAAAATTTAAACAAGCCCTTCTCACAAGGGCCTTACATCCTAATGCCAGTACCTATGTACGAGCTGTCAACAGCCAATCACATCGCAACTTATGTGAAAACCAGTCTTATTACATGAGAAATTAACTTTCATGTTAAGCCAAAAGAGTTCATAATTCATACAGAAGTTTGTATATCTATGACAGCAGGACAAAGGAAGGAGGAGATACCAGGAAAAGGCATGGCATGAGAGGGGAAAGGTGAAATATAGTCAGGGAAAATAAAAAAAAAAAACCCTCCCAAAGGGGAGGAGCAAGGAAATTGCAAAAGTCCCTTTCTTTTCCCTTGGAAATGCTAGCCTATGAAGATAGGAGGGTGTGCTTATCTGCAAATGACCCCAGCTGCACAAGCATTTTGCCAGCCTAGTACAGACTGGCTGGTGCCTATCTTGCCTCCCAAGGACACAAGGGGAATCCAGCTTGGGGTGCAAACAACAAATTATGTCAACTAAGGAGTGGGAGGTGCAGGAAATAGGGCTTTGTCCTTGACACATTAAGAGCCTCCTGAATGCTCTGGGTCTAGTGTTTCTGGAAAATATCACAACTCAAAAAGACAAGCTCAGGGTGCCCCTTAAAGGTCCTTAACAGTATACATGTAAACATATATAAAATAAATGTAAAGTAAATAAATATAAAGTAGTTAGATGCAAGATAACATGGAAGAAGTGCAATTCACAGTTGGGAGAAACAGGGAAGGCTTCATTCAGAAGATGGTGCTTAAGCTGCATCTTAGAAAAGAGAGAGAAGATGGCAGAGTAGAAGCATAAACCTGCTACTGTGTTCCCTCCCAAACCCCCCAAAAAACCTAAAAAAAATGACTCTAAACAAATTCTAGAGCAGCAGAAAACACAAAATGACAGAATAAAGCAAATTGCCAGCCTAAGACAATCTGGAAGGTTGTAGGGAAGGATCTATTGTACCAGCACAATTTAACATAGGCCACACTTATGCAGACTGAGCAGGAGCAGGCCTTGGGGACTGAATCCCTGGTGGCTGCTGTGGATTCCAGACTTTTCAACCCACAAATGCTAAAGACAGCTTCAGAAGTCAATGGGAAGGGTCTCTCACTTGGCTGAGAGGGGAGCATGGTCTGGCCCTAGCCCTTGCCCCAACTCCAGGGCAGTTGCTGCCACTGCTGAAGCAGAGGCTGCTTCTGGAGCCCTCCACTTAAGCTCAAAAATCAGTTAATTTTCTTGGAAAATGAACAAATGGGGGAAAAGAAACAAGCTATAGATTCTTACTTTCTCTAAGAGGTATGTTCGTACATCATTGGTGATGAGGATGATCAAATCATAAAGCCAGAAGAAGACAACAAAGCCAAAACTCCTGAATCCATAGCCTCTAAGGAAAATATGTAGTGGTCTCAGGCCATGGAAGAGCTCAAAAAGGATTTTGAAAATCAAGTAAGAGAAGCAGAGCAAAAACTGAGAAGAGAAATGAGCGTGAAGCAAAAAAAAAATCATGAAAAACAAGTCAACAGCTTGCTAAGGAAATCCAAAAAAATGTGGAAGAAAATAACACTTTTAAAATTAGACTAACCAAATGGCAAAAGAAGCCCAAAAAGCCAATGAGGAGAAGGATGCCTTAAAAAGCAGAATAAGCCCAATGGAAAAAGAGGTCCAAAATGTCACTGAAGAAAACAATTCTTTAAAAATTATAAATGAGCAAATGGAAGCTAATGCCATTATAAGAATTCAAAAACTTTTAAAACTAAACCAAAAGAATGAAAAAATAGAAGACAATGGAAAAAGTAACTGACCTGTGAAATGAATCCAGGAGAGGTAGCTTAAACATTATTGGACTACTTGAAACTCATGATCAAAAAAAGAAGTCTAGATATCATCTCTCAAGGAAGTATCAAGGAAAGCTGCCATGATATTCTAGAACCAGAGGGTAAAACAGAAATAGAAAGAATCCACCAATCACCTCCTAAAAGAAATCCCCAAAAGAAAACTCCTAGGAATATTGTTGCTAAATTCCAGAGTTCCCAGGTCAAGGAGAAAATATTACATGTATTCAGAAAGAAACAATTCAAATATTGTGGAAACACAATCAGGATAACATAGGACTTAGCAGCTTCTACACTAAAGGACTGGAGGGCTTGAAATGTCATATTCTGGAGGTCAGAGGAGCTAGGATTAAAACCAAGAATCATCTACCCAGAAAAACTGAGTATAATCCTTCAGGGGTAAAAGAGGAACTTCAATGAAATAGAAGACTTCCAAGGATTCTTGTTGAAAAGACCAGAGCTGAATAGAAAATGTGACTTTAAAATACAAGAATCAAGAGAAGCACAAAAAGGTAAACAGGGGGGAGGAGCCAAGATGGTGGAGTAGAAAGACTCACATATGCGAGCTCTAAACCCACAGCCCATAAATTACACATGGAAAGAACTCCCAATGGGTTCTGGAGCAGTGGAAGCCGTGCAGCAGCAGAGGGGAGGAGATTTCTGTTCCAGAGAGCCATGAAAAACTGACCCCAAAAGTCCATCGGGCACCAGTCGTGGAGCCGAGCCCCTGCCCTGGCCAAGCGGCCCCAAGAGGAACAGATCCAAGCAGGCTTCAGGGATGGAATCCCCGGTGGCTGCGAAGGTCCCTCCACCCACAGGCACTACAGGATGGGGGAGGAGCCAAGATGACGGAGTAGAAAGATTCATGTATGCTAGCTCTGAAACCACAGCTCATAAATTTTCTCTAAAAAGAACTCCCCACAAATTCTGGAGCATTGCAAGCCACACAATGATGCAGTGAAGGAGATTTCTGTTCCAGAGAGCCCTGAAAAACCACCACCAAAGGTCCATTGTGCACTGGACAGCGGAGCCCAGCCCTGCCCTGCCCTGGCCGTGTGACCCCAGAGGAGCAGATCTGACCAGGCTTCAGGGACAGAATCTCTGGCGGCTGCGAAGGTCCCTCCACCCACAGGCACTACAGGTCAGTGAGAGAGACTTCTGGGCTGGCCGAGAGGGGAGCAGGGTGTCTCCATAACTCAGGCCCCCTCGGGAGGCAGCAGCGGAGACAGGGACAGCAGCAGACCCAGGCTCCCCAAGCAAGCAGGAGCTCTGCTCCATTACTGAAGGTCTCTGCATAAACCCCCTGAGGGAACTGAGCCTGGGAGGTGGCCGTGCCCCCACCTGAGCACCAGAACTTAAGCTCACATTGAATAGCAGCCCCGCCCACCACTGAAAGCCATGAGGCTGGGGAGCAGCATTTGAATCTCAGACCCCAAGCACTAGCTGGGCAGATCTAGGCGGGGGTGGAGAGGAATCTCAGAAGTCAAGTAACTGGCTGGGAAAATGCCCAGAAAAGGGAAGAAAAATAAGACCACAGAAGGCTACTTTCTTGGTGAATAGATGTTTCCCCCTTTCATTTCTAATGAGGAAGAACAATGCTTACCATCAGGGAAAGACATAGAAGTCAAGGCCTCTGTATCCCAAACATCCGAAATAGATATCCAATGGGCTTAGGCCATGGAAGAGCTCAGAAAGGATTTTGAAAATCAAGTTAGACAGGTGGAGGAAAAACTGGGAAGAGAAATGAGAGAGATGCAAGAAAATCATGAAAAACGGATCAATAAAAAGGTAAACAGGAAAGAGAAACCATAAGGGACTTATTATAGTTGAACTGTTTACATTCCTACATGGAAAGATGACATTTGTAACTCATCAAACCTTTCTCAGTATTAGGATATTTGTAGGGAAAATATATATGTATATGTGTGTATGTATGTATATATATATACACACACAGTACATACGCATATGTACATATATATGCGTGCATGTGCATGTGTGTGTGTGTGTGTGTGTGTGTATAAGTCCAAACTTAAACTATTCTTCAAACAAACATATGGTCTATTACTGAACCTGAAGTCTTGTGAAACATTAAGAGCACCTAAACTTTAAATCTTCTGCATCCCTTTTTAGAACCTAGGGTCACATCCACACTATAAAGGGACAGAAGAGAGAGAGAGAAAGAGAGTGAGAGAGTAAGAGAGAGAGAGAGAGACAGAGACAGAGAGGCAGAGAGAGACACAGAGAGAGACAGAGAGAGAGACAGAGAGAGAATGTGTTAATCATTTACTGGCTTACTATGTGTCAAGCACTGTGCTCTAAGGATTCAAATACAAGCAAGCAAGAAAATACCTGTCTAAAGGAAGAAAACAGAGGGAAACTGGAAAGGGGTGAGAGTAATGTGTGTGGTATAATGGCATAGAAATTGGCTGAAAGTATGATGGAGGAAAAATATCCAAGCAAGAAGTCATGTAATAACGTAGAGGTTTCCAGGGACAGAGTCCAAGGTTCTGAGGTAAGGTGATCATGATGATCATGGATGATGCAGAGTTCTATGAATACCGGTATGCAGATGCCAAAGTGAAGAAACAATGGATGAACTGTCAGGCATCTGACAATAGACCCCTTCCAAGTAATGTCAACATTTCATCCTCTTGGAATTCTAAAGCTTGTGGTAAGAAGAGAGTGAAGTTCCTCTCATGGAAACATCTGCATGTTTATGAACATGCATATAGTTTCCACCAAAACTAAAGCAATTCACCTTCTCTGTCTTTGGATAGATGCCCCATTGCAGTGAGTGTCAATGAGGTTTTGAGATTCAGTAAATCAGTATATGAGGCTGGGAAAAGTAATGATGTGTTCTAGCCTTTTACCTCCCTAAAGCTTTAAAACAGTTAATATTGTTGTCCTTTAACCATAATACATACCTCTTATCATTTGAATAAATAACCACACCAGTGCTTCCTAGAAGACCCTCTTGGATCTAATAAGAAAAAAAATGTTTCTTGATTCAAAACTGGGTTTTCAATTTATTTTCTTATGTACATTGTGATAAACATTGGGCTAACTAGGTTGAATTGTAGTTGTTACTCATAGGAAGTTGTGCATGACCAATCATCATCATCATCATCTCCCCTCCCCCCAGACTTCTAACAAGCAGTCCCCATCTGTTGGCCAAACACCTTTCGCTCCCAGCTCAGCAGTTTCCATCACTGTCATCATTTAATTATGTGGTGCTGCAAAGTTGTAGTCATTAGACTGTGAGTTCCTTGAGAAAAGCAACTGTGTTTATTTTTATTCTTGGTGGCACCAACTCTTAGCACGGTGCCTGGAACATAGCATGTGCTTAATAAATACTTGTTGACTTGACTTGATGCAACTATAAGACATTCCATCTCCCACCTCTATGTCTTTATAGATGGTCACTCCCTCCTTGCCACTGACTCTTAAAATTCCTAGCTTTTGTCAAAGAATAACCCAGGTGCTATGTCTTGTAACAAATCCCTGCCAGACCCACCAGTTGTTAATACTTTGTCTAAATTACTTTGTATGTGCTTGAAATTTGCTTATTTGTGTAGCTTCTCTCTCTCTCTCCCTCTCCCTCTCCCTCTCTCTCTCTCTCTCTCTCTCTCTCTCTCTCTCTCTTTCTCTCTCTCTCTTTCTCTCTCTCTCTCTCTCTCTCTCTCTCTCTCTCTCTCTCTCTCTCTCTCTCTCTCTCTCTCTCTCTCTCTCTTTCTCCCTCTCTCCCTCTCTCTCTTTCCCCTCTCCACCTCCTCAACCCCTCTCCTTCTCTTTCTTTCTCTTCTCCTCCCTCTCCCATTTCTCTCTTGCACATTAGAAAGCTTCATGAGGTCACAACTGTTTCTTTGTCTCTGGATCTCCATTGTCTAGTATAGTGTCTAACTCACATAGTAGGCTCTTTACAAATATCTTTCGATATTGAATCTCATCTTCTCCTCCCCATGGTTGGAGATGATGATTTTGTGCAAGATATTGACCCTATAAACATATAATTCCCAACTCTAACTTTATGTCTTACCCCTAAATTCAATAGTCCCATTGTCTGTACAAACTACAAATACTAATTTCCTTAACCATTTATTTTGGTTATGATCATAGAGTTGTCGACTATAGGGATTAGAGGGGTCCTTAACAATCATCTAAGCCAAACCCCTTATTTTTCAGATGAGAAAATTAAGAACTAAAGGGGCAATTGACTTGTCCAAGATTACACCATGAATTAGTGATAGAGCCAGACTAGAAACAAATTTCTATAACAGTGTTCTTTCTACTAATGTTGTCTGTATGTTCGTTACATGCTGGGTGAAGTCACTGTTTGGAGTGTTGGATGGTAATCCCCTGGAGCAGGACCATCTTTGTGTCATGGGCCTCTTTGGTAGCTTACTGAAGCCTATGTACATCTCAGAATAACATTTTTAAATACAAATGCATATAAATGCAAATAAATAAATGTAAATACAAATAAAATGCATAGGGTTACAAAAGAAATCATCTACATTGAAATATTATTATAAAAATATTTTTAAAAATCCACCTCAGTCCGTGGACCCCAAAACTGTTCTAAAGGATAAGTCTGTGTCTATTTAAAATGTTTTATTTGCTGGTTCTTCCAAGGGAGTCCAACTCTGATTTTTACTACTCCATATGCTCATGTTGCATATCTATAGCACTTTAAGGTTGATTAAAATGATTTATGTATGTTATCTTGTCTTATCCTCACAACAACCTTATAAAGTAGATGCTATTATTATCCCCATCTTATACATGAGAAAATTGATGCTGGGGGAAGTTAAATGACTTCCCCAACATTGTACAGGTAGTAGTATCTAAGGCAGGATTTAAACGCAGAAATTTCTGATTCCCTAGACCAATATGTAATTCACTATGCCACCTAGTTGTCTTATCATGAGAGAGAGGTGACCTTTGGTTCTCAAAGGCCACACTAGTTTGAGTAAAAGGCCTTGGAAGGTCCTACTCAACTGGTTAGGTTCCAGCAATGAAACAATATCTCTTATTGGAGAACAAACAATCCACTTTGGAAAAGTTCATCAACAAATGATTGGTCACCAGGTGATCAAAATTTTAAGTCATAGAAATGCATGGAGACCATCAAGGAAGAGAGCAGAGCATTTATGGTCATGGAGAAGCAATGTGGGAAAAGTGTTGGTTTTGGAGTTAGAAGTTTTGGGTTCAAATCATGATTTGGATATTTACTAATCTGACTTTGTGTGAATCATTTAATCTCCATAAGCCTTGTGACATATAAAAAGTTCAAGACACATAGTTTTGTAGTAGTTGATCATTTTATTAATCATGCTAGCATATAATTAATAAAAGGGTGATTGGCATTCTCAAATGCCAAAGACCTTTCATAGAACTCACTCAATGCTTATATGCCCTTGGAAGAGTGGGTATTCCTGAGGGTGACCATCAACTCTGATTGGTTAACAGCTAATAAGAAGATGAATATTATAATGAGAAGTGAGCTTATTCTAATGACTCTGATCACTCAGTCTTGGTCATATCACCCATTTCATCTATAAAACTCCATCTGGGTAATTGAGACAAAGAGGGGTATCCACTTCTACTCAGACCTGTCTGAGTAAAACACAAAGGGTCAGAATTCATCAGTTCACTGAAACCAAAATTTCTTTGCCTTCAGAACAGATCTGAGTTTTCCTGTTGGGTCAGTTTCTCCCATGATTTCATCTCATCATGAGCCCTCCACTTCAAAGGCTGTCTGAATAACCTACAGAGGCTGATTTCTAAAGGAGGAAAGGAAGGGGGAAAACCTTAATTCTAATTCAACAACCGGTTATTAATATAGGAGAGAAATTCTCTCAGCCTTGTTCTCCTTATCTACAAAATGAAGGAATTGTCTTCCGAGGTCCCACATAGCCTTATATCAATGGCCCTAAGGAAATCCCAGATCTTTGATGTATCAAGTTAGGCACTATACTGAGGTAGGAACTTTGATACAAGGTAGCACTGCTACAGAGGGAAGATCAAACCTTGATGTTTAACCACATCCATTTCCTTTCCTCATTCTAGTTCTTGGACATCTCAGTTAAGTGGACCACACAGGAAACCTTTCCTCCAAAATACCTTCATTATGACCCCGAAACATCTCGCCAGCTGCTGTGTGACCAGTGCCCCCCAGGCACTTACCTGAAGCAGCACTGTACCACAAGGAGACAGACCCAGTGTGAGCCTTGCCCCCATCACTACTACACCAAGAGCTGGCATTTTAACGAGGAGTGTCTATACTGCAGTGGAATGTGCAAAGAGCTGCAGTATGTGAAACAGGAGTGTAACGGCACTCACAACCGAGTGTGTGAGTGCGTGGAAGGAAGATACCTGGAGCTGGAGTTTTGTCTAAGGCACACTAGCTGTCCCCCGGGATCTGGTGTAGTACAAGCAGGTAGGTGGCTGATTTCCATCCCCAGCAAAATTCATTAGTGTTTTACGTAGTACAGGAGAGTCACCAGAGTAAAAGATAAAGAAACAAACTTGTTCTGATGCTATGGCAGGATAGTAAACTCCAAAGGCAATGGAAGAAGCTTCCTGGGCAATACCTCCTCAATGGACCACTGCCAAAGAGCAGGAATCTGGCGCTACTAAAACGCAATTTAGTGACAAGTCTCAAATGTAGCAAATTGCTCTCTAATGAGAAACATGATGGATTGCCCTTTTTTCCAAGGCGCCTACTCTGGGTTACACTGTTTATACCTGATAAATACTCCGTTTTTCATTTGGAAGCTTGCTGCTTCGAGCTACAATGCTTTTTGACAAACATCAGAAATGTTAATTGATACCAAGAGAGTAATTATGCCAATATTAATGAGGTGCCAGAGCTGTAACAATGCACAGTTATAATAAATTATGTCAAAAAATGGGAGCCATTTGGGAGCGCATATTTTTATTATTAAAAAGAAAGCCGGCTCTTCCTTTGGCAGGGAATTCAAACATGTGCTGTGTGTCTGAAAAGGATAGAGGCTGGAGCAATGTGCCTTCAGTAATTTTATTCTTCGTTTTAGATGAAACAAATTGTTAAAGCCAAGCATAAATGCTCATCTACGGACAAAGTGTTTCCTTTATATTTTGAAAAATAGGGTGCTATAATGGTTAGAGAACTGTCCTTACAGACAGGAAGAGCTAGGTTCATCTGACACACACTGGCTAGGTTCCCCAGGCAAGTTATGGAACTTCTCAGTGCTCGAGGCCAGTGGCATCAACCTCAACTAGAAATGGAGACCGCTAAACCATATGTAAGGATTCCTGCAGGCCACATGTTGACTTAGAAACCCACATATTAACGTTATCCATGTTTTATCATATTTTAATTTATTTTGTTAAACATTTCCCAAATATATTTTAATCTGCCCTCTTCACCACCACCTCCTATCCCCAACACACATACACTTGGGAGTGTTACTGGTGGCATGGCCTACTGGACAGTGTTTAATACCTCTACCACATGCGACTGTAAGATTGTAAAGGTGGCAACTTGTTTTCCTCACCTGGGAATTTCCTATATCAATTAAATCACATGTTCTGACCTATTTTCCTGATCCTACATTTTGAGAATACAAGTTTGGGTCAGATACCATGGAGTCCTCAAATAAGCTGATTTTTTGCTTACCACATTTATAAAATTTCAACATAGCCTATACATCTACACTTGAGAATTTTTAGAATATTTCAAAGAATCATGGCATTTTAGAACTAAGTTAGCCTTTGGAGATTATCAGTCCAACTAAGGACAATAAAACTAAGGGATACCCGGCCAAGATCACAAAGCCGGTAAGTGAAAATAAGAGGGTCATACAGGTGATGCAGAGGTAGGTGGCTCCAATGGCTAGATTACTGGGCCTGGAATCAGAAAAATTTTTAAGTTTTTTTTAGTCATATGCAACTCTTTCTGACCCCATTTGGAGTTTTCTTGGGATTTTCTTGGCCAAGATACTGGAGTAGTGTGCCATTTCCATCTCTAGCTCATTTTACAAATGACAAAATATGAAGTAAACAGGGTTAAGTGACTTGCCATCACATAGCTAGTAAGTATCTGAAACTGGATTTGAACTCATGAAGATGAATCTTCCTGACTCTAGCCTGGTGTTGTATCCACTGTACCACCTAGTTCCAATTCAGCCTCAGGGATAGGATTGTTACTATTCCCATTTTATAGATAAACAAACTGAGGCCAAGAGAAATTAAGTGATTTATCCAGGGTCATAAAGCTAGTAAGTACTGAGGCATAATTTGCATGAAGCTCTCCATGATTCTACTGTTCTATCCACTATACCACCTATCTGCCATTGCCACTTCTGTCTCTGTAGAATCACTCTACAAAGATCACAGAATTTCAGACATGGAAGATATCATCTCATTAGCAATGTAGTTCATCCCATTCCTGAAAAAGAATTTCTTCTGCAGTATACATGACATTACATCATCATCATCTCTCTTTCTCTTTCCCTCCATCTCTCTCTGCCTGTCTCTCTCTTTCTCTCAGGAGAACTGTAAAATTAGTTTTCTGGGAACACTTGAGGGAAGAATTCTGTTGACTCAACCCTCCCCAGCTTGTAATGAATATAGGATTATTAAAAATAATTTTAATTTAGACTGCAGCAGAAGTGGACATTTTAGATTTGAGTGAAGAAATTTATAGAATAATCAAGCTGAGAAATAGGTACCTCTTTGAAGGAAGCATGAAACCATGTTTGCAAAGAGAAATGTCAGTCCAGAATTCTCAGGACAAAGGCAGTCATTCTACTCAGCCCATCACAGAAGACCTCATTTACTTCTGTCTCCCCACTCCCACCTCCCATTTTCCACGAACACACAGGCTATCCTCTCAACTAGAAAATGTTTTCCAACACAAGCAGAAGGAAGGATATGGGATGTCTGTTTCCAAAACATTAATCTTCCCCCATTCCTCCCCCTTTTTCAATGAAATGCCTCTGCATCTTGTTTTCTTTTCCTGACCCTACTATACTTCTAAGCTACATGGAATTTCTTATACCAGAATGGTAGCATCCTCCAGCTGTATTGCAGGTCTATTTCTGCACATTCTGGTGATCCTAAGGACTGTGCTTCATATTTCTGCTCACATGAAGTTAGGAAACAGGGTCAACTACTTAGATTTATACTCAAATATTGGAAAAATGCTATACTATCTCTATGGAAGCTCTTTCCACCAATGCTAATTTCCCCAACATCTCTTTCAACCAACATTCATTCTATAACTTAATTGTTCATTCCTAGAGAGTTATCTGAGGTGCACAGAGAGCTTAAGTCACTTTCCCAGAATCACAAACCACAGCCAATATTGGAATCCAGGTCTTGCACACACCTCTGCCTTCTGGCATCCCTGACTACTCAAGTCATGGGCCACCTCTACCAGGAATCCTTACCTGATTTCTTTAGTTTTCATGATTCCTCCCACTTTCTCAAATTGTCATGCTATATAATTACCTGTTTGGGTTAACTGGGTGCTACAGCATATAAACTGCCTGGCGTGGAGTCAGGAAGACTGATCGTCCTAAATTGAAATCCAACCTCAGATACTTAATAGCTGTGTGACCCAAAGCAAGTCCCATAATCCTGCTTTCCTCACTTCCTCATTTGTAAAATGAACTGGAAAAGAAAATGCCAAGCCACTGTAGTATCTTTGCCACAAAACAAAACAAAGAACAAAATTAAAAAATAAAAACAAATGAGGTCAAGAGTTAAAAATGAACAAAAAATACTTATCTGTTTAAATACATAGCTCAGTAGAATGGAAGCTTCTTGAGGATTGAGGCAATTTTTTTCTTCTTTTTTTTTTCTTTGTATCTAAAGCCCTACTAGGGATGGGGAACCCATGGCCTCAAGATCACACATGGCCTTCTAGGTCCTTGGGTACAGCTTTTTGACTAAGTTCAGGTTTTACAGAACAAATCCTTTTATTAAGGGGATTTGTTCTGTGAAGTTTGGATTCAAAGGGCTGCACTTGAGGACCTAGAGGGTCACAAGTGGCCTCAAGGCCACGGACCCACCCCTACCTAGCATATGGTAGGCGCTTAAAAAATGGTTGTTGAATTGATTGGATTCCTTACTTTAAGATGTTGTCATCCTCTGCAAAATAGTATAATAGTGTCGAAAATAAAATTATATTAGAGATTTCTGCAGGAAAAGTATAGTCCTTTGATAGTCTAGTCACTAGGTCACACTATCTCTATTTTTCTAATCTTAAAATAAAATAATAATTAAAATAAACTTTCCCATTAGGTGGTATTAATACCTCTTAGAAGACACATTGAATGAAGAATAGGAAGGTATTAGGAAGTTTCTAAAATTTCCCTTAAAAGTTTTTTCATTGCTCCTCCATGTTCACCCAAGTTATTAAATACCCATTGGTGGCAAAGGAAAAAGAAAACATGGGCTGCCAAATGAGGGGCTAACTTGGAGGAAGGCCTGGGTTCAGCTCCTGCCTCTGACACATCTTGACTATGTGACCACAGGCAAGTCTGTTAGCCTTCCTATGTCCTCTAGGCAGCTCTGGAAGGTTATAAATTAGGGGCCTGGTATTATTCTACTTTGGCAGAATTGAAGTTCCTCATGCAAAGTCCTCCATAATGGAGAAATCGTAGGTGTAGTTAAAAGAAAAAGAGAAAGCCAGGACAGAAGAAAGAAAGAAAGAAGGAAGGAAGGAAGGAAGGAAGGAAGGAAGGAAGGAAGGAAGGAAGGAAGGAAGGAAGGAAGGAAGGGAGGGAGGGAGGGAGGGAGGGAGGGAGGGAGGGAGGGAGAGAGGGAGGAAGGAAGGAAGGAAGGAAGGAAGGAAGGAAGGAAGAAAGAAAGAAAGAAAGAAAGAAAGAAAGAAAGAAAGAAAGAAAGAAAGAAAGAAAGAAAGAAAGAAAGAAAGAAAGAAAGAAAAAAAAAAAAGAAAGAAAAGAAAGAGAAAGAAAGGAAGGAAGGAAGATAGATAGATATACAGATAGGCAGATAAATATAAATATATAGAATAGGTTATAAATAGGATCTTCTATGTGAGAACTGACAAGCTTCTCTGAGATGAATATTAGTAGCTTAACAATAATAATAGCTAACATTTATATAATAATAACATAGTGCTTACTGCATGCCTGTCACTGTGCTAAATGCTTTATAATTTTCTCCTTTGACCCTTACAACAACCCTAGGATGCAGGAACTATTATTATCTTCATTTTTACAGATAACGAAACAGTCAAACAGATTTAAGTGACTTGCTTAGGGTCACACGGTTAGTATCTGAGGCTGGATTTGCACTCAAGTCCTTCTGACTCCAGACCCAGAACTCTATACACTGTGTCACCTAGCTGTCTCTAACTGGGAGGAGAATTACACATTTCTCCCCATTTACATATTTCCAGTAGTTAGCTCTGTATAGCATGCTACTGTTGTGCAATGCTTTTGAATGATCTAATGTTGTAAATATAATTTAAATACTGCTAACCCACACTAGATGGAGATACTTTCATATGCAAATACACTGGCAATATTTGACATATCCATGCATAAAAGAGAGTATTGACATTATTTATTTTAATGGCATTTTTATTTGTTGACTGGTTCAAGTTCTTCCTATTAATGTTTTCTCCAAACATATCAAATCTCTTCCCACAGTGCAGTGAAATGGCCATACAATCATACTTCCTGTAAGTTATAATGACTGTTCTCTTGAACACAACAGCTAAAGCAAAATAGGATATCATCGAACATCTATTATGTTGCTCTATGGCAGGTTTACATTTTGGAGGCAGCTCCATTTCCCTTCCTTTGTTCAGCACTTTATTATATTGTAAAATTTTACTTCTTGAGGTTAGCACATTTATTAGGCAGTGTATATGCTGATGTACAAGGCAAGAAAGAACATCACTAGTGGCTGGTTGGAATTTAGATGTGACATTTAGATTACATTAATTCCTAGGAACGATTGAACAACAAACAGACGTTATTTTCCACCAGAGTCCATGATTTTTCAGGAACAAAAGTTTAAAGGACTCAGTTGACATCTGTTCTTTTCTGACCATTCTGCCTGTGGTATAAGTGAACAAAGAAAGCCACTCTAAAAGATAACGTGGTCTACAACAGTGGAGATGACTTAGCAGAGGGCTTTTTAGAGGATTTTTAGAACCATACTACTGCCATACCTGCTGTGAGAGTCTTTGATTCTGAAGTGCTAAACTGGCTGTTTTCCTTCCTGAAGGAACCCCAGAGCGAAATACCATTTGCAAAAGGTGCCCAGATGGATTTTTCTCAAATGAGACTTCCTCTAAAGCACCATGCAGGAAACACACAAATTGCAGTGCCCTTGGTTTCCAAACGGCATCAAAAGGAAATGCAACTCATGACAGTCTCTGCGCTGGAAACACAGAAGCAACTCAGAAATGTGGAATAGGTAATTATGCTCCCAAAGCCTTTCTCTGGCAGAGTAGCAGTACTTTGCATGATAAGACTTGCCCTAAAACTTCTTCCTTTCTGCCTCTTTGGGCATTTTTTCATCTAATATGATTTACGCTGACTCATTCATCCAGAACCTCCCTGCCTCAGTTTATTCAATAGTCATTCCTGAATGTTGTTGCTATGGCTATGATCTTTCATGCCCATATCTACAATTTAATGAGAATACTTAAAAAAATGACTATTATCTCATGCATTCCTACTTCCTGGCTGACATAATCTTTTCTACCTTCATTTGATCCCCTTCGTGCCTCATATGCAGACATCATTCATTGGATGGTAAGGAAGGAAGTAAGAGAGGTGCAGAGTGGGCTGTTGAGAAAAATTCAAATAGTGGAATTAAAGGTAGATCATATCGTCTACATCCACATTATTGTCTAAGGTAGAAGAGAAGTAGTCTATAGAGAAGATCATATCGTCTACATCCACATTATTGTCTAAGGTAGAAGAGAAGTAGTCTATAGAGAAATAGGATATGGACTCCTATCCAAAACAATAGGCCTTTCTACTTCTCCTCTCTATGACATACATTTTTGTATGTGGATAATGTGGGGCCTTAATATGCCTTCTCCATCTAAGTCACATTCTAATTTCCTTAAGAGTAGAAACTATGTCTATTTTTTGCCTTGAATCCAAAGTACCCTGTGGATACTAGATAAGCATTAATTGAATCTAGTTATTTAAGTTAAATTAGAGAAATAGTTAGAGGCAAAGTTTTAGTCATGTTGATATTATCATTATTCTTCGAAATTTACTAAGGAAAAATACTAAGTGCCCTAGAAAACTTGGAAATTCGATTCACCTCAGCAAACAATTAAATGCCGACTCTGTTCAAGGACATACATGAAACAGAATTTGCTCTCAAGGAGTTTATATTCTATTTCTACAATTCTAACCAGAGTTGCACCATACAAAGAATTTCAGCTAAAAGAACTGGTGTATACAACTGAATTTTAACCCAACTTGTCATAGGAAAGTAATATTTCTAGAAATCAGCAGTTTCTCCAGAATCAGAGTCCAATATCATTGTTATACTAATTTTCCTCTTTCATCCCATTTAGATGTCACCCTATGCGAGGAGGCATTTTTCAGATTTGCTGTTCCTACAAAGTTTACCCCAAATTGGCTCAGTGTTCTGGTGGACAGTCTGCCTGGTACCAAGGTGAATGCAGAAACCATAGAAAGGATTAAACGAAGACACAGTTCTCAAGAGCAAACCTTCCAGCTGCTCAAGTTATGGAAACACCAAAACAAAGACCAGGATATGGTTAAGAAGATTATTCAAGGTATGACATTCCAAATCAAGACCCAAGCAGGGATCCAAGAGAAATATTTTCATTGGGAAGTGAGAAATAATCAACTTCCCTGTTGAGTATTATGGAACTGATGATCCTCCATCTTGAGTCCTTGCAGAGAACCAAGTAATATGATCAATATGCTAATGTAATATGAGATGCCATTCCTCCAAAAGGAAACAGAATTTGTTTTCCTCTTTTTTCTTTTGGAAACCAAATATAGGTACAATGTAAGAAAAAGTTACTTCCAATTCTGAGAGTCTGGTAAGGCCCAAATAGATTGTAGGCATGCTTCCTATACCTGGAGTTTGATTTTTTTACTCGATTTGTTATTTAGCTAGCAAACAAGTCTTCTAAACACTATGGGGCTCAGTTTCCACTTTAATCAAAGACATATATTGTATTTATTTGTTAAAGCATCTCACATTTATCAGGCAAAGCTTATAAGCTCATTAATCCTTATGATGCAACTTGTTTTTCAAGAAACAATTTTAAGAATTTATGTTGTAAGATTAATGGGACAATATCTGAAGTTCAGTTAAAATTCAGAGTTCAATAAAACAATTCTATTAGCTGGCACTCATGGCCTAGTGCCTTAGTTGGAATTTGTGGGAATTCTGTCAGCAGAATAAAAGCAAAGATTGTTGGAGCCAATATAATATTTTGGACAATAGAGTAGAGATATTGCATGACTACTACGGAGATTCAAATCCCTTCTCAGATATATAATACCTGTGTGACTCTTGGCAAGTGATTTAGTTTCTCTGGGTCTCAGTTTCTTTATCTGTGAAATGAAAAGGACATAATTGATGATTCTGAAGGTCTTTTTCCATCAATGATTCTATGATTGGGGTTCTTTTAAAATCAGGTATTTATGAACAGGATAATAGATTTTAAAACATTCCTAGAGAAACTCTCTTTTTCCTTTGATCATGAACACAATCCCAAAAATATAATCCCCAAACCTTTTTTTATACTCAGTGAACCAAAAGGAAAAGTCAAATTGCATCCAAAGTGAGTTCTCGGTCTTAGGACACAGAGATCAAAAGGCAAGGCAGAGGTTCTAGACCAGTGGATATTTGGTATCTGTTCTGAAAAGAAAAATTCAGAAAAACATTTTCTGAATACACATTTTCTGTAGACAAATGACCTAAAGGATAATTTCTTTCTTAGTGTAAAAAGTCTCAGACAATACAACAGCTGGTTGCTTTCGTTTGTTTCAAATGGTAGATTTCTTGTGAAAATGGGAGAGGGAGAATAAAAGTTCTTTTCAATAGGATTATTGCCCCCTAAAACTGAGAATGCAGTGTCCTATTTAAATAGGGCAGCTTCTCTACACATTGTCAATCGTAGGTCTGAAGTTTTCTCTTCATGAAGGCCATTTGCTTATTTATTTCTTAGTATTTTTTCAGGGATTATTCTCATTATAGGAATTACATGAGATTATATATTTATTAAAGACTAACTTGATATCACAGAAGCTAATTTTGGTTAGAACATATTAACTATCAAGAGAACTAGAAAATATGTACTTAACTACTCTTGAGCAGCACACTACCCATTGATCAGGATTGTCATTATTTTTGCCTTGGTTAAATCCATCAAATTTATGCCCAGTAATGATGGTGCTCTTGCATTTGAGGCTTGTTGGGTTTTAGAGCTGTTCTCTTTTTCAGAATTGGGTTCTGTGGATTGTGGTATTATTAGAGCACTAGTGATGTTATCAAAATAATATACATACTCCTCCCCAAACAACGCAACATTCAAGTAATCCTAAATAATAAAGTGGCTATTGTCCATTGACTTTATTCTATTTTGATTTTACTGTTCTTTTCAGATTAAGTTACCGGATTCTCTCAATTATTATTATTTTAATCAACTTATTATTTTATATAATTTATATCTACTTAAGAAAGGAAAAGAAAGAACAAAACATATTGGCTTAAGAAACTTTATCAGGGGAATGTAAATCCAATAGCACCTCTTTCTGATTCCTAATTTACACAGATATTGACCTCTGTGAAAACAGTGTGGTGAAACACATTGGACGCTGGAACCTCACCCTGGAACAACTCCGTAATCTGATGGAAAGCTTACCTGGGAAGAAAGTAGGAATGGAAGATGTTGAAAAAACTATGAAGTCATGCAAATCGACTGATCAAATCCTAAAGCTGCTTAACCTGTGGAGAATAAAAAACGGAGATCAAGATACTCTGAAGGGTTTGGCACATGGACTGAAACACTTAAAAATGTATCATTTCCCCAAAGCAATCCTTCAGAGTCTAAGGAAGACGGTCAAGTTTTTGCATAGTTTTACAATGTATAGATTATACCAGAAGCTATTTCTAGAAATGATAGGGAACCAAGTCCAGTCGGGTAAAATAAGCTGCTTATAACCAGCCATGACCCTTGGGGTAGTGTTCATGCACACAGTGAGATGATGGAACATGTGACCAGGCTGTTCCTCAATCTCTTCGGTGAGGGTAGGAGAGTGTATGGAGATGTATTCTGTTGTTTTGGGCCAATATTTGGTAAATAAATGACTAGCCTGATGATGTGTAAGAGACAGTATATCCCCAAAGTTCAATACACTCCAATCTTGGATCTGGTTCAAAACCTACTGACTCTATTTCCCCTTTTATTGCTAGAAGTAACTCAACTGGAAACAATAACCCAGACAGAAAATGTTTTTACTTCATCATGCCTTACTATGTATGGGAATGTCTAACTGGGAGAACTTGGAGTTTTCAGCAGTTCTGGATGCTTTTATCCAAAGTCTATTTTATATAAAAGCTCCAAATGTGCTGATAACACTAATGCAGTATTTGCTATTTATATTCATTCAGATAGGAAGTTTGTACATATTTATCATTTTAAATGGAAAATGTATAAGACTTAATTTTAGAAAGAGAAATTTATATTCTGTTTATTATTATGACAAATGAAAGTGATAAAGTATATATTTTTTTTGATGGAGACTATGTAGCATTTCCTAATAGGTCCTGCCATTCTCCCTCCCTTGAGTGTTGTTTATAATGTAATTTTCATTGTATAAGCTATGATATCTATGGATAGGAAAAATGTATAATTTAGCTGAGTTTTTAATGTGGGAAAATGTGTGATATGTAAATTATCTGCTCTGAGAAAGTGAATGTATCTTATTTAAAAGATTTTATGATTTTACTTTATAAATCTTACCATTAAATTTTTTTTCAGTGGACTTTTCAGTGTTTCACTTTTTACTGCTTATGCTTCAAAAGGGCAGTTAGAGATTTGTGCTCCCTCTATTTTCCCTGCTTCACTTATCTTGCCTTCCATTGATTAAGAGCCCAGAGTGATCAAAGTATTAATAACTGCCTGTAATTTCAGCAGGATATATAAGCTATGGCTTATCCAAGATAGCAGCAAATATTGGTAGATGGCAAAACCATGTACTCACAAAAACAAGCAAAGATGAGATCAAAGTGCTCAGAATCTCAGCCTTGGAAGGCAAGTGGCAGACACTTTAGTACTTGAATAGAAGCCAGGATGGAAATGAAATTCTGAGGTTCATCAGTAGATGGAAAGGACCTCAACTCAAAAGTTTTCTTTGTTACTTACCATTCTGTTTCCTCACTTACCTTTCTGTTTCCTCCTGAAACTCCTGTTACATCAAAACAAAATGACAAAATAATCAACTAGAAGGATCCTCAGAGAATACCAGATCAAAATTCCCTTTCTCTCCCCATGCAAAATACATACACACACACACACACGATGAAACTGAGATAAACCTCTCAGTCAAACCCATGTCCAACACCACAATGACTTTGACAGTATCACATTGCATTCAATTTAAAGGGCTAAATTGAGTTGGAAGGCATTGCATTGATTCTCAATTTCTAATGCTACTTAGGCTTGTCTCCTAGTATTCCTTCTTGAGTAGCTCCACCAAAAGAAATAAGAGGACTGGGAAACTAATTCAATCCAAAAACTGTTTTCAATTATTTATTCAGCAGCTCTAGCAAGAGCTCTAGCTCATCTTTGTTTAAGATGAGCAAATGTCCAAGTTCTACTCTTCCATCTCATTGATCTCATATTCCAGTTAGCTACTAAAGTCATTTTCCTAAAGTGCAAGTCTAATCATATTACTCCCCTACTCAGCAAACCCCAGTGGCTTTGTATCGCCTCCAAGAGAAAATACAAAATGCTTTTTGGCATTCAAAGCCTTTTATAACCCAGGCCCCTTTACTTTTCCAGTCTCCTTACATCTTACTCTTTAATACGTTCTCTTCATTCCAGTGACACTGGTCATTATCAGCTGAAAGGACCAAGAAAGTCTTATGCAGAAGATAGAACTTAAATTGAATCTTAAAGGAAACCAAAGATTTCTAAAGGTGGAAGGGAAATGGGAGAAAATTGAGTTTGTAGATTTTATAATAAATAATTTTATAATAAAATATATTAAAAAATATAAAAAGTGTATAATAAAATAATTGAGAATCTTTATTTCTCACCAATCAACAAAAACACAGCAATATCCCTATTTACATTCATTATACTTTATGCCTCTCCTTGAGACAATTTCCATTTACCAAGTTGTTAAAATTAGCACTTCTTTTCTCTCAGAAACAATTGGTAAAGATTGCCAATATTTGTTGGAAAACCAACCCAGGTAAGCAAACCAGAAGTGCCAAAAAATGAAGTACCCTGCTTCTTCAGTGATGCCTTTGTCCTCTGCAGAGGACACTGATGACAGGTGGACAGCTCAGACTGAGTATCCCATCTGAATCCTCATAATTGCAGGAAATAGGAAACAAGGTCTCCAACTCATTGGGTTTCCCCAATGGCCAGTTTGGGAAAGACATCGACAAGTCTCACAGGATGGGCAAACAAACAGATTTCAGTCTGTATTACTGGAGAGAACTTCCAAATCCATGAGATCCCAGATATAATTGAATATTAGCAGAAAGGAAACTAATGAGCAAATGAGAAAACTATCACTCCGATCAGAGCTATAATTATTTATTGACTCGCCCTACACGATCCTATTGGTTTCTCTAAATGCATGCATATATTTATAGTGATTGCTTTATTCAGTATTTGCAGCCTGTATGCTTTATTTTCCTAGAGTATTGGAGTGGAAAGTGACTTTTGAGGTCACCTTTTCTAACCCCTACTTAGAACATGAATCTCTTCTATGATATTCCTGACAATCGGTCATCTCACCTCTGCTCCGGGAACATGGAGAGAGCATAACCTCTTCTGCCAGCCAATTACATTTTTAGACAGCTTTAATTGTTACACAGTTCTTTCTGATAGTGAGCTAATTTCTTTTCCCCTTTTAACATTTACCTTTTGGCCTTAGTTCTGGCTATTGGAACCAAGGAAAACCAGTCTAATCCTTGCTTCAGCTGACAATCTCTCAGGCACAACTATCATGTTCCTCCTAAACCAGGAGTTCTTTTTGGTTTTGGTTTTTACATTTTAATAATTTTATTCCATTATATTTGATTTCGTTTAGAATCCAATGCATTTTATTTTAAGCATTTAAAAGCATTATTCTGAAAAGGGATCCATAGACTTCGCCAGACTGCCAAAGGGGTCCATGATTCAAAAATGGTTAAGGACTCTTTTCTGTAGGATAAAGAACTCTAGTACCTTCAATTAAGTCAAGTCCTCTTACCATCTTCTTTGTAGACCTGCTTGTAGATGTGCTTTTCAATGTCCTTCCTTCATATGTGATGCTGAGACTTCATAGTCTTCTAGTTATCTAAATATTATCATCTCCCTAAGATAGGGAAAAAAGAAACAGTCCTCAATTTCAAGATGCTCATTATCTAATGGAGGAGAAAACCATCTAGTCTCAGACATTTACTTGTTAGCTGTGTGACCCTCATCAAGTCACTTAACCCTGTTTACCTATTTTTCTTATCTGTAAAAGGAGCTAGAGAAAGAAACGGTAAACCACTCTGGTATCTTTGCCAAGAAAACCCTAAATGGAGTCATGAAGAATCCGATACAACTGAAATGACTGAACAAAAAGACATATACAAACAAGATATATACAGAATAAATTGGGCACAATCTCAAAGGGATGGCACTAATATTATGGAGCACTAGGCAAGGCTTCTTGCATAAAGTACAATGCTAGCTAACATTGAAAGAAAGTCAGGGAAGACTATGAAAGGAACTTTTTGCTATGACTTTTGTGATTTTGTTATTTTAATTTTATTCTCATTGATTTCTCTTATTTTTATATCATAATCATTTCTAAATATAACAATAACCCTCATCTGCCCAAACTTTGTAAAAAATTTTTTAAAAAAAGAAAGCATAACATTAAAATCATAGTAGATAGTCCTATAAATAAAAAAAAATCCTACATTAAAAGCTCCATACATAGATAATCAAGTCTGACTGTCTTCTTAGGGTGATACCAGAGCTATGGGCCAACAACTTGGAGTTGATCTGAATAAACTCTGGGCATACTCATTGATCTAGTGATACCCCTACCAGGTCTATTCCTGAAAGAGACCCAAAAAATAAGAAAAGTCCTATTTGTACATCTCTTTTGAATTGGAAATTAACTGAAAACAAAGGGGTACCCATCTATTAGGAAATGACTGAACAAACTAAGATATGTGAGAGTAAAGGAATATTGCTGTGTTATAAGAAATTATGAAAGAGAGAGAAAAACCTGGGAAGATTTGCATGAATTGATGCAGGGTAAACAATTTATACAATGTTGATAGGCTGCACCTAGATGGCACAATGCTGGACCTGGAGTCAGGAAGATGAGCTCAAATCTGACCTCAGACACTCACTAGCTGTGTGACCCTGGGCAAGTAATTGAACCTCTGCTTGCCTCAGTTTCCTCTAGTTTCCCCTGGTTAAATGGGGATAATACTAGTACCTCCCTTCCAGAGATATTGCAAGGATCAAGTGTGTGGGGACTCGTAAGTGTTATATAAATGTTATTTATTTTTATGATTTAAAAACTCTAGTCAACACAATGATTAACTATGATTTCAGAGGAAAATAATAAAGAATTCTACTTCATCTCAGTTCCCAAAAGTGCTGATAGACTAAATATGCCAAATGAGATCTACATTTCTGGACACGGCCAACATGGAAATCTGTTTTTGCTTGACGTGTATTTGTAAAATTCATCTGGAAGAACAAAAGGTCCAGAATATCAAAACAATGAGTTTTTTTTTTAATGGGAAGCATTGTAAATGTTGTTGCAAAGCTTTTGGTTTTTGTTTTTCTTCTTTTCATGCAGAGGTAAAAGGGAGAAAAAATAAAAGCTTGGTTATTGAAAAAAAAATAAGTTAAAAACCACCAGACTAATTAAGTCTGATATCAAAGATCAACAAGCAAAATAATTAATTTATTAATTCCTTTCATTATTTCTATTCATTGAATTCAGGAAATACTTATTGAATATTTGAATATGATGTTCAAGACCATGTGATCTTCTCAACTCAACAAAGGAAAAAGAATTCTACTATGAATATCAGCCACACTGAAATAATGACCTAAAAATCAGTGCAGATGTTAAGTTTCACAGATAGTTATTGGTCTGAAGGTGCTAACTTCATCCTGAGTCAGTTTTCTCAAAGACTAAGTTTTCAGAGTTTGGCACTGATGGATAGTTTATCCATCTGGAATGAGGTATCAACAAGGCCAAGAGAAGAAACATTTCATGATCCATTAATTATGGGAAAATGGAATCATTCGCATTAGCATTTCTGATAACATGTTACTAAAGAAAAATGTTAAGCCCTGGGGAAATTAATAATAATATCTATAATATGCAGTCATGATACATTCAGTGCTTCACCCCAGACGCATCCACACATGGGCATCATTGATCAAGAAAAGAAGACTGAAAACCCTAGCCTTTGTAGAGAATAGGGGACATCATTGAGTGACTTTTATTAAGGGTGGGAGGTTTGCATTTCCCCTATGTTTGAGTGACTTTTACCTTTGTTATAAGTACAGACTGATTTTTCTCCAACAGAGAGAAGGCAAAAGGAATCAAATAACTCCTCTTTATACTCCAGTTGTTAAGGAGAATGACAACTTCCTAAAGGAAAAAGAAGGGACATTTCAATCAAGAAAAAAATAGCAATCTGAGGTAGAGGAGAGGAAATGACTCTTTTGAGGATAGTGGAACAAGACAAAATTTTACATAAAGGAGAAAGAGGAAGAAAAAGGAGGTCTAGATATGCAATTAGTATTTAAAACAAATTTGAGGCTTTTTTTGAAAAAGAAAGAGGTAGATAGTCTGAGTAGGATAAAAGTACTTGTCCTCCCAGGACTACTATAATGGAGCGACAGAACCTACTCATGAGAGCTCACCTATTAAAAGACAGAATGAGGAGAAGAATTGGAGTTTTTGGTGATTCCCTGCTCAAGGTTATTGAGGCAGCAATTTATCAACCTGAAAACACCAATAGAAATATCTGTTTTCCTCTTTGGACTTATATCCCTCCAAGATGTGACAGATAGCGTTACACAATATATCAAAATGGGTGACAATACATACTTTTAGTGATGTGTGTGGACACAAATGACATTACCAGAAGAGGCCTAAAATATTACTACCAATAATTACAAAGTCTTGGTCAAATAACTGCAGGTTATAGGGGACCAAGTTATATTTTCCTCACTCTTCCCCAATGAAAGCAAGGGATGTCTTTTCTTAGAGGATAAAAATTTTTAGGAAGTGAATAGTTAAGACTGTGGTATTTAAGAATGGGATTTGAAATTCTAATCATAACTTAGAATATAGGGTTCCTGATTCTTGGCCAGAGAATGAACACACATAACCAAAGCTAGTACGAATATATCAGGCATCTTGTAAATCTAATCAAAGAAACTGCAAAGTAAACAAAAAAAAGGAGGATGGAAACTTCTTGTATATCTTTTGTACATTCTTAAAGTTGAATACCATAGAGAGTAGCCTCAAAGAAGAAATAGGGAGTAGCAGTTGAGACACCTAGAAATTCACAGAAATCAAAACTCAAGAAAGAAAGCATTAGTAAAATCCAGGACCTCATGTGTCAATACATAAATGTCCAAAGTTTAGCCAAGAAAGAAGAGAAATGGAAGTCATGGGGGTGGAGTATGAAAGCAAACTTTACTTCATAGGCATTACTAAAACTTGATAGGATAAAACAGATGACTTGACCATGGTAACTCATTTATTCAAAATAAACAAGATAGGTAAAATTGGTGGTGATGAGGTTGAAGAATTATAATGGAATATTAACTAGGTATACTTATAGGAGGAAATGTAAGAAACAAGACTGGAGAAGATGGAAAATATTTGAGTGAAGGTCAAAAGAGGCTTTGAACTCCTCAAGCAGAGTATAATTTATAGTTTTTCTGAGAGATAGCTCACTCAGTCAAAAAACATTTATTAGGCACCTATTATGTACTAAGTAGTAGGGAATACAAAGAAAGGCAAACACACAATCCCTGCCCTGAAGGAGCTTGTATTCTACTGCAGGGAAACGACATGCAACTAACTGTGAACATGCATATTCCATGTAACATGATGTATTCCATGCAAATGGGAGGCAAACTCAGGGGAAAGACATTGGAAAAGCAGGAAAGCTAAGAAGCAAAGCTGATGAGGGGAAGTATTATATGCAAGAGGAACAACTAGTTATATAGATGGAGGAATAGAGAATTGATTTCAAGTAGTGTCAGGAAGGCCAGTGTAACTGGATAACAGGAAGGAGTAAAGTGTAAGAAGACAGGAAGGGTTAAGAAAGGATTCATTTGGGAAGGGCTTTAAATGGCAAACAAAGGGTTTTTATTTGATCCTGGAGGCAAAAGGGAGCCAGTAGAATTTATTGAGTATGTGGTTGACATGGTCAGATCTGAATTTTCCAAAGTCACTTTGGAAGCTAAGTGATGGATGGATTGGAATGAAGAGAGAAGAATGCTTTGATAACACTACTCCAACCCAACCACATAACCTTGGTATGACTCTGTAAAAGAAATAGTAATTACTTGACCAAGGAAACTACATATCTCCCCTTTACCAGGAGCTATGAAAGAAAGCATATTTTCATATTTAAATTCCCATATCTGGCCCCCTCTGACCTGGCATAATCCTGGCCAATGTGGAAGGTCAAGAGCCTTCACACTATAGTGTTGAGTTAGCTTCTCCCTTTCCAGGAGCAAGGGTATAAGACAGGGCCCAAGTTTTCCTAGCAATCATAAGAGAACCTCTTTATATAAATGAAGAACCCATAAAATAGGTGTATCTGTTCCATATATAAAATGCCTCAGGCAGCCAATGGTTTTCCCTCTAATACTATCTTGTTTTCTACTTTTCCTTCAATCTGATTACATCAAAGATAGAAACAACTCCTAATGGAAAAATTTACCTGCTACTTGTGGGGCCTAAAGAAGGCCTTCCTCTAGTCAAGAGGAAATCAGTTCTGTCAGGCCCAATGAAGTTTGAGCTTGCTGTGCCATGAGACATGCCCAGCCTTGAGAGAAGCCAGTAAGTTGTAGGACTTAATGTAAACCACAAGTGAGACAAGCTCAGCTAGAGTTAGCAGGACACATTTCTTCCTAAAACCTCAGTTTTGCATCTGAAGCCAGGGGAAGAAAAGTGAAGTCATTTGAAACTGAGAGAAGGAGGGTGTGACCACATTATATTTGTTCTCAATATGTGGAAAATTCTCTGATGACCAAACCCACATTTTTGGAGGTGGAAATGTCATTCGGCAGAAAATGAAAGCTGACATATCCAGGAAAGAGCAAGGGGAGAAGGAAAGGAGACTCACCCTGGAAAGATGTTATGGGGCATTACACATATTCCAGTGTTTGCACATCTTTTTTTAAGGTCCCATGGCCTAACAGTGAAGTAAGTCAAAGAACAAGCAGAAATACAAATATGCAATAAAGTTGCATTGGTGAAGATATGAAATAAGTGGCGTTCCATATTCCTCACTTCACCAGATTTAATTAAGGCAAAGAAAGTACAACTGTATTTCACATGCAATACATGTGAGTATTCTCAGAGAACAGATGGCATACACTTTCTCAGGTATATTTGACATCATCCAAGATGAACATTTGATTTAGTGTCAACTGTTTCACCTATTGGGAAAGCGGAGACTGTGATAGTGCCTGGAGAAGGCACTATAGAGGAATTGGAGGAGCCAGGAGACTGGCTTTTTTTCCTGGCTCAGACCTGAACTTCGTGGCATCTTGGGTTCAACTTTGCTACAGGTTGGTAGCCTCATTCAAAAAACAGGGTAAATGTGTGCACATGTGTTGCAGTCCACTTGGAAGCCTGTCACTGAGCAAAGGAGAGGACTTAAACAGGTTGTCATTTCAAGAGCTAGTAGAAATAGCTGTAAATGTTTTCATAGTCATGAAATAGTGGTGAAAACCACCCTCTCCAGGGAGTCACACTTCGACTCAGCCTTTGACCATGTCTAGGAGAGCCGGAGGGCATACTGGAAAATGATTATTCTTTCATCTCTAGGGAATACAGATTTTTTTCCATATTATTCTCCTACTCAAAAGGCTAAGATGGCTCCCTGTTGCCTACAAAATCAAGTCCAAATTTCTCTGCTTGACTTATAAGGCATTCCATATGTTGTTACCACCTCTACCCATCACCTTGTCTCCTCCACTATCCCCTATGATCCTGTCATAATAATCAGTCAGTCCCCATTCTTGCTTGTGTCCTATTACAGTAAGTATTCCAACATACCTGGAGGGGACTGCTTCTTAGATCTGCATTCATAAAAGGAAAGGCAACTTTTGAAGAGTTAACAATCACTTTAATCAAGCACATGTATCATTCCTTTAACCAAGCACATAAATCATTCACCTAGTTCAGGGGAGTCAGTTCCCTGAACTTCAAAGAAAATACAGAGCAATCAAAAGTCAGACATGGCTTCCTCTGCCTGACCATTAACAAACAGGTCCAACTGTCTGACCAAGAGGGAAGGACTGACATAAGGGTTTTCAAATCTGGGGGGCTCCTTAAAGCAACTTCCCAGAGTCCTCATCTGGCCAAACAAACACTTCCAGTCAGTAAGCCCCAAAGTAAAACCTCACCCTCAGAGTATTTATACACTTTTCAGAGCCAGAGGGCATAACACTCTGACCCAACACCTCAATAGAAAAAACAAAAGGTACTTGGGATTCTCCAACAAAACAGTACCCCAATCAAGCTTCCCCTAATGGACAGGCCCATCAATGGGTGAAGATCTTTAATCACAGTATTCAATCAGAGGCACTTTTAGTAAAACAAAAACAGCAAAAGATCCTAATTTGATTGCCATCACATGCCCCTCCCCACAAATTTTCCCTCCTATCTATTCTCCTCTTATCTATATTCTACCCTAGATATTAACATATCTTTTCCATGACACTTTTCCTATGCATCCCAGTCAACATAAGTCTCTTTTCTTACTTCTGTTGGACTTAATTTCTATGCCTTACAATGACCAATTCATTGTGTGATCTTACTTTCTTGGAAGGAACCCCAATGAATGACTTTAACACTCTCTTTCTACTCTTCTAATAGCAAAATAATGCTAAGAAAGCCCACAACACATTGGGTGAATGATTTGTTATGAACTTATGATGGGATATTGCCAAAAGGTCATACAAGTTGGACAGGTATAGATCACTTGTGATACACATCTTCAGAGGAAATATCACCATAGGTCGATCTTGCTCCATTGCGGTGTTATAATATTGCTAGTTTAATAGGCATTTCCCACCTATTAAAAGTGGGTATTTCTCAAGGTTCTATACTGGACCTTTTCCCCTGCTTAGTCTATGCCTTCTCCATTATCATTTATTCACTCCCATGAACTCTCTAGGCAGATAAACTCTAAACCTCTAAGAAACTCTAATATCTTTTCTTGATTTCAGTTCTGCATTTCCAATTGCTGGCTAGATGTTTCCACTTGACTATCTCATTAACAGATCAAACTTGACATGTCAAAAATGGAACACATCCTTGTACCTAAACCTTCTCCTACCTCAAACAAGGATATGTTCACATTTCTAGTCACCAGGTTTGTAACCTGAGTCATTCTATACTTCTTTCTCCTTCATGTATGTATGGTCCATAGTAAATGTCTAAGGCTGGATTTGAACTCAGGTTTCCCTGATTCCTGGCCCAGTGCTCTGTCCACTGTGCCAAGGTGATGCAGTGGATAGAGCACCAGTGCAGGAGTCAGGAGGACCTGAGTTCAAATCTCACCTCACACACTTGACACTCACTAGCTGTGACCTTGGGCAAGTCACTTAACCCCAATTGCCTCATCCTGGGTCATCTCCAGTCATCCTGATGGATATCTGGTCACTGGATTCAGATGGCTCTGGAGGAGAAGTGAGGCTGATGACTTGCACAGCCCTCCCTCACTCAAAAACAAAGTCAAGTGCAAGTCATGTCATTATTTCTCTGATGGTATGGTTTTTTTTGGCAATGAAGGATGAACACATACAGATGGCCCATAGTTTAAAAAAAATTGTATGCTCCTGTTGACAGGACTGTGCCTTCTATTTCTTTTCCTCTCTCTTCTACTCTGTATTGGCCATAGTCACGGTCACACAAAAGACTCCAAGATTGAATCTTTGTTCCTTCGTGAAGGACTTCTGTTTTGGTGGACTGATTAACCCAGGGAGTGGTAGGTGAAGTAGGAATGGGTAAGGGAGAAAAGGAATAACATACAGATGGACTTAATGAAATTATTTACCAAAAAAAAACAAAAACAAAAACAAAAACATGTAGCCTTGTATGTTTTGAAGACCTTACATTTTAACCTGACCTCTCCCTTCCAGAGAGGCATCATCTAACTCATAAAGTCAGAGAATGTCGGAGGTACAAAATATCTCAGATGCCATCCAGTTCGAATCCTATGTGATCAAGCATTTCCTTTACAACACAAATGACAAGTGATTATTCAAACTTTGATTAAAGATCTTGTAAGGAGGAGCCCTTCTGAGGCAAACTTTGTCTCTCTGCAGACGACATCTCCACAGGACTTTTTCTATTCTTCCATAGAAAATTCTTCATCTTGCAAGTTCATTCCATGCATGGACTATTGCTATCGGAAGTACTCTTTGCCTTTGCCAACTCTGCCTCTGATTGGCTGGTTCCTTCTCGAACCTCCATTTCAAGGAGGAGGCTGAGGACAAAGGCTTATCCATTCTTCTGGAGGATGCGCTGTTTACTCATCTCCAAAGGACTTTTTCTACCATGTTTCCACACAAGGTACTTTCTCCTTTCCAGCATCATTTCACCTTCTTTTTATACATTGTCTCTCACTATTGTAATGTAATTTTCTTGAGATCAGGGACCATCTTCATTTCTGTTTCCATTTGGTCTCCTACTGATTAGCACAGAACCTGGCACATAGTAAACACTTAATAAAAGTTGATTTATTAATTAATGTTACTCAACTGTGGGACAGCTCTAATTGTCAAGAAGTTTTTCCTTATTTCAAGCTGAAACCTTCTTCTTTCAAGTTTCTACTACTTATTTTTACTTCTCTTTTCTGTGAACAAGCAAGTAAGTCTCACACCTTTTCTACCTGGTAGCCCTTCAGCTGTTGAGTCACCTGTAAATCTTCTTATCTCCATGTTTCCACTAGAAGGTTGAGATACATAAAATGCCAAGGAGTTCTATTTGATAATAAGAATTTTCTTTCTGTTATTTTGCAAATGCACTTAAATACAAATAACTATAAGCATATAATATAATTTTACTTTGAAAAAATTCATCTTACTGTCAATATATTCTTTGCTTTATGATGCAAAAAATGTATTGCACTAATTGGCACATTAGTTTTAAGGTTTTATTCAATTCTGTTCCTTCTTTAAAAATTACTTTTTCTTTCCATCTAACTTCATACAAAACCATCTTGATCACTTTCAGTGCACCGGCTGTCATTCTCTGGATATTCTCCTTTTTATCAATGTTTTTCTTAAAACATAGATCTGGAACTACCCAAACTACTCTAGATCAAATAATAGCCAACATTTATGTAACACTTTGAGATTTGCAAAGTTTTATAAATGTGGGTTTTTTATTTTGATTCTCATAACTTTGCAAGGCAAGTGCCCCCATTTTATAGGGGGAAAAACTGAGGCTTAAAGACTTATCCAGAGTCACAGAGTTAGAAAGCATTTGAGTCAGGATTTGAAGTTAGTTCTATCCTTGATTCTGCCACTATTCTATGCACTATCCCACTTAGTTGCCTTTGGCATGGTCTAACACTTATCCCACAATAGGTTTCACAGGTAAATGTCATTTTAATAGATAATTTAAAACCAAAAATAAAATCCTAGGCCCTGAAACTGAAACCTGTTTAGATATCTTATTCTTAAAAATCCCCAGAAAGGAAATTCCACTGTCTTCCTTGATAATCTTTCCAGGACTTTATATAGATTGAAGAGTTAGAAAAACAATTTTAAAGGCCAAGAGTCATAGGAAGCAATGACTATGGAAAATTGCACAATCTCCTCCTCTAGCGTGGCCCAGAGAGGAACTAGCTAACCTCAAAGATACTCTCAGGCCTATGATTTTACTGGAGAAGTTTTACTGCACAAGTCATCCTCAGTCAGTGCAGTAGAGGGGGAAGGGCACTGAATTTTGCATCAGAAGATCTGAGTTAGAACCCTAGCTCTGTCATACGTTAGCTATGTGACCATGGCCAAGTCATTTCTCAGTGCTTAATCCTCTTCATCTCTAAAGCGGGTTACTGACAGCATAGAGCTATAGTGGGGACCATGCTTTATAAAATGGAAAGTGATTTAGAAAGGCAAAGAATTTTGCCAAAATTCCACTTGGTGTCAGAGAGAAAAAAAAAATCAATAGAAGCCATGTTGTCTGTCCTCAGTGTGCTCAGGTGATCATTCTAATGATACAGCTCATGAATAATGGAACCTGGGCTTCCTTCTCCAGAATCATACAGTATGTCAAGTTTTGAGGCCACACCCCGAGTTGTGATTCCATTTGGCAGCATTAGATAGTGGATATGGCATTAGCTTTGTAGTCACAAAACTTTGGGTCAAGTTCTATCTCAGATACTAACTACCTAGGTAAGCTTGGGGACGTTGATGAACCTCTCTGTGCTTTTGTTTCTTAATCTGTAAAATGAAGTTAGGCTTGATGGTTTTTAATGTTCTTCCTGATTAAATTTGTAATCAGCCTGGGGAATTGATGGTGTGTGTAAGGTGGGGGGAAGAGGGTGTTGGGGAAGTGGGCAGGTGAGTGAATGTGGGTGGATACTTATTCCTTGCACTGAGATTGTAAATTGTATTTTTTTTTGAAAGTTGTTTGGGAGGCACTGAGAGGGAAGAGAAGGGTGTGTGTGTGTGTGTGTGTGTGTGTGTGTGTGTGTGTTTGTGAAAGGAATCAGCATTTACATGATGTCTACTACATTCCAGGCACCACTCTGCTAAGCACTTTAAAAATATTATCTCATTTGATCATAAGAATCGATCAATCAATGAACATTTATATAGTGCCTACTTTGTGCCACACACTCTCCTAAGTAAGCATTGAGGATACAAAAAGAGATAGTTCAGACTATCCTCCAATGGGAGGAGGGAAGATATGAAAACAAATATATACAAAGCAAGCTATATACAGAATAAATGGGAAATAAGTAACAAAAAGAAGGTACTGGAATTAAGAGCCATTAAGGAAGGCTTCCATGTTAAAGGTGGGTCTTTAGTTGATACTTAAAGGAAGCCAAGGAAATCCGTAGTTGGGAAGAAGGAGGAAAAGCATCCCAGACATAGGGGATAGCCAAAGAAAGTGCCTGGAGATGAGAAATGGAGTGTTTTATTTGTAGAACAGACAGGAGGCCAGTGTCATTGGATGGAAGAGTATGTATGAAGGAGGAAGACATAAGAAGATTGAAAAGGTGGGAGGAGGGAGGAGGCCATATTATGCATGGCTTTGAAGGCCAAATAGAGCATTTTGTACTTTTGGAGGCAATAAGTCACTGTAATTTATTAAATGGGGCGGGGAGGGGGTGCTATTGATTACACCTAGGTTTTAGGAAAATCACTTTAATGTCTAAATCAAGGACAGACTGGAGTGGGGAGAGACTTGAAATAGGGAGACCCGACATTTTTGCGTTATTACAATAATCCAGGCAGGAGGTGATGCAGAGGCAGTGACAGCGGCAGAGGAGAGGAGGTGGCATATTTGAGAGATGCTGCGAAGGGAAATCAACAGACCTTGGCAACAACATGGATATGGGAGGTAAGAGAAAGTGAGGAGTCCAGGATGATTCCTAGCTTGAGAGACTGGGGGATTGGGAGGATGCTCTTGCCCACTAGAGTGATAAAGGAGATAGGAGGAGTGGAGAGGGTTTAGGGAGACAGATCAACCTTGAGACAGAGATTCTGTTTTTAGTGAAATTTTACAAATTAAGAAACTGAGGCAAACAGAGAATAAGTGATTTGTCAGTCATCTTCCTGATTCCAGGCCCAGAATTCTATCCACTGTGTCACCAAGTTGCCACTGAGAGTTTTAAAACTTTAGCTATTGTCACACAGCTAGTATAGGCAAGAACTATACTACGTGACATCTAGCATAGCATTAAAGAAAAAAAATTACAGTAACTGGAAATGAATATAGATGTATATGGTTTGTATATATACATAATTGTATATATATATATACATATAAAGGTATATGGTTTTGTATATTCCTTTTATTCCCATATTTATTCTTGCAAATTGAACCAAAGTGACAGAACAACAGTCACTTTGCACAGTAACATCCAAATCATAAATAGCTCTGAGGTCTCCAAAAATCTCCCCTAGGTTAGCGTTGTCAACCATACAGCCAGCCCCACCCTCTTTCAAGGTCAGGCTGACCACAGGCTATCAAATGGATGAACCAGTGAGAAAGGTCCGCCCCACCCTCTTCAGTAAATACACAGGGTGGGGTATATTTCAAGTACCATCATCCTTCTGGCATATTGTTCCTAGTTTGATAGCATGGGACTTGAAGTCTGTCTGGTTTGCTCATGTCTTTTAAAAAGATCTGAGAGTATAAACCTATTTGTCTCCTCAAGTCCCCTTGTCCCCAAAGCAACTGATTGTTGTTTAAAAGGAATCACATGCAGAGAATCATGAATGAGGTTGCATTTTAGGTACAAAGGAGACCCTCATAATAGTTGATGGAAGCACATTACAGAAAGCATAGTCTCTCCCTGTTTTAGTTTTTGTCAGAAGTCTTTTTGCTCTCTCCACATTTCTTATAATCTCCAAATCGTGGTTTCTGCAGGTTGGCATGTTCACTGTGGCTCAGTGTCTCTCCTGAATGGAGAGGAAAAGGGAAACAGTCAATCAATCAACATTTATTAAGCACCTTCCAGATACCAGACAGTATTCTAGAAGATAAAAAAACCTGGAAAAGGCAGGACCTGCCCTCAAGGAGCTTGTAGTCTAATCTGGAAAACAATATGCAAGCAACTATGTATAAACAAGCTATATACAAGGTAAGCTTAAAATAATCAACAGAGAATATACTAGAATTAAGTAGTGTTAAGAAAGACTTCTTGTAGAAGGTGGGAGTTTAGCTGGGACTTGAAAACCAGTGAAGCTAGGAGCAGGAGACAAGGAAAGGGAGCATTCTGGGTAAGGGAGGGAAGGTTAGAAGATGGAGTATCTTGTTTGAGGAACAGTACAGAGCCAGGGTCACTGGATCGCATAGTAGAGTATAAGGTATAAGAAGACAAAAAATAGGGATAAGGCAAACAGGTTGTAAAGGTCCTTGAACAGCAAAGAGAGGATTTTCTGTTTGATCCTGGAGGCGACAGGGAGCCACTGGAGTTTGGGTAGAGGGAGACATGGTAAGACCTGTGCTTTAGGAAGATCATTTCAACAACTGAATGGTGGATGATCTGGAATGGAGAGAAACCAGTAGGCTATTGCATTAATCTAGGTGTGAAATGGTAAGGTTCCATGCCAGAGTGGTGGCAGGATCAGAGGAGAGAAGAGGGGCATGTTCAAGAGATACTGCAAATATAAAATTAATAGGCCTGTGCAGCACATTAGATATGAGAAAGAGTGAGGCATGCAGGATGACATCTAAGCTGAGAGCCTGGAGGACTAGGAGGATGGGGTACTTTCAACAATAATGGGAAAGTTTGGAAATAAGGAGGGTTTGAGGAGAAAGATATTGAAATATAGCCAAAGACATGTTGAGTTTAAGTTGTCTGCAGGACATACAGTTTGAGATGTCTGATATGCAATTGGAGATATGAAACTAGAGGTCAACAGAAACTGGAGATTTCTTGAAACTGGAGTAGATTTGAGAATCATCCAGATGTATGGTAATTAAATCCACAACAGCTAGGGACATCACCAAATGAAATCAGATAGAGGGAAAATAGAAGAGGTTATGTGACAGAACCCTAGGCTAGCTCCATGGTTAGTGGATGTGACTCGGATGAATATCCAGCAAAAAAAGACTGAGAAGGAACAGTCAATTAGGTAGGAGGAGAGCCAGGAGAGTTAGTGTCATGAAAAGCTAGAGAGAAGGAGTATTAAGAAGAGGATGGTTGATAATGTTAAAGGCTGAGGAGAGGTAAAAAAAAAATGATGATTGAGAAAAAGCCATTAGATTTGGCAATTAACAGAGTGTTAATAATTTTGGAGAGAGCAATTTCAGTTCAGTGATGAGTTGGAAGCCAAACTGTAAAGAGCTGAAAGAGAGTCAGACTTAAAAAGAAATGGAAGCAAGCACCTGTATTGAATGAGCTTCTCAAGGAGTTTATAATTTATGTTCCTATCTTTGTCATGCAGTGTCATAATTCTGAGGATCTAGAGAGGGTTGTCTGCAACTTCTTTGGACTCTTCCAAAAGGGAAGAGAGATATAGAAAATAGAAAGGATGGATGGATTAAGTGATGGGGAGGCATGCACATGCTTGTAGGCAGATAGGAAAGCAACCAATATAGACAGAGGGAGATTAAGGATGGGTGAGAAGTTGACACGACAGAGAGGGCAATTTGCTGGAGAAGATGGAGTACAATGGGATCACTTTGTATGTAATGGGATTTGTCTTGGTAAGAAGAGATGCCTCTTCATGTGAGATAGGAGTGGAGGAGATGCAGAAGGCATCTGAGAGAGATGAGATAAGAAAATAGGGGGAAGAGGAAACTCACTTAAATAAAAAACATAACCTCAAACTTTTTTTTTTTAAATATGAAGCACGGTTCTCAGTTGAAAGAGTGGGAGGAGGGAGAGCTATGGAATATTTGAGGAAAGTAGGAAAGAATGGTAGGAAGAATAAAGGGAGGAAGGGAATGAGAAGGAGAGGGGAAGGAAAGAAGGGAGGAAGGAAGAAGGAAGGAAGAAAATGAGGAAAGGAGGAAAGAAAAGATGGTAGGAAGAATAAAGGCAGGAAGGGAATGAGAAGAAGAGGGGAAGGAAAGAAGGGAGGAAGGAAGAAGGAAGAAAATGAGGAAAGGAGAAAGAAAAGATGGAAGGAAGGAGGGAGAGAATGAAAGGAAAGAAGGGTCAATAATTACATTTTAAATAATTACACTTATGACATAAGGCTACATGCAAACAGTAGACTATAGTTGTGACAACATTGAAGGCTCTCTGAAAATGAAATGGAAAGAGCCTAGATGAAAGTCATTGGGGTCTAGTCTTGTCTTCGATACTAATTTGTTTCATCACCTTACGCAAGTCACTTCCCCTTTAAGAGGGGATAAATGTAAAATGAGGTGGTTGAACTAAACGATCTCTAAAATTCCTTGACTCTAAGTCTAAACTTCTATAATTTTATGTTCCTGCCTTTGTTATGGGGTGTCATAATTCTGAGGATGTAGAGAGTCTTGTCTGCAACTTCTTTGGACTTTCCCAAAATATCTACTACAGATTGCTTGACAGTAAGTATTCAATATATGATTGTGGGATGAAATAATTAAATTTGATGGACTATTCTCCTCTAAGGAAATGCAATTAATGTAATATTTCACTCCCTCCATTAGCTTTGCCATGATGGCACCCTGGTTCCATGATTCTTTCTGTCCATCACAAAGCTCCTTTTCTTTGTCTTGCCTCAGTTTATCTCCCATTTACCATTCTACATTGTGTCAGTGTTTTTGTAACAGTGGTTTGCATGTTTTCCCCTACATTAGACTCTGGACTTCTTGAGAGTAGGGACTGAGTTTGAGTTCTGGGATTGTTTTTACTTTGAGTTTTTTTGTCCTAGCACATACCATCGTGGCTGGCAATTAGTAGGCCTCTTATAAATACTTATTGATCCTTCATCAAGGTCCAGCTCAAACCCCATCTCCTCCATGTGACATTCACTGATAATCACAAGTCACTATTCAGTTCAACTCAATTCAACAAGTACTGGATTCTGGAGATTAAAAAAAAAATTATACGATATAGGCCTTGCCCCGAGGAAACATTTTATTAAGGGTTATGGTGAGGGGAAGAGGAAATTCAACTATTCAGCTTCAACACAGAGAGCTAAAATATATACAAAGTAGATAGGCAGTAATTTGGTATTTGGTGTTGAAAGCATACTCACCATAGGGAGGGAGAGACTCAGGAAAGGCATCTTCCAGGAGGTACTAACTATGGTGAGCCTTGAAGGGAGCTAGGGGTTTCAGGAGACAGAGACGAGCAAAGAAAATCTTCCAGACAGAGAGAAAATTATAATTTTCTTTCTCTTCTAAACTTCCATAACATTTATTGCCTTTCCCTTTCATTTACTTTACTTCACGATGTTTTTATGCATCATAACAACAAATCCATATACTATAGGGATATTATATCCCTTATTTCTATGCTAGTTAAAGTTTACAAAGAGCTTTCTTCAAAAAACCTCACTATAGGACAATGGCAAGAGCGCTGACTCTGAATCTGTATTCATTTTCTGGTTCTGGTTACATACGTGTTTCTGAGAAAGGAAATTTTGACTTAGGAGACTTTCCTTCCTCTTTTCTGGACAAAGGAGGGTCTGAGTTCTCCCAGACCATGCCTGCATCCTCCCAAAGTGCTTGTCTTTGGGTATTACCTTCCTTCTGCTCGCATCCCTACACTGTCCCTCCTCTCCACTTAGAGGACATTACCCAGGATTCCCATGTTCTATATGACCTGACTCTTTCTGGGAACAATGACTCAGTCCAGGGAAAAGGGAAAATCCCAGATTCAGTTTTAAATTACACTTCCTGAAGCTTTTAAAATTATATGTTATTAACAAAATTCATCTATAGCTCCCAAGTCTCCAGCTATAGGAGATTATTAACAATTTGCCTAGGGATGAGAATCTCCAATCTGTTTAATTTTGCATATTTTTAGTTTATTACTGGTTTCCACCATCACCACTACCCCTCATACAAACAATATGGAGACAATACAATTCACAGTAATCATCAATGACCATGGTTTTTACGTGAACCCAAATCAGGACAGAGCAATACTTTAAACGGATAGCAAGGTGTAGAGGCTAGCAAAGCAGGATCTTTTACTGTTTTTCTTTTAGTATAAAGTGCCCCTGATCAAATCTTGCCTTTATCAACCAAGAGTCTTTACTAGGACTAAAGTACAAAAAAAAAAAGAGTTTCTTTTATCAGAAACTGTATGTGTATTTGTATTGTTAATTATTTTAATGTCATTCAAAATCTTCTCCACCTGTCAATTGGCCTGCCCATTAAGGGCAGTTTGATTAGAGAAGATTTGTGGAAAGGCCCACACCTTTTGTTAAGTTTCTAATGAGACATTGGTTCTCAAGCACTGTGATTCCCTCTGGCTCTAAAAAATGTATAAATACTCTGAGGGTGAGGTTTTACTTTGGGCCTTACTGATTGGAAGTGTTTGTTTGGCCAGATGAGAACTCTGGGAAGCCACTAAGCAGCATCCCCTCCCCACTTTGAAAACCCAGATGTTGGTGCTTCCCTCTCTAGTAACTAAGTATGTATGGTCAGGCAGTTGCATCTGTCTATTGATTTGTGATATGTGTGTTGCTTATGATCAGACAGTTTGTTAGCTGACTCAGGGTACTGACTTTTCCCCCTGAACTAAGTGAATGATAGCTGTGTTTGATTAAAGTGAGTTGCCTTTCCTTTGAGAAAAGCAGATCTAAGAACCTGTGATAGCAGGGGTTCTTGCTTTTACACAAGGATAGATGGGGAGGAGAGAGAGAGAGAGAGAGGAGAGAGAGAGAGAGGAGAGAGAGAGAGAGAGAGAGGAGAGAGGAGAGAGAGAGATGAGAGAGAGAGGAGAGAGAGAGAGAGAGAGAGGAGAGAGAGAGAGAGAGATCACATTGTAGTTTACAAGGACAGAGGGAAAGAAAGTTGAAAGGAATTTAAAATCTTTTGGCACTGTTTCACAGTGTGGTAGGTATATATATGCGTGTATTCACATAGTCGTTAAATGTAACTGTGCTTCAAGAGACCTCAGACTGAGTGCTCTGTGGGTAAAAGTTTAGGTTCTTTGGGTTCTGGCTAGAGTATCTGAGGATTGCAGTCTTCCCAGTCCCAGGAAGAGAGAGAGAGAGAGAGAGAGAGAGAGAGAGAGAGAGAGAGAGAGAGAGAGAGAGAGAGAGAATCAGTGAATATATATACATATGTGAGATATATCTATATGTGTGTATCTATGTATACATAGAAATGATATATAGTAACTATGGGGCAGCTAGGTGGTGCAGTTGGATAAAGCACCAGTACAGGAGTCAGGAGGACTTGAGTTTAAATCCCACCTCAAACACTTGACACTCATTAGCTGTGTGACCTTGGGCAAGTCACTTAACCACAATTGCCTCATCCTGGGTCACCTCTAGACATCCTGATGAATATCTGATAACTGGATTCAGATGGCTCTGGTGGAGAAGTGAGGCTGGTGACCTGCACAGCCCTCCCTCACTCAAAACAAAGTTAAGTGCAAGTTATGTCATCATTTCTCTGATGGCATGGCCTTCTTCGGCAATGAAGGACAAACACACGCATACAGTAACTACACATAATGTATGTATATGTGTGTATGTATGCATACACATATACTTTGTATCCCCCACAATATATAGTATTGATAGCACACATGTAAATTCTCACTCCATATACATACACACATACATACATATACATACATTTATATATTTTTATCTATACATATATAAACATACATACAGAGTGTGTGTAGTTGAAAAATACTATAGCATTTTAAATCCCTCTCAACTTTCTAATTGAACTAACAGATAATATAGATGATGTATATATAGTATATTATGTGCATATGTGATATATCATATATTAACATTGTAAAATAATATATTATACATATAATATGTAATATAAGGTATAATATTTACCATATATTGTATTGTATTGATACATTTATATATTTATATTTTATATTTATATCTTTATATTATATGTTAATATATATGGTGTGTATATATACCCACATTTACACGCGCACGCACACACACACACACACACATACACACACACTGCTTGAATTGTATTAGAAGTCTAAAGTCACTGAAAATATTTTCCTGTCTCAACTTAAAGGTTAACTATGGGGGCTTAAAATTCTAGATCAGTCTTTCACTTGCCTGACACCCAAATAAGGTGTAGGTCTGCAGATGGTATAGTGGACAAAGCATTTGAGAGGAAGATATGTACTCAAATCTTACCTCAAACACTTGCTGTTTGACTCTAGGCAAATCACTTAAACTCTCTACTTCCTATTCTATGAAATGGGGATAATAATGGCACAGGGTTGTTGTTAAGATCAAATATAAATAAAGTGTTCTAAAAATGCTACTATTACTTAAAAATGCCTTATTTTTTTCTCTTTTTAGTATGCAAGGCAGCAAAGTGGGAGGGAAATGTTTGATTATATATATAAATTCTGATAGTCTTAACTACATAGACTGCAAAGGGGTCTTTAAAGAAAGAACATCTAGGTTTATCCATTTACTTTTTCCCAGAACATCCATGCTTCTAAAGACACCAGTCACTGGTTGGTCTTGTTAAAGAAACAGCTGACTATGGGCTTCAAAACTGAAATCCTGTCTTTCATTTTGTATTCTCCCTGGAGCTCCCACACCCAATCACTTTCTCACTGTCACATTGAATTAAATTTCCACCTCTCTTTCATGTAGCCCAATCTGCAGGGAAGTTGTGCCTCTGCTCAGGAGGGAGATAAAAGATCAACAAAGAGAATCAACACTTGTTTATTACCGTTCTGCTTGAGGGAACCCTGACAAAGTTCAGTTCATTGACCATTAAATCAGAGCCATCTGCCTTATGTATAACTTTTCCTTCCATTTAATACATGGGTACTCACTCCTAGGAAACACCAAATGGGATTATTTTTGCAGACTCAAAACAAAATCAAGTCACTTTTCACTGCTCATAAATATGATGATCCAGGACATGGAGGCTTAGGTTGAAATGACAGAAAAGCTAGCTTCACATGAAAATATTCTGGACTAGTGAATAGTAACCTATGGGGCTGTCCTACTTATGGCATACATGGCCTTTAATGGTCTCCTTTGAGTTGTGGCAAAAGGATTTATCTTTGCTTACACATGGACACCCACCCTGAATTTACCAACCAAGAAGTATCTTGGTGGCACTAGAAACAGCTATTTAACACCAGGTATTTATTCATATAGATATAGTGTAGGAAGAACTTCAAGACATCACCTGGTCCAGCCCTCTCCCTTTAAACACAGGAACATTTAAAACAAAGATTTCCTCCATTTTGCAAGACAGTCATGTAGATTGTCAAATTCTGGGTTCCATTTAGAAGACCTTCAACTCTCTCTCTCTGTACAAATAAATAAATGATAGATAGATAAAGATATAGATAGATATACACATATACTTACATACACACATATTTATATCCACATACATATATATATTTCTATGCACACATATACATAAGTTCATATGTGCATGGTGTGTATTGCATATATACATGTGTATAGGATTCGCTGTGCATACGTACATATATATATACATGTAGTTTTATGTGTGTGTATATAAAAGCATTTTTGTAGCAACAAAGTATATAGGTCAAAAAGTAGGCATCCATAGATTGGTGAATGCTTGAAATACATGGTGGTATCTAAATATGATGAAATATTATTTCCCCTTAAAAATAATAAATATAACCATCAAAGAAACTCAGGGACACTTACTAGCTACCTGAGTGCCAGAGTATATGTATGGCTATACCTAAAGTTAAGATGCAAGTTCATATCCTGCCTCAGATATTTATTAGTTATATAATCTTGGGCTAGTCACTTAACCTGTCTGCCTCAATTTCCTAATCTGTAAAATGGAGATTAAAAATAGCACCTATCTACCCCATAGGGTTGTTGTGAGGACAAAATGAGGTAACACATGTGAAGTTCTTTGCAAACCTTAAAACACTATATAAACATTGTTTACATTGTTGACTTTGTTGTTATGTAATGAAGAGAAATGTTAGCAGAACTTGGAAAATATATTACTCAACATCCACAATAAGGTAAAATAAAAACACATTGAAAGACCTCAAATGCACTTTTAATCAGAGAACATAGTCAATAATAAAAGATAAATAAATAACTTTGCATGAAATTGGAAAACTTCTAGGCAAAACACACACACACATATGTATGTATGTATGTATGTATGTATATTAATGCACCCAGGAAAGAAGGGAAGCAAATAGGAAAAAAAAAAAATCTTTGTTTTGATTTTTTTCTGATAAAAATACATATAAGATAAATAACACACAAAAGCAATTCTTCAATAGACTAGTGGTCAAAGAATATGAAGAGAATATAAATTCTCAAAAGAATTATAAACTGTAAGTGATAACACAACAGAATGGTTCAAATTACTAATAATAAGAGAAATCCAAATGTAAAAGAAAAAAAAACTTGATGTTTCCCCTCATAAACTACAAATTGGAAAAGATGAAAAAGTATAGAATGGTCAATGTTGGAGAGGCTATTGGAAAATTGGTACATTATTGCATTATTAGTAGAACTGTGAATTAGTGCAATCATTTTGGAAAGCAAGTTGGAGTTATGCAAATAAAGTGACTAAAATGTCAATGGCTTTTAACCCAGAAATTTCACGTCCTTTATTTTTTAATAGAATGACTTAGTTGTTCAAAGTCATTTTTTTAAATTTTATTTTTAACACAGTTTATAGCAGATAAAACAATTCAAACTTTTGGTCAGGTGATACTTCTTTTTAAAGTATTTACAATATGGACCACAAATTTTTTTTTAAACGTTAACCAAAGAGACACAAATAATAACTATGCATGCTAACTTCATAAGCCCTTGACCTAATTGTCTCCACACTGTTACTAAGAATTAAAGGACCCTAACTTACTGTTGTTGGTCTAAAGTCCAAGCCTTATAGCTTAATTTTAGACTTAACCTCGGATGTTCCACTACCAACAATCTATAATTTAATAGATCTGGTATTAAGCTTACAAACGTTTTGACTATAGAAAATTGCCACTAAGAGTGGGGACATTGCAGGGATACAATATCTCCCCCACTTCATGTCAGTTCCAGGCAGGATTAGACAGTCCAATTGCATTCAGTTAGGCTTAAAGTCTGCCAGGTGTTAATGGGGAAACTGAGTCAGGAGAATCCTACCTCAGCCCAGGCTGAACAGTCATTCTCCCACCCTCTCCATGAGATCCCCTTTTGCAGTTCATACCAGCATCTCACAGGCTTACTGGCATCATGGATTGGAGGCTCAGACCACCTTGCTTGCTATCCATACCTGGAGTTACACTCAGAAGAACAGTCCCATAGCATCTAACAATGGCAAGTTCCAATAACCAGATTTCAAATATGATTATAAATTCACTTTGGCTAAGGAACATCTTTTGAGACAAGTCTTAAGTGATTTATGTGCCTTTCTGTACCTGTTCTAGTTCCTGATTAAATAGCAATCATAAAAGCAGATTTACCATTAAAACCTTAACTTTTTCATCAATGCCAAATTTTACCCGAGGTTACCTTCCTCTAGGAAATTTAGACTAAAATTCTTTTCCCCAAACTAAAGATATCATTGATTTATTCTTAGTAATTAATTCAGTCAATTGTTTTAATACTAATTGCTTTTACCTCACTTTGTAACATGTCCAATTTTTCTCCCCATCTCTCCCCTTCCCCCACTAATTCTGATTACTCCTTCCCTCAATGTACCCTCCCTTCTATCACACCCCACCCTTCCCTTATTCCCATCTTCTCTCTTTTCTTGTAGGGCAAGATAAATTTCTATACCCCATTCCCTATATTTCTTATTTTCTGATTATATGCAATAAAAATTCTCAACATTCTATGCTAATGCTTTCAATTCCTAATCCTCTCCCTCCCCAGCCCCACTGAGAAGGCAAGCAATTCAATACAGACTAAATATGTATTGTTTTGCAAAAGACTTCCATAATAATCATGTTGTATAATACTAATTATATTACCCTCTGTACTACTCTATCCCCCTTTATTTTTTCCCCCACAATTGATCTTATCCCTTCTCGAAAATGTTTATTTCTAGTGACTCCCTTCTCCCATTTGCCTTCCCTTCTAACATTCCCCTCACTGCACTTGTCATCTCCTCTCCTACTTTTCTGTGGTGTGATATAAATTTTCATATCAAATTTAGTGTACTCTCTATATATGTGTATATGTGTGCATGTACAATCTCTCCATCTACCCAAATACTGAGAAAAGATTCAAGAATTATAAATATTTTCTTTCCATGTACTAATGTAAACAGTTCAGCTTTAGAGAACATTTTAGGATTTTTCTTTCCTGTTTTCCTTTCCATGCTTCTTTTGATTCTTGTCTTGGGAAGTCAAATTTTCTATACAGATCTGGTCTTTTCCTCAATATGAATGATTGAAAGTCCTCTATATCATTGAATGACCATTTATTCTCTTGTAGTATTATACTTAGATTTGCTGGGTAGGTGATTCTTGGTTTCAATCCCAGTTCCTTTGACCTCTGAAATATCCCATTCCAAGCCCTTCAATCTCTTAATGTTGAAGCTGCCAGATCCTGTGTTATCCTGATTGTATTTCTACAATACTCAAATTGTTTCTTTCTAGCTGCTTGAAGTATTTTCTTCTTGATCTGGGAACTCTGAAATTTGGCCACAGTATTCCTAGGGGTTTGTCTATTCGGGTCTCTTTCAGGAGGTGATCACTGGATTCTTTCAATATTTATTTTGCCCTTTGATTCTAGAACATCAGGGCAGTTTTCCTTGATAATTTCATGGAAGATGATGTCTAGGCTCTTCTTTTGATCATGGCTTTCAGGTGGTCCTATAATTTTTAAATTGTTTCTCCTGGATCTATTTTCCAGGTCAGTTGTTTTCCCAGTGAGATGTTTCACATTATCTCCTATTTTTTCATATTTTTGGTTTTGTTTACTAACTGCTTAGTTTAACTCATAGTCATTCTTTTCCCTGAACTCAATTCTCTCTTTCAACAAATTATTTTGTTCAGTGAGCTTTTGAACCTTCTCCTCCATTTGGCTAATTCTGCTTTTTAAAACCTCTTCCTCCTCACTGGCTTTTTGGACCACTTTTTCCAATTGAGTTAGCCTCTTTTTAAAGCTGTTATTTTCCTCAGTATTTTTTTGGTTCTCCTTTAGTAAGCTGCTAAGTTGTTTTTTGAGATCTTCTATTGCCTGAGTCCACTTTAAGTTCTCTTTGGAGGACCTGGAGGCAGAGGCCTTGACTTACTCTGACAGTATGTCTTGTTCTTCCTCACCCAAAAGGATGGGGGGAGACACCTGTTCCACAAGAAAGTAACCTTCCATGGTCTTATTTTTTTTCCATTTTGGGAGCATTTTCCCAGCCAGTTACTTGCCTTCTGAATTTCCTCTCCACGCCCACCTCACCTCCAGTTCCACCAACCCAGCACTGGGGGCTGAGGTTCAGATGGGCTGCTCCCTAGCCTCAGGGATTTTAGGTGGGGGCAGGGCCACTATTCAGTGTAAGATTAAGATCAACTGCTCAGGTGGGGTCAGGGCTGCCACACAGGGCTCAGTTCCCTTAGGGGCTTTACAATGAGATTTTCAACAATGGATGCAGGCTACTGCCTGCTTTGGGAGGTCCACTGCTGCCTCTACTGCTGCCACTTGAGGAGGCCTGAGTTATGGAGACACCCTGCTCCCTTCTTGGCCAGCTGAAAAGACCCTTTCACTGACCTTTGGTACCTGTGGGTTGAGGGATCTGAGCTGCCGCTGGAGATTCTGCTCCTTTTGGTGCCACGTGGCCAAGGCAGGGCTGGGCTCTGCTCTGCATCAGGTCCATGACAGACCTTTCCTGTTGGTCTTTCAGGTCACTCTGGGATAGAAATCTCCTCCACTCCATTGCTCTGTGGCTTCTGCTACTCTAGAATTTGTTGAGAATTCTTCTTTACAGGTATTTTATAGGCTGTGGGGTAAGAGCTAGCATATGTACATCTTTGTACTCCTCCATCTTGGCTCTGCCCCCCTAACCCAGAAATTTCACAACTAGGCTTTTTCCCCAAACAGGTCCACAAGAGTGGCACATTTCACATTCAGACTTTTTAAATATGCTGATAAATTTTGCAAATTTTTCTCTTCTTTTTTCTTTGAAAATGTTATTTAATATATTGAAGTGACTCTCTCTGAGGGAAAGATATCAGAGAGAATTTTGGTGATATAAAAAAAGACAATAATAAAAATTTATTTAACAAGAAACAGAAAGGTCAGAAATCTGATCAATGCAGTGACAAGTGTGGTAGTATTGTGATACAGTTGTGTGGCTCCTTATCTATAAACTGAGAGATTGGATTTGATGGCCTCTAAGGTCTCTTCCAGCTCTAGAGCTATAATCCTATGACTTCATCCACCTTAGGTGATCTCACTATAACATCTCCTCCCTACAAGTTTGGGGAATCCTTGCTTTAAAAGATGGAATTATTAAGGAAGCATGCACATTTGTACATGTTTTTTTTCCATTTTTTATCATATAGGAAGTATCCACAGGATGCATGACAAAATCCAGGAATTCTTAAGGTTCAACATGCAGTAAGAAGGCAATGTTCAGGATTCTAGAATGTATAGTGGGAGGGCATATGATAAGTCCCAGTGGACATTTGATAGAACTAGCAAAGCAAATGGTAAGGACTGGTCATTTTCTTACCATCATCATCACCTTACCAAGATTATAAATGATAATTTCCTGTTCACCTAAATAGTATGAATAGCCATGTAGTCAGCCTAAAATTGTTGAAAAGATGGTAGAGTGTTTGAGGCTTGGAGTGAAATGGAGACTATGGCGGGGGGCTCCTGAGGGGATCACCACTGAGAAAATGCTGCACATCCAGCATCTAGTGGGAAGTGGAGAATGGATAGCAGGAGAGGACAAGAAGGAAAGGTTCCAGGTCCCCATGGTGCCTGGCCATGCTGGGCTCTTCAAGCATCCCCTGGGATGCAGGCAGACAGGCATAGGCTATGAAAGTCCTAGTTTCTTTTTCAGAAGAAATTTCTTTTTGGGCACATGAGATTGTCACTGATTTAAACAGGAATTTGCTATTGGAACCTTACCATAAGACCCCTGACCAGGTAGCATCTGTTAAAAACTTTTTTCCAGATTGGTTACTTATTCATGAAGTACAGTAATTTTACCATCCAGCCATCCAAAAGCATCTGGCCCACAAAGTTTCGGTCTAGCCAGCAAAATCTGTCCATCACTCACATCATCGCTGGAAACATTACGGGGTGTTCCAGTGACTGTTTATGACTCATTTTCCAGAGTCAGTCCAATTCCAACAAACCCTTTGGCTTCTATTACCCCAGACCGAACCCCGCCTGTGACTCTGGATTGGCCCAGGAAAAGAGGAGAGTGGAAATATACAATGGACAAAAGGACGGAGACAGAAGAAAATATTAAGAAGGAATGGAAAAAAGAGAGAAGAGGAAGGATGATTTAAAGTCTCCCTTTGCACAAGCCTGGTGACAAATAGCTTGTGTTTAGATGAATTGGATAGCTCAGGACCTGAGCTGAATGACACATGTGATTGGGATCCCAAGTGGTAGTCTCTTGGGAGCCCACTAATATTGCATAGCTATTTCTTCACACTGAAGCCCGTCAGCAAAGACAACCAAGGAATTCCAAGCTACCGAGGGGCATAGAGGACAGGCCTAGACTTTAAAATTTTATAAGTGGGCTCCTGACTGACCATAGTAAGTACAATTCTCCCTCCCCAAAGGAAAATGAATTCTGGGACCAATATTAGTTGCAAAATGAACCCATGGAAGTATTATAGAATGAGAATCTTATTGTATTGGGAGTCATTGGGTCCCAGATTCATTTTTTTTAATCACATAATACCTTTGTTGGCCATTTAATCTGCCTGGGCCTCAAGTGGATGGAGAGTCACTAAAATGAAAGGATTGAACTAGATAACCTCAGAGATATCTTCTATGATTACCCTTAAACCACTTTTCTTCTTGGAGATCAGAATAAAATGGTCAGTATATTTAGACTCTAAAGGAAAAGAAGAGAAATAAATATGAAGTTTATTTCCCAATTACTTTGCAAATCATCTCCCTTCCCTCTCCCTCTCTCCTCTTTTCTTGTAGCATTTTCATCCTCTACCAAGGAGAATGTGACATCCTGATCCCAAGCTGAGAGGCTCCCATTTGAAGCCTTCAAACATCTTTTCAGAAAGTACCAATTGTATGGACAAGATGGTTAAGTCTTATACTGTCAAGGTCAATTTAAGATGTCAGGACTCCTTATATAAACCTCAATGTTGGGGTGGGGTAGGGGGAGGATAAGGACCACAGGGATTAGTATACTGGCACAAAATCACACAAATATTTAATGGCAGAGTTGGTAATGCCTCCCTTCCAGTATTCCATACACCACAGAGATTGAAGTAGGAAAAAAGAAGAAACTCTAATGTTACTCTATCACAAGCCACCCACAAACCCTTGCCTTCATATGCCAGTTCTAGTTTTAAAGGGCTTTAGGAAGATGAAATGAGGAAAAAGTAGAATATGAGAGAGTAAATAGAATATTAGAAAATGTATTTGAAATTGGCAAACAGAAATAAAAACGTGAAGAGTCATTCATTGATTTTTTTAGACTTTTCATTAAGACGATCTGACAACTGTCATCTAATCTCTCTTAAACTTCTCTTTCCTTATTGGACAATATATTTAGACCTGAATTGCATATTTAGACACAGATATTGTTTAATCATTTAATCACCAAATTTCAGAGTTAGAAGGGATCTCAGCAGCCATGCAATCCAAGAAGAAGCCATAAAACACACCTGAGAAAACATCATCTGGCCTTTGCTTGACGTCCTGCAGTGAAAGGGAAGCCTACCACCTTCCAAGACAACTCATTCTACTTTGGCACATTTTTTTCTTTGCATCAAACCTCTGTTTCTCCCTTTTCAGTTTCCATCTATTGTATCTAATTTTACCCTGTGGGCACAAAAAGATAAAGCTTCATCTACCTTTTACTGTGACCTTCTTTTGAGTACTTGAAGAAATCTTCAAAGTCCTCCCTGAGTTTTCTCTTCCTCCCACCATATATCCCCAGTTTCTTCAACTATTCCTCATGTTGCATGGACTTAAGACCCTTAATCATTCCAGTTGCTTGATTCTTGACATTCTCTGATTTATTGATGTCCTTTCTTAACTGTGAGCCAGAATGTTGTCTCACCAGAATACAGTGGGATGAAACTCATTAAAGTTATGCCTATCTCAATGCAGACCATGATTGAATTAGCCTTTGAGGTTGCCATGTCATAGTACTGTTTTTCTATTGAGTTTCAGATCACTAAAGTTTCCAGATTTTTTTTCAGACTGATTTCTAACCTGATCCCTCCACCTGTGTTTTACCTATGCAGTTGATTTTTTTAAGTTCTAAATGAAGGCATTATTTTTGTGACTGTTAAATTTCATTTGTTAGATTCAGTCCAACGTTATAAACTGCCAAGATAGTTTTAGATGCTGACTCTGTCATCCAGTACATTAGTTATCTGTCCCTACTTTGTGTTGGCTACAAATGTGATAAGAACGCTGTCTACGAATTTTTATTTTTGCTGTGTATTATTAGTCCTTCAATATTTATTCTATATTTTGTTGTTGGAAGTAGAACAAAATTTTGTGATCTTGAGAGCAAAATAAAATTTGATCTTAAAAATAAATTAATACTGTCTATGCTTTTTATCTGTCATGGTTGAGGACCATCTACCGTCATTATTATCTATGTCTTGCCATGGGACCCAGATGGCTCTAGAGGAGAGAGTGAGGCTGGTGACTTTGCACAGCCCTTCCTCACTTAAATCCAATTCACTTGCAAGACATAAACTTCCTGATGTCATTGGTCTTCCTCAATAAAGGACAGACAACAACAATGATAGGGCAACTAGGTAGTGCAGTGCACAGAGTGCCCAGCCTGAAGTCAGGCAGACTCATCATCATTATGAGTTCAAATCTGGCCTCAGAGATTTAGTAGCTGTGTGGCCCTGAACAAGTCATTTAACCTTGTTTGCCTCAGTTTCTCATCTTTAAAAAAATGAGGTGGAGAAGGAAATGGCAACCCACTTCTATCTACATCTTTGCCAAGAAAACCCCAAAAGGGTAACAAAGAGCCAAATATGACTGAAAAACAGCCAAACAATAACAACAACTGATAAAAACATTGAAGAGCACAGGACCAATCGCAGGTCCATGAGGTCTTTTCCTGGAGCCTCTCTTCCAAGTCATCACACCAGAGGTACTGGTCCTCCCTGAACACATGCTACCTTTTCAGGGCTGCTTTCCATCTTTGATGTCCACCTGTTCCACCCAACCTGTGGCTCCAAGAAGCTGCAGTGTGCACCATCTCAGCAGACAGGCCAAACCAGGTTGAGGGTGACCAAGGGGTTTCAAACCCACTGGTGAGTTAGAGGGGTATCTACCCCAAGCATGTGAGGACTTTCCCTGGTGGAATGGGCAGATGAGAATAATTTGTTGCAATAGCCATGAAGGCAGCAGAAGCAGGTGATGTGGAGGGCTTAGAGCTTGGTTAGACACTGAAGATTCCAAGGTCATCCCCTACATCCTAAGCCATCGCCAATCATCTTGACTCTGTCCTGCCACTGAACTATGATGTCTCTGGAGGAGAGAGTGAGGCTGATGACTTCATGCAACTCTGCCTCACTTAAAACCAGTTTACACAGGAATCAAAAGACATCACCCATACCATTTTACTATTATATTTCAAAGTTCTGTGGCAACGGGCAAATGAAGAAGCAGCAGGTATGGATACACTGGGAGGTGTAGTCACAACCCTGCACACAGGTGGCCCAGGCCATAGGGTCATTTCTCACTGGAGGCAGCAGTGGGACTTGGCAGCCTGGGTGTCTGAGGATCATACTGCTAGAGAAGGGCCCCTAATGATTATCTGCTTACCCAACCCTGGCCTGATTACCGCGGCAGGTAGGAAATCCTACTCTGTGGTGAAAACACACAAAAAATGTACATTTGGAGTATCCACCCCAAATGTTCACATGGACTATCTGTAACCAATCTGTGGTAGGGCGTTCTGAGCTCCTGTTGATCTGATCAGCCACAGTTGGACACATTGAAACTTGAGTTTATCATGGTGATGTCATTTTGGTCCTCTTCAAGAACAAAGGACAACAGCCAACCAACCAACCCTGCCAAGCTGACACCTGAAGAATTAATGATTATCATTACAAAACTTGGTCCAACCCCCTCATCTTATAAGTGAGGAAAATAAGGCTCAGGGAGGTTATAAAACCTGTATAAGCAGTGAGCAGCAGAGGTAGGATTTGAACCTATAGGCACCTGATTCCCAGTCCTTTATAATTTCCATTACACCAAAGGTGTCAAATGTAGCCAGGGCTGAGCCAGCAACACTCTCAAGTGCGGTCTGAAACAGATTCAAATGTAATTGGGAAATATTTAACAAAATAAACAAAACATTATAAAACAGATAGCATTAATATATAGTGCTCCAAGTCAACATGCAGCCAAGAAGGATCCTCATGGACAGTTTAGTAGCTTCATTTCAATTTGAATTTGATGCCCCTGCACTATACTGCACACCCTCGTCTGTATAATTCTATAATAATTCGGTCACCACCAACCTCACAGAGTAGTCATGAGGGAAGCACTGCTCCCTTCCTGTCACTATTTTATTATTTTTTAGTTATTTCAGCTGTGTCTGACTCTTCGTGACCCTATTTGGGGTTTGCCCACCCTATGTGAGCAAAGATTCTAGAGTAGTTTACCATTTCCTTCTCCAACTCATTTTACAAAAGAGGAAACTGAGGCAAGCAGAGTTAAGTGACTTGTTCAGGGTCACACAGCTAGTAAATGTCTAAGGCTGGATTTGAATTCATGAAGATGAGCATTCCTGACTTAAGGACTGGTACTATGCCACTTAGTTGCCCAACTCACCACCCTCATTACTTTGTATTTATTTTGTATATGCTTTGTCTTTATCTTTTTGTGCATCATCATGTTCCCCTGTAGAATATAATCTCTTTGAACACAGGGGTCACTTTGCTTTTGTTTTCCCGTCCTTGGCACCATGTCTCCATGTCTGGCACAAGTAGATGCTAAATAAATGCTTGTTGGATTCTTAACTGTAAATAAATCATTATAGTAAACAAGACTTATGGTTTTATCAGTAGAGGGGAGCCTGCCCAGAGTGTCAGAATTTCTAGTTGTGGCTCTGAAATCCTCTCACTTCTTCAATATACATATATGAAGAACCTACTATGGGTCTGTCATTATGCCAGGTGTTGAGTATGTAAAGGACAGGGAAAGGACCTGGACCTATAGGGATCTCCCAGTGAGGAACTTCCTTTACCAATCTTCTCAGAATTCTCTCTGCAACTTTACAGGGTTTCCTGGAGAACTGAGAGTTTAGGTGACTTTTCCAGAACATGCATCGCCATCTGCCTTGGCAGAGGGTTCAGTATTAGCCCTTTCCATCTCACTTGCTGCAGAAATCCATCTCTCTCTCTCTCTCTCTCTCTCTCTCTCTCTCTCTCTCTCTCTCTCTCTCTCTCTCTCATCTCCTCTACTACATTGTGAATGACTTGAGAACAGGGACTGTCTTATCTTTCTATTTGTATCCCTGGCTCATATCATAGTACTTTCCACATCATAAGCACTTAATAAATAAATTCATTTTTCAGAGATATTACCCAAGTAGATCTGATTTGGCTATGATAAAGGAAGTAGGTATCTTTTACCTTTACAAAGCAAAACTCACATTCTCAGGGATCATTGGAGTCGCCAGGTAGCTACATGATAGAGAGCTAACATTGTCTTGGGACCAGCGGACACTCACCACTAAGAATATCCTCTGGGCCATTGTTTTACAGTCAATGGTCCCTCTCTAGGATAGTTCTCAGCACTTATGAATATTGATATTGGCATTTTGTGGTGGTATGTCTAGGAGACAAGGAAAGGCCCAAGTTCTCAGGACCTAGGAAATGATAATGAAAGTTCCAGTAACCTCTTACCATTTTGTGTCTGATAGCAGGCTATTTAAATTCTATTGCATCTCAGCAGAAAGATAAATTTGAAGGGTTTATATGTAAAAATTCTTTAAATTCCTAACTGACTCTTACCTTCCTTGTCAACATAATTTTTAGGCAATTCAAAAAATAATGAACTAGTATTTATATGGTGTTTTAAGGTTTGTAAAGCACTTTACAAATATTATCTCCTTTGATTCTCACAACTCCACGGGGTAGGTGCCATAATCTCTAGTTTGCAGGTAAAGAACTTCAGGAAGCCAGAGGGGCAGTCTGTGACTTGCCCAGGATCACAAAGGTAATAAGTGTCTGAAACAGGTTTGGAACTCAGACCTTCATGACTCAGCCTAGTTCCCTAGCCATCACACCACCTAGCTGCCTACAAAGAATCCATTGAACCCATATGTATTTATCCCAGTCAGATCAGTGGGAGTCAGAGATGGGCGAATGAAACAGGAAGTATATCACTCATAGGGTGTGTTTACAGGTATCAGGTGACAAGTTTCATTCAGCTTCCTTGCAGGGTGTTGTCCTGAATTTGTGAGCAAATAATGACAGAGATCTAGAACAGAATATGGGGAAAGCAACTACTTGTTTACACTGAGAGAGAAAGATCTGAATAAACAATTTCTGTTCCTGTTTCAGGGGCCTTTTGTTAAATAGTCCCAATTTATGGGACTAATTCTATGTACACCTTTGGCTGAAGAGCAGTCATCCACTGCGAGTCTGTTGCAGCTATATCAATTGATTTGGGTGTAACATACGGACTATACTGTCTGCGGTTTCTTTTTTCTGGTTTGGGGCTCCTGTCCCTGAGCTACTCTTTAGGATAATTTCCAATTCAAGTTCACTATGCAAGGTGGATTTTGTGGGCCTGGTTAAGAAACATATGTTTTCTGACCTGGGATTCTGATAAGGAGGATTTGGCCAGGTTTTCATTCTAATGATCTAAACCATGTATGCATAGCCATCAAGTCAGCAGCAAGATCATTCCTGGCTCACTAAGTCCACAGATACTGCTTGAGGTCAAAAGTACTGTTTTATTTACCATCAGGCAGGTCAGAGCACAATCTCAGGTCAAGAAGAAAGCCCTTTTACTATTTTCAATAAGGTGGGTGCCATGTTGGCAAGAATTCAGTTATCTCCTTTTTATTTTAAGAAATAATATCCCAATTAAACTCAACAGATAAAGTGTCATGGTCAAGAAACTGCAGGCAGGTCAATGTCTCTGATCATAGAATCTGAGGAAGGGTAATAAGTCATAAGAAGAGTGGAAGACAGAGTCCAAGTTATAAATCTTCTAAATGCCAAACAGATTATTTTACATTTGATCTTGTAATTAATAGGGAAACATTGGAGCTTCTTGAACAGTAGAGTGACATGGTCAGACCTACACTTTGGATAAAATCATTTGGTTAACTCAGTGAAAACCTGGTCATGCAATTTCTCTGTTCATAGACCTTCAAATTTCTTCATTTCTTATAGATGGATATTTATATTCCAATGCTTAGCATTCAAAAAACCCTACAATTATCTTTCTAATCTTATCAGAGTCTACCCCACTCCATACATTCTACAATCAGGTTAAACTAGATTGTTTGGTTTCTATCTGGATTGTTTGCTTACATACTGACATTCATACATTCCTGCTGTTCCTCTGCTCATGAAGGTGCCTTTATCTAGAAGGTCTTCTCTCTTTTCATCTGATGAATTCCTACTCATAATTTAAGGCCTACATCATCATACATCATATCCTCCCAGAAGCATTCCCTCTTCCTCAACTGGACAATGACCTGTCCCCTCCTTGAATCTCACAGAGCATCCAGCTTATATTTTTTGTGCATTTTTGTTACATGCTTGTACATTTTGTGTCACATTTCCCTGTAAGCTCAGTAATAGAAGGACCATATTTAAGATGTACTTGGTCTCTTTGGACTTGTACTTTAGTGGGAAAAAAAGCATATTTATAACAACTGACTACAAAACTAGTCATAACCAGTGTTCTGCATACAGTAAGGGGTTACTTAATAAATGATTTGTGGAATTACACTGAATTGTCAAATTGGTAATATACAAAGCACAAGTGAATGGGACCAAATAGGAGAAATCATATCTATATGGAGTCAACTTTTCTGCCTTCTGTAATTGGATTATCCATGACAATTTTGGAATCCATATTTGGCTTACCCCTACCACCCAGATTGTTTATAAACTACCAGTGGTTGCATGTTCTGGGAATACAAAACCATTTTAAGATGATTTTAAGCAAAACATAACTAAAGAGGAAAATATGTTGTAAACAAAAGTCATGGAATACATCCCATTGTCAAACAGAAATGATTTTTAAATTAACGTGTTATTGTTCTCTTGTATTGGTGTAGCTAATTAAGATATTATTAAATAATTCTCCAAATTCAAAGATAGGACATGAACCCAGCTTTTCTTGGCTCTGAGGCTGGGGGTCTCACCACTATACCATGCTGACACTAATAGATATCCTTCTTTTGATATGTATTGGCAGGGTGACCCTGAATAAATGATTTAACTTCTTAATGCTATATGCCAAAAGTGTCAAACTCTTAGCCTTCAGCAAAACTCTGGAACAGGGCTAAAATCAGATTAAATTACTGGGAAATATTCGACATAACACAAGAAAACATAAATGATGTTAATTTATAGTTTTTAAAGTCAATATGCAGTTGGGCCCCTAGGTGGCACAATGGATAGGATACTGGACCTGGAGTTAGGAAGACTCATCTTCATGAGTTCAAATCTGCCCTCAAACACTTAATAGCTGTGTGATCCTGGGCAAGTCATTTAACTCTGTCTGCCTCAGTGTCCTCATCTGTAAAATGAGCTGGAGAAGGAAATGGTCAACCAGTCCAGTATCTTTGCCAAGAAAATTCCAATTTGGATCACAAAGAGTTGGGGGAGAAAACGACAATGTTCACACTGTAGAGATACTGTTTTTATTCAGTTTGACACTTCTGTTCCAGGCAAGTCTCCACGAGACAGACTGTAGGGAAGGTGCCAATCTGCATGGTCAAGATTTCTCACTTGGGAGTACCTAATATCATAGGTCCAGCATCTATCCCTATTCCTAAACTCAAAATTCATGCTTATTCAGTCATTTTGAATTCCTCCTAGACAGAATTTTTACATAGTGACAACATGTATTCATCTGGTGTTTTAAAGTTACTGTGGGTTTTTTAAATATATGTTCTCACCTTGGCCTCATAACAAACCTTTGATGTAGATAGTACAAGTATTACAACTCGCATTTCACAGGTGAAAAAATGACAACTCAATGAGTTCTAAACTTCACTGAAATAAAAAAAAATAATTAAATTCTCACCATGCTTTAAACAATATAACAATCACTAGGTGCTTGGGAAAAATGTGGAGGGAGACTTGAGGAAGAGATTGAGAGCCCCCTCCTGGGCAGGATACTGGTGGAGAAGGGAGTAGAGGGCGGTTGACTAAGGTGAAGGTGACCTGGAATTAGGAAGGTCTTGAGATCCAATCTGTAGTGTTCATGTCCTTCGCTTGTATTTTATATTCATACAAAGTTCTTATCAGATGCAATCACACTGGGGAAAGTACAACTATCACTCAGAGAGTCCTACCTACACCTCCACAATGGAACCAATGATTCATGATGTCCTCACCCCAAAGACAAGGGGAAATAGTCAGAGAATATGATGGGAAAGGAAGGTGTGGTGGTATTTGTCTGCCTTAACCAACATATGGGCAAGACCAATGCAGGGAATGATGAAATAGTGATGGCAGGTCAGAGTACCACTGGGCTATTAGATGGAAAATCAGGTCCTCTTTAAATTTAAGTTCCTTGGGACAAAGACCTAATCTCCCCAACCCAAATATGGCTTTTTCTTGTTTTATATTGGCAAAGACTCTATCAGCTATGTAGTTCAAGCAATATGATCCCCATTTTATAAGTGAAGAAATTGAGTCTTAGAAGAGTTAAGGGAGTTATGGGACTTGTCCAAGGTATTATAGAGATATTTGGCCAGTATCTCCATATATCATTCTCATGAGATCAAAACAATGTTAGCTGGTACAGTTCAAATAGGCAATGCTAGATTACATCTAACTTCATTTTTCTTTATCCATTGCCTTGCTGTATCTCCTCATTCCTTTCATATCTATGTGACAATTCCTACTCTTTCTCCTTTGCCCAATCCTTTTCCAGATCATGCTTTCCTACCATAGGTATCCCTCATGGTTTCGTCCTGACTTCTCTTCTCCCTCTATATTACTTCACTTGGTGATTTCATCAGCTCCCATGGATTTAATTGGTATCTCTACACTGATAATTCTCAAATCTACCTACCCTGCCTCAAACTCTCTGCTGTCCTCTACTTTTGCATCTCCAAATGCCTTTCAGACATCTTAAACTAGATGTCCACTAGATATTTTAAACTCAAAATGTCCACAATAGAACTTGTTCTCCTTCTCTTCAAACTTTTCTTTTATTGCAAAGGGCAAACACCATCTCTCATTCCCTCAGGCTCTCAAACTAGGAATTATCCTATTCCTCTCACTGTCTCACCGTGGTATCCACTCTGTTGCCAAAGCCTTTGCAACATCTCTCAAATCCAACCTTTTCTTTCCTCTGACACTACCACCACTGTAGTGCAGCCCCTCATTTCCAGGGTCACAATCAGGATTAGAGGAGATAATATTTGTAAATCACTTAGTAAACCTTAAGGCTGTATATTAATCCATATTATATCATTATGTGTGTTTGTCCTTCATTGCCGAAGAAGACCGTGCCATCAGAGAAATGATGACATGAGTTGCACTTGACTTCATTTTGAGTGAGGGAGGGCTGTGCAGATCACCAGCTTCACTTCTCCTCCAGAGCCATCTGAATCCAGTGACCAGATATTCTTCAGGATGATTGGAGATGGCCCGGGATGAGGCAATTGGGGTTAAGTGACTTGTCCAAAGTCACACAGTGAGGGAGTGTCAAGTGTCTGAGATGATATTTGAACTCAGGTCCTCCTGACTCCTGCACTGTAGCTCTATCCACAGCACTACCTAGCTGCCCCATCATTATCATTAGATTTAGAACAAACAAATCTCCACCCTACAGCAGGTCCTTCCGTTGTAAAGAAAACAGCTCAAGGTGATGGAGTAATTTTTCTTGAGGGACTAGGTATGGTGTCATGCCAGGTGGCTCAGTTTATCATGGTGTCCAAATATGATATTTACATACGAAACATTCTAAAACTAATGTTCAGATACTTAATACAAAACACAAAGTACAGGGTTATGGAAACAAGTCATGGAGTCACAAAAGGTTACTAGGTTAACAGAAAAGCATTTAAATAGAAACTACTTTCAACACTTTCATACATAATGCAAAATCACAGAATTTCAAAGTCAGAAGGGACCTGAATATCCATTTATTCAAACCCACACTCAAAAACAGAGTTTTTCCCTTACAGAAAAATGACCAATCTAGGCTTTGCCTGATGAGGCATCTCAGCTGAGGAACCCAATGCCTTCCCAAGGGAACCTATTACACTCATTACACTTTGGGATAATTCTACAGTGTTCCTTACCCTGAGCCTAAGTTCTTTTCTTTGAACTTTCCCCCATTGCTCCTACTTCTGCCCTCTGAAATCAAACAAGATAAATCCAATCCCAAGGATAGAATGTAAGTTCCCTGAGAGCAGGGAGTAACTTTTTGTCTTCTTATCACTGTCCCCTCCTCTTTGCAGAATATTTGACAAAGTAGGCACTTACTAAATATAGGTTGAATTGAATTGAAAGTGGCAGACAATCCTATAGATACTTGAAGAGAGCTACTACATTCCTTCTAAGTCTTCTATTCTCCAGGAAAAACATACACTTTTTTTTTTTTTTTTTTTTGCAAATCATCCTCAGCATGCTCTCGAGATCTTTTAGCATCCCGATATTTCTCCCTGGACAACTTCCAGGTTATTGATGTCTTTTTTTTGTTTTTAAGACTGTTTCTCCCTATTTTGCTCACAATGGAAGTACAGTGGCCATTGGTGAGTTTGATCTCATTGCTGTTCAGCATGGGAGATATGGCTCTCTGTGTTTCTGACCCGTGCTGGTTCACCTCTCCTTAGGCAGACCAATGAGGTCCTGAGAGTTCACCATATTGACATCAGGCTTACTGTACACAGCAATTTGGCTTAGCACACTGTACTCCAAACTTCTGAGTTCAAATGATCCACTAGCCTCAGCCTCCCTAGAAGTAAGGATTAAAAGAGAGTGCCATACCTGGCTTTTTGTATCCTTCCTAAAACATGGGGCCCACGAAGAGAACACAATATTCCAAAATTCTTTAAGTGGCCTGACTAGGGCTGAGTCGGGAGGATTACTCTTTTTTTGGGGGGGGAGGGGGATGGGAGGTGTCACCATGCCTTTCTTAATGAAGTCTAATATTATGTGGCTGTTGTAATTGTTGCTGTCCAATCATGTCTGACTTCTTAGTGTCCCCAGAAGGGATTTTCTCGGCAAGGATACTGGAGTGGTTTGCCATTTCCTTTTCCAATGGATTACAGCAAACAAATGTTAAGTGACTTGCCCGAGGTCACACAGCTAGTGAATGTCTGAGGTCAGATTTGATCTAAGATCTTCCTAACTCTAGGCCCAGCTCTCTCTCCACTGAACTACATAGTTGCTTCCTAATATTATAAGTTTGCTAAAATCTGGAGATCTTTCCCAATCAGACTGTTGTCTAGCCATCCTTCCCCAACTTGCAATGTAGTCAATTTTTTTTAAACCCATGTAAGATGTTTCATTCATTCTTGTTAAATTCCAAAGACTCCTCAGAAGTCATCTAGTCCAACACTCTCATTTTACAAATCAGGAAATTAAGACCCATGGAGTTTAAGTCAAAGGATGGACAAGTAGTAAACATGAGAGAAAAGAAAAGCATGCTTCTGTCCAACTCACTGATTAAAATGTTAAAACAGCATAGGGCCACGCACAGACCCCTGGAGCATTCCACTGGAGACTTTCTTCCTAGTCTACATCAAACCATTAATGATTAATCTGTCCATACAGGAAGAGAAATGAGAAAAAGAAAAAAAAAGCAGATCTAAATAAAATTAATTATCAGCCTAAATTAATAACTTAAAATGATAATTAAATTGTTCCCTTTGCCCACAATAGAACTAGAGGTTTTGTTCATAAGCCCCAAATCACTTAAACAATTCCCCTGAATATTTCTTGATTTATTGATATGAGTCAGAGAGATAGTCTTAAAATTCCCTGAATTAGCAACTATGAGAATTTTAGGTTCAGACTCTGGTAAATAATGCAAAAGATTCTCAAATCACAAAGAAAGTCCTAGAAAGGAGAGCTCTGTCTCCACACTATAGCACAGTATTCCCTACCACCAGGGGCTAAAAATGACTGCCATTCTTTTTAGTCTGGCTCCTTCAGGAGTGGAGAAATATAGTTAATCCTTCCATATTCAGGGGGTTAGGGGCACAGAGTCTCTATGATCTGAAAAATCTTATAATTTTTTGGCCCTTTCTTTGTATCAGAGAAGAAGTCTGATTTGCTTTTCTTTTTCTTTTCTTTTATCTTTTATTTTATCACAAAACTTGGGTTAAACATTTGGCCATAGGATATATTTAGGGCAATGTTAAGTAAAAACACTTTCTTTCATCATCTGCTTGCATTTGTGTGGTGTTTGCAGCTTCTGCAAAGCTCCCCACCACCAATTCTCGTTTAATTTCTTATGCAGACCAGCAATAACTTGAAACTGATGAGGGCTGGAAGAGGGGCTGGTGAGACCCCCACAAAGACCAGTGTAACAGGGGCAGGCTGCCTGGAAGGAATTCACAGATTCAAGCATTGTTAAGATCAAGGTAAAGATTTATTACGCTTTGCAACTTTTCAGTGGGCAAGAGTTCTTAGGGAACCTACAACCTTAGAAGGGTAGAGGTAAAGTTTATATAGGATATTCCACAGTAAAGCATGTGCCAAATATGCTAACTAGGGGTGGGATTAGGGGTCAGTTGTTAAAGGAACATGAACTTTTGGTATCTACTGCACAGGTATTTTACCCAAAATTCATCGAGAAATAGCCCAAGGCAGGGGCTATGTGGAGGTCTGGTTTGAGGCCTGAAGAGTCACTAAGTCAGAAAAGGGTCAGGGCTGGCTCAGAAATACCAAATTATTCTCATCAATGTCTTGTTAGACAAGATAAATGTAAGCGAGTATATGTATGTCTAAGTCTAGGATACATATGATGGGTCAGTGAGTGGTAAATGCCGTTATGATCCGGTGCACAGTCCGTTCAGTTAGTACACAACTGGTTCAAACTAATAAGTTCTATAGGTGCAGCTGGCTGCTGATATCAGGAAGGGAGATAATGGTTGTTGCTGGGGCAGTATGTGCCCTTGGGCTGCAGAGAAACTGCCTCAGATAGTGTTGTGAGGTTAGGAAGGAATGTAACTTTTAAAGAGAAATATGATTTTAGAAGTGGGGTCCAAGCACATGCATCCAAGCACCCCATCAAAACCACGATGGGAAAAACCATAATGTGGAAGGGATAACTGTACAGAGGGCTTGGGAGAGGAAGTAGGAAGAGAGACGAGCCCCCAAATTCCTTATTACTTCAACCAGAATACAGTCTCAGACTCTTACTAACTGTGTAACCATGGGAAAATCCCTTAATCTTTCCAAGCCTTGAGATTCTAATCTGTAAAATGAGGGGAGAGGTAGATTCAATGACCTCTATGGTCCCTTCTTGCTATGATCCTACAATCAAATTTGTTTTAGATGCTAATTACCTCCCCTTTATGATGTTCTTATTGTTTTTCATCTATTTTGTGGGAAATAGGGAAGAGAAAGCAGTTGAGACCAGGAAGTTTTCACTTACTACTCACAGTTTATATACATACATGCTCAAATACATATAAATGCACATACATATAGACATATCTCAGAGATGTGGGTTTGGTTCCAGACCACCACAATAAAGCAAATATTGCAATAAAGAAAGTCACACCGATTTTTTTGGTTTCCTGGGGTATATAAAACTTACATTTACATTATACTGTAGTCTATTAAGTGTGCAATCGTTTAAAATTACATTAAAAATAATGTACATACTTTAGTTAAAAAAAATACTTAGTTGCTAAAAAAAGGTAACCTTTATCTGAGTCTTCAGTCAATGGTAATCTTTTTGCTGGTGGAGGGTCTTGCCTCATTGTTGACAGCTGCTGACTGATCAGGGTAAGGATTGCGGAAGACTGGGGTGACTGTGTCAGTTTCTTAAAATAAGACAACAGTGAAGTTTGCCACTTTGATTGACTTTTCCTTTCACAAAAGATTTCTCTGTAACATGTGATGCAGTTTGATAGCAATTTATCCACAGTAAAACTTCTTTCAAAATTGGAGCTAATCCTCTCAAACCTTACTGCTGCTTTATCAACTTAGTTTATGTAATATTCATTGGTACCGTTGTGTTTCAAGGAGTTGGAAAGCCCAGGGAAAGGGAGAGAGTCAGGGGAACAGTCAGTCAGTCAGTAAAGCAGTAAGAGCACACACAATATTTATTGATTAAGTTTGCCATCTTCTATAGGTGTGATTCTTGGAAATCCCAAACAATTACAATAGCAACATCACTGATTACAAATCGCCCTAACAGATATAATAATGATGAAAAAGTTAGAAATATTGTGAGAATTACCAAAATGAGAAGCAGAGAGATGATGGGAGCACATGATGTTGGAAAAAATATTGCCACTAGACTTGTTTGACACACAATTGTCACAAACCTTCAATTTGTAAAAACAAAACAAGACAAAAAACCTGCAATAACTGCAAAGTGCAATAAAGCAAAGCACAATAACATGAAGTAGGTCTCTATATGTTAACAATGATAATAGCTAGTATTTATATAGATCCTTAAGATTTTGCAAAAGTAATTTCCAAATATCTTATTTTATCCTCACAACAATGCTGGGAGATAGGTGTTATTATTCCCATTTTACAGATGAGGAAACAGAGGCAGACAGAAGTTAAATGACTTTTCCAAGGTCACACAACTGGCAAGCATCTGGGGCTGGATTTCAACTCATGTCCTACTAACTCCAGGTCCAGGGCACTGTGACACCTAACTTCCTGGAAAAGGTTAAGGGAAAGCTTCTTCAGTGCAGAATGGCTCCATCTGCCTCACTGCAACAAGACAACAACTAGGTCATTAATGATAATACCACATGTTTAATAAGTAGCTTGTTAGCAACTAGTCTCTGCTGGCAGATGACTATGAAATTAAGAGAAATTCCCAGAGATTAGTTAAGGAAGAGATGTGTCTGACTGTAGGCACACCAGCATTGGGGTTGTCCATGTCCTTCTTAGGCATATAATAGAAGGGATTCCTGCACTGGACCATCCAAGATCCCATGCTAATTCTGAGATTCTAAGATGTATTCTTTCGTAATCACATAGTTTCATAACTTGGTTCTCCTCTCCCTCAACCCAACAAACCAAAAATTTATGCTGGAATTTATGATTGCACAACTTCAGAAAGTTGAAGGCATCACGGGAAGAACATAGACCTAAATTCATATTCCACCTCTAGCCATGTGACTTTTAGTGAATCACTGAACTTCTCTATGCCTCAGTTTCCTCATTTGTAAAATGTATGGTTTGGACTAAATGACCCCTGAGGCAGAGGTATGTTGAAGATAGCTCAAACCAGTTTCCAAGAATCAATTTCAAATGAATCACTTTTTAAATTTTGAAGTCATCAGCTATAAATTAAGGTTTGATTTAGTGTTTTGTTGGTTTCTAGGCTTAAGAAAGTGATGGAGATAATGCAGAATTAACTTTAAAATGTGTTATGCATTTTTTTGGAGAGTTGGTTGTTAAACATTTTCTAGCACATCCCTACTTTATGACCTGACCTTCAGGTCAAAGTCTATGATCCTTCAAAATGTTACTGTCTAGTTTAACAACAGTGAGACAGACAGACTGGAAGGGATAATTTCTTCACCTCTTCTTACTGAGTTGCAAATCTAAATCCCTGCTATTTTGCTCCCAAATCATTAACTGCTGATTCATAGTTGCTAGCAAATGAAAACTGCTATATGCCATGGAAAGATGAAGCTACTTCTGAAGCAAAACCAATCCTTCATCTTCCCATTGCTTTGCTTTTCTCACTCCATCTCTAAAAATCTGCTGACACTTGTGTATGCAACCTCCCACCTTTTTGTGTCCCTGACGAGCCGTGCTGGCTAATACCATTTTTCAAAAGGTGCAAGAAATCAGTGTCCCACTTACCAGGAAATACAACTTTTGAGGAAGGCAAAATCTCTCATTTCTTGCTTTCTTTAAAAAAAAAATGTGAAGAGCTTAAAAGTGAGGTGGGTGGGGGAATATCACTATCTGGTCATTCTTCAATTCTTGATGTTCTATATTCTTATATTGTCCTATCTGCTTCTAATATAAACACTAGTAGTATAGAACAGAGCCATAGATTATCCCCATACTTCAGGTAACCCCCAAATTGCTATTGGATATGTATTGTGATTTTGCCTTGAAAATTATTTTTCCTCAAGCCCATAATAAAATTAATATATATTCTCTCATTAATTTACATCTCTTTCAATTAGACAGGGGAAGGATGTTATCTGTCATAAAATGTAACCTTTAACTTGGTTGGTTAAGTGATCTGAGAGCTCCTTGGGGGTGGGGGGTTAATACCTTCCAGCCCCAATCTCTACCTTTGTACATAAGCAGACCTTTAATAATTAATCCCTGTCTCAGAAGAACGGTTCTATCACCCTGGATTGGATCTACGTGAGGTTGTGAAGTAATCCCGGTACACAAACAAGGAGACTCTTACTCTTCGAAAATTTTGAGTGACTTCTGACCAGCAGTCATTTATAGGAAGTATTCACAGATGCCCATATTTTCTCACCTCACTGTAAACGAATGGATGAATGAATAAATGATTGGATGAATGGATGAGAAAGCATGTATTGAACATTTACTATTTGTGAGGTGCTAAGTGTTAGGGATAGTACAAAAACAATCCATAGTATGGAAATAGCCAAGAAATATGGTAGAGACCTGGTTCCAGGCCAGATGAGGAGAAAGCTCACCTGTTAGAACCCAAGTCCAAGAGCAGAGGCTAGATTCTGGTGAGAAGGGGTCGAAAGATTGACTCGAGTGTTAAGGTGAAAAAGTTTGGACATGGCTAGGAGCAAATAGAGGTACTCATTATAGGGGCATTGCTTATAAATTGTTGCAATGTATATTTTTTATTAATTTGCATAAACTTAGGTGATATGAATACATGAAAGACCTGTATAAAACAGACCCACTATACTCTATAAAATACTATATCCAATATACTCCACAAAAAACCACGCTTACCATGCAAATGCAGTCACAGAAGTGATGGCTTCAGATGCATTCATGCCTCCTGTGGTTTGGTATGTACAGTTATCTCTTCTGCATCGCAACTTTCCCTGTCATATTTTTGATATATCACTTGGGGCATAAAAAATTAAATGGGAATTTTGTAGGAGTTTTCCAGAAGCCTTAGACAACATGTGAAGGCCAGTAAATGACACAGAAAATGTTTAGAAACTAGGAAATGTGTAATATATATGTATAGTGTTGTATAATATCAACATATTTTATCTTTTAATACTATAATAATTCTAGTATGGAGGTAGGGCCAAAAAATTTTACATGGATTTTCCAGATCATGGGGGCACCCATCCCACTAACTCACTAGTGATGAGAAAGGAATAACTGTACTCTTATCAGAAGCAGCATGGGGAATTTCCACTGTGGGGAATTCACTCCCCCAAAGCAATGGCAACCTGTCCATGTCTTAGTAGAAAAATTTTTGATACTCAATTTTTTTTATCCTTCCCCAAATCTGTGATTTTATGAGTTGCCTGGGGCACATAGAGACTAAATTATTTTTCCAGGGTTACAAGAAGCAGTCTGGTGTTGAGAAAGAATGCTATACTTTGAGTCAGCAGGATCTGATTTTGACATTTAACCAGTGATGTGACCATGGACAGTTATTTAACCATTCTGTGCCTTGGTTTCCTCCTTTTTAACATTGGAATAATAATATCACCTATATCAGGATTTCTGTGAGGATCAATGCTTTGCAAACCTTTAAGTGTTATACAAATTATAGCTATTAATATTGATATAAATGTTTATTGTATATTATGCAATATAATTGAATTACATATTATACAATTATATATAACATATACATATAATAATACTGCATAATATTAATATGATATTATTGATAGCTAATAATATTAGTAATTGTAAAAGGCAGAATTCGACCCACATCTTCCTAACTCCAGGATGGTATGCTTGAATAGTATACAATTTTCCATGGTATCACCTCCCTCATATTTATATACCTATGTCACAAATCAGCATATCATCATAAATATTCATTACCTTCTCAAAAAAAATAAGTTAGTAAAAGATAAACTCAATAACAGTATGCCAGTATATGTGTAAATGAAGTTCAGAATCCCTGGAATATATCATGCTAAAATGATCAAGAATCTTAGAGGTCACAAAGAACAATCCCCTCATTTTATAGAGGAAGAAGCCACAACCTGGAGAAGGAAAGTGACTGTTCCAAGGTCACAGAATCACATAAGTGAGCATTGGCAAGGTCTGCTCTGTGTGCAGAAGATTGTGGGTTGATTTGCTCGTGTTTAGTACTCAGGAACCCTGAAGAGCAACACATTACAAAATATTAGGCAGTTGGACAAACGTGTTAAATGACAAAACACATTCTAGCTAATAACAAACACTTCCAAGTTCTATTAAACAGACCTATATGTACTCCATGAAGGTCATGCTGACCATGCACATGCAATCATAAGAGCAATGGCGTGGGATATACCCTTTTCATCAGTAGCTCACATTGAAGGTATTTACCCTATGCTAGAGGAACAGGGTATCAGAGGCATCTCTGTATTCTTCATCTGTAAAATAATAATTTCATATATATATAACGTATATATAGATGTGTACATATACACAATAATAATTGTAGTACTTAGTTCCCAGGGTTGTTGACAGCAACAAATGAGATAACATATATATATACTCACATATATACATGCACACACACATATACAAGTGTGTATATACATACATATAATATGTTTGTGTATAAGTATATATAGACATACAGATGTATGTAAGTATATATGTGTGTGTGTGTGTGTGTGTGTGTGTGTGTGTGTATAAGTAAACCTTAAAGATCTATATAAATTCTACTGTTATTGCTGTGGCTGTTCATTCTTTGTTTCTGAAGAGGACAAATGGCATCCTGGATGCTGTCTTGACTTGCGTGTGACTTGGTTTGAGAGTTATGCCAAGTCATCAGCCTCATTGCCTCTTCCTAAGTCATTGACATCCAGGGAAGTCCAGAAATCAAATCCTGCCTGTGCCTCACACTGGCTCTGTGATGGTGTTACCCAACCTCTCAGTGCCTAAGGTTATCCTCCAAGATTAATAATGGTTATTGTGTAGCACTAAATGGAAGGAGTTCCAACCCAGAGAGGTCATTTCAACAATGAAATTGCAGGTTCAGCATACACATATCCATAAAATTATTATTACCTTCATTATCATCACCCTTATCATTGTTTTAGTTAGTTCTCTTATTACGGTTGATTATCGTTAGTAAGCACTGAATTAATGCTTCTTGACTTTTCTACTCTAGTGCTAGTGATCTGACTTTTCTTCTTGGCTCAGCTTAGCTGAGATCATTCAGCAAATTTAGTGACTGATTACACAACCAGGACTGGATGAAATGGAAAATTCCCCTTGTTTCTTGTCTGCGATCCCCTCTTCAAAGAGCCTGTTGTATAAGTTTGCTTCCCTCTTTCTGGATCAACCCATCTGGGTTTGGCCCAGTGGGAACTGTATTCTATCTCTGTGTACCTGTGTAGGGGCCCCACTCGTCTGTGTCTGTGAGGGAGTAGCAGGTAGGACATGGGACTAAAATTGACTATATTGTTAGCGGAAGCTTTTGTTTGATGAGAACTGGTTCCTAACCAAGCTTCCTCCATAGATCCTGTACTAGAATGTGACTCTGGGGCTCCCCCTGTCTCTATCCCCTGGGAATAACACCCAGGGAAGAATCTGACTTAATAGAGAGAGCTAGCTTGAGCTCTCACATTTGATAGAAATAGTCCATAAAGCAGATAATCTAAAGCTAACATACTAAGTAAAGCATGATATAGCACATATCTTTTGTAATGTTCACTAAGTAAATCCCTCAAAAACTCCATATTTCTTTTGTCTTTGTACCAAAAATGGCTAAATCAAGGTCTGTCATCACTAGTTCTCACCAACGTCTCATTAGGAAAAAAAGAAATCAAATCACAGAAATGCATCTTGGCCCCTAAAATCACAAAAGTGGCATCTTAACAGCCAAAGTGGAGTAAGCTTAAAGAACTATCCAAGTTATCTAATCAGTTTATACAACTTGGGAGGGGGGGGAAAGTAAAACAATTTTTAAAATTTTGATTTTATCTAATTACTTAGATCAGTCATTACTTCAAACTGTTGATTTTTCCTGCAGACACATATACAATTCTTTTTTTTTTTTTTAACAAGGAGCAATGGGTAGAAGAGGCAAGGTAAAAAATTTAATAATAGCTAATAGTAATAGCTTGCGTGTATAGATAGTACTTTGAGGTGTGCAAAGCACTTTATAATCTTCTCATGTAATCCTCACAGCAACCCTGCTAGGAAGATGGGTTTTTTTCTTCCATTTTACAGATAAGGAAACTGAGGCAGACATTGGTTAAGTGACTTTATCCTGAGTGACTCAGCTAGTGCCTGAAAGTGGAATTGAACTGAGATCTTCCTCATTCCAGGACCAACAATACATCCATTGTGCCATTTAAGAATTAGAGCTATTCAAAAATGGAATGGACTTGTGTTACCTTAGAGGAGTCTTCTACATAAGATGGAAAACCATTTGTCAGGGATGTTTGAGAGGACATTCTTATTCCGGCATAGGCATAGGTTATTCTTGATGGCCTTGGAGATTCCTTTCAACTCTGAGATTCTGTGTTGAAACAGAAGACAATCCCCAATGAACATGATCTGCCAACACTCTGGGGAACTTAGAAAAATAAGAGGCTAGGTATTTCTATAACTGTCTGCCTTTATTATATTTAAATAGGGTTTTCTGTTTTCTTTTGCCTGGAGGAAAGTATGTTCGAAAATGAAATTAAGGCGATAGCAGAGGATTAAGCTCCGTTATCCTTGAGCACAGTTTGACACATCATCGTACTAGGCCAAAATAAGCCAGCCTCAGGCTGTTTGGAGGGTCTGCTCTTAGCACTTCTCCGGATACAAACTATGACTGTCATGAAGCTATTTATATCCTTATCTATTTTTCTTTCCTGTACCCTTCCTTTACCAGTCCAGAGACCATTTTCTGCAGGAATGCTTTGCTGGTCCATCCAGTTACTAAAGGCTTTCTCTTTCAGACGTCTTCACCTACTTTTTATATATCTTGTAGAAAGTTATTCACGTATGGTCTCCTCCATTAGAATATGAGCTCCCTGTTGTCAGAGAATATATTTCAACCTCTGTATCCCCAGTACTTAGCACAGGGCTTGGCATGTAGGAACAATTTAATGGATGCTTGTTGACCAGTTAACGAGATTTTCTCTCCTACAGCCACCTACCTAGATATCAGATATGCAGGAATTCACATTCCACAGATACAGACAATATGATTTTGTTTCTTGAGTGTAATGCCAACTATACAGATGAATAAATGAAAGTTCAAAACCTCTTTATATGCAAAGGAAAAAAACAGCTATAGAAATCACATAGGAATTTTTCTATTTAGAAATGATAAGCTTTTAAACTTGAAGGTAAAATGAAGCAAAATCCTGGAAAAATACAGGAATTTTTTTAAATGGGAAACACTCAAGCAATAAATAATGAATAATGTTAAATAGAAGCTCAGTCAGTTTCTCAACATCAAAGACAAGAGAACCATCCCGATATTAAAAATGAATAGCGGCCTTTAAAATCTGCCTCATAGCCTGACAAACTAAGAAATGAGGTTTCTTTCTATTGTGTTAGGATAGCATGGAAGTCTAAGAATCTGAAACAGATCTGACAAGGGCCCTAAAACATAACTTTCACATATTATCATTGGAACTAAGTAAGTTTGAGAAGAGTCCATGACAAGAAATGAGATCCTGGATTTAATTAGAGAATTTCCCCCTAACCAGGTTCTGAGCTAGGAGGGGCATCCCAGGAGGTTTTGTAAACATGTGGCAAATATCGTATCTAAGCTAGACCAATTCAAATACAACAGTGAGTTCTGAGAATGTCATTAGATGGAGAAACTTATTGAATAAAAAATATTTTAAGAAAACACACCCTGATTGATGGAACTTGACTGACCAAACCCATCATTAAAGACAAATTGATCTCTGCTTCTTCCTGAAAAATCTTGGATCATCCTAACAATTTTTTCCCATGAATCAAAGACCAAACTGTCATCCAGGGATTTGTCCTGGCCAACTTCTTTTCATTGGGTTATGAGTGACCTGTTTCCCCTAAAGTCTAATTCCATTTGAGATTAATAGAATGAGCCAAGATTTATTGAGATGGCTGGCCAAAGGCTAGGAGATAGGGTCAAATGGGGGGATAGACCAAAAAGTCCTTGCAAAGAGTTCCCACTGGGACTAATGTTTGTGTCAGTGATCAAATTTTCTATGTTTCTATCTCCCCATCATAATTTTGAAGGATTTAGATATGTAGTTATATTTATCTCTTTCCTTATCTTGAAACTTGAGTTGAACAGCAAAGTTCTAGGAAGAGAAGAGGCCTATCATTATTATCTGAACTTTTCTAGGTTCACACAGACCTAAAATATGAGTAAAATTTAAACAAAGCAGTGGCATGATAAAAGGAGAGAAAGGGTAGAGTCTACCAAGTTTGTCTGTCCCCCAAATAATCTAGTTAATTAAACAATGGCACCTCATCAATTTAGTGGAATCATTAACAATGGTTAATGGCTGTACACCAAAAGAGAAAATTCAAACTAATTACTTTTTTCATTTACTCCCAGCAAATTTCCCATCCTTCTATTACAACTTACTTCAGTATCAAATTAGCTTTAACTTAAAAAACATCAAACCAACAGTAGAAAACAAAGATGATCTTCTTCTTTATCCACAGCACAATATATGATTAAAATAGTTATAATATAGTTATAGTGATCAAAATAGATGCCCAGCAATGACTTCTATTATATACCCTTTATTTCTCCACTAAGCAGGATAGATCAGATTTCACTAAGTGAATTAACAAGTTCCTCTAGAAGGATAAGAGCTCCCACATTAATAAAAAAAAGTCTGGATATATCTAAATTAAATGGAAGTCATATAATACTTAATATCATACATTCCTTTTGGACCTCTGTTCCTCAAGCCACTGTTTTGCAATGGATTGAAAACTGAACAAAGTCATCACTTTTCTAGTGCCTTACAATTATTGCCAACTAATCATCTCAGAGTTTAGTCAGGAAAGCATAAAAATAATTGAATCCTCACAAATACACTTTGCTTTGGGAAAGCAATAGCCTTCTTATGAGAAAAGGTTCATTAATCTCATATTATTCCAGTTTGTGTAGAAGAGTCAAAATTTACCTAATAAAAGAACCCAAGTCAGAACTCCAAAAAGTTTGCATTTTTAAAAATATCTAATATTTTAAATTTTCTTCAATTACATGTTAAAACAATTTTTAACATTTTTTTAAAGTTTTACATTCCAAATTCTATCCCTCCTTCACTCCCTCCTCCTTGAGACAGTAAACAATCAGATGTAGGTTAGACATGTTCAATTATGCAAAACATTTTCATATTAATCATTTTGCACAAGAAGACTTGAATGAAAAAAGCAAAAATAGAATGCTTCAGTCTGTATTCAGATATTAGTTCTTTCTCTGGAGGTGGATAGTATATTTCATTATTAATCCTTTGGGATGGTCTTAGGTCACTGAATTACTGAGAAACAGCTAAGTCATTCACAGTTATTTATCATATGATGTTGCTGGTACTGTGTGCAATGTTCTCCTGGTTCTACTCACTTAACTTTGCATCAGTTCATGTAAATCTTTCCAGGTTCTTCTGAAATCATCCTGCTTATCATTTCTTATAGCACAATAATGCTCTATCAAAATTATCTACCACAGCTTGGTTAGCCATTCCCCAGTTGATGGGCATCCCTTCTATTTCCAATTCTTAACCACCTCAAAAAGGACTGCTATAAATAATTCTGCACAAACAGGTCCTTTTCAATATGTTTAAGTCTTTAGTAGAGTGTAAAACCTGATATAGAGACTACTGTCATTTTTATCTGTATCCCCAGGACCTTGTAGTGTTCCTGATGCATGGTAGGTGCTTAACAAATGATTATTGAATTGAATTAAGCAAAAGCTCCTTCCCTCAGGAATTAATCAGTTACGTAACTTTGGGACAAAGGAAGTCACGTTGACAAAGATTTATAACTTGCCAAATTGGTGGCCAGCACAATATATAGAATGTGTGTAACCAGAAAGGTAGAGGTAGGAGGAGGCCTTTGTAGCTTCCTGACAAGAAAAGGCTCAGTCTTTCTTAAAGTCTTCTCCTTGCCTCATCTATCCCTGAGGATTAGCACGGAACCTTATGCTTAATAAGTATTTGATTTAAATTGAATTGAATTTGAAATATAGTACTAGTTATTATCTAACACCTGGTAAGAGATATGAACTGAGGAGAGTGCAAATGGGCTAAACCAAGTTATGGGTAACCAATAGGCCTCAAACCCCTCAGAGAATTAGGGAGATGTCTACCCCAAGCATATGAAGACTTTCCCCAGAAGAATGAGTAGATGAGAAGCCAGTGCTGTGGAACATTTAAGGTTGATCAGATGTTGAAGATGTCAAGGTCTTCTACTATATCACAGGCTGTTGATGGACATTCAAATTTTTGGATTGCTGCTGAACTTCGATGACTTTGGAAGAGAGAGTGAGGCTGACAACTCTGTGTAACTGCATCACTTCAATTCAACAGCAAGCCAAGACATCACCCTGAGATGTCACTGGTCCTTTTTCTGAGGGGGGGAACAAAGAACAAACAGCAATCCCTTTGAAGAAAGAGACCAGTTCTGCTTTTGCCTTTGGGTCCCCCAATGTCTAGCATATAATGTTAATAAATGATTAACTAAATGAAACTGTAGCAGGCAATCTCCAAATGAATATAGCTAATCCATTTTGCTCAGTGTTTGTAGGTTACTCTCAGCCTATGTTGTCAAGAAGGAAGTTATTTCCATAGAAAAAGGATCACAAAGACTTTGGAGTGGACCACATAAACATAAAGAAGAAACAGATGTAGACCATACCATGCAAACCATTAAGCTATAACAAGGGCAATCAAGAAAGTAAGTGCAAAGTAGAGATAGCAGGAGAAGTTTGTGCAGAAGACTGCTGTGTCCACACTGCCCCTTGGAGGAAAGGACCCATGAATAAACAATGAAGGTCTGGAGCATCATAGGAGGGTACATGTAACATGTAATGTGGTACCAAGGCATAGAAAAGAGAATATAACCAAGATATAATGATAACTTTAACACATATCTCTTTAAGGGGTTTCAATAATTTTTAAGAATATAAAGAGATCTCAGAAGAGAAAGTTTAAGAACCACTGACCTAGAAGAAGTATATATGAAGTACATAATAATCCAAAATCTTCTCAGCTTTGCCTTGGTGGTGGGGAGGCAAGGGGATAAAAGATTCATGATATGATTATATATGTTTCAGGTCTATTCAGTACCAGCTGATCAACACTATCTCTCTCATCTTCTATCTCCCTGAGTCAATGTCCAGATGTCTTCAGATGAGGGCCACAGATTTACCATATACAGAGAAGAGGATTAAATATATTCCATCAGACCATCACTTCTATAGATGTCTGCTTCTTCTACATCTGCTCCTATCAGATTTTTCAGAGGTTGCCTGGATCTACAGGCTCCTGTCATCACCAGGATGAGAATAACAGATGGATATTTTTGCAGACTCATTACAGGCAGTCTTAAGTCTTATGTCTAGAAAGCAGTAATGCCTCTAGCTACATATATCAATGGACCAGTGGTTATAGGATTGTATAGGTCATAGATTTAGAGCTGGAGAAGCATGAGAGATCATTGAGCCTAATTCTTTTATTTTCTAGGTAAGGAAACTGAAGCCCAGAGAGTTCATGAGATCATATATGTAGAGCTGCGGTGTATAAGGTATTTAAGGAGGACTAGCACCTCTGGATATGAGGGCTTGCTGAGCACTTTTCAGGGTTGCTCATCCACTTGTAGTGTCCACTTGTCCCTCAATTCTCACCTATGACTCCAAAAAGCTATAACATGCACAATGGCTACAACTCAGTAAAATCATCTTTGCAGATGGGCTAAATAAGACTGGGGGTAACCAACAGGCTTCAAACCCAGTGGTGAGTGACAAGGATGTCTACCCCAAGCAGTGAAATGGAGTGGGCAGATGAGAACAATTTGTTCCAATGGCCATAGCAGCTAAAGTAGGCACTGACCTTGTTCAGACCGTATAGACACGAAGTTAAATCCACTGCATCCCAGACCATCACCAGTTGTCTTGACTTGTGTCCTGTCACTGGACATCAATGCCTCTGGAAGAGAGAGTGAGGTTGATGACAATGCAATTCTGCCTCATTTAAACCCAGTTCAAGAGGGAGTCAAGATTTCCCCCTCATGATGTCATTGGTTCTTTTTGAAAATGAAGGATGAACAGCCAAAGACAGTATCTAGAGCTAGAAGGGATTTCAGAATCCATGTAATCTAATCCCCTCATTTTACACGAGAAACCTGAGACAGAGAATGTAAGTGACTTGTCCAAAGTCACACATTAGTGTAAGAACTAGGATATGACCCTGAGTCCTCTGACTTCAGAGTCTCATTGAATCATGTTCATTCTAAGTCACCATTATGGGTTTAGGATTGCTGACTTCACTCTTTCCTTGAACTCCCTCACACTTTGTTGTCATTCTTTGATCCCATTTCATTACCATGACACTACCCGAATCTTTATGTGCCTTAAGCAAATCCCTGCCCCTCTGTGCCTCAGTCTCTTCCCTATCATTTGAGAGTTTTGAAGTCGACAACATTCAAGCTCCTTTCCAGGCATTCTATGATTCTCTACTTCCTGACCCTTCCTTCTACCATGGAGGTGGGAGACAAGCCAATGGTTTTCAAGGCTGACAAAGCACTTTGCAATTTTCATCTGAAAGTCATTGTTTAAAGGAAAGACTTATTACATTTATATTAAAAACACACAGATGGGGAAATTATAGCTAATGGCATGACTTACCACATTCCCCATGAAAGTTAAACCAGGGCAAATTGCTTTCCCTGTAGATGGTAAATTCACTTACAAATATCCGGCATACCTTGTTAATCCATTACAGGTTTCCAGTGTAATACAGAGCTGTCTACAATTTGCAAAACAAAAGGGTTGGCTGCAAAGAAAATGAAGGAAAAACAAAGGGCTGCATTTCATTGTTACATGGAAAAAACCATTAAGCCCAAACTCAATTTAAACAAGTTACCGCTGGACAGTGTGGTTTGTGTGTGATTATAAGTTCTGGGAACCCATAATGAGATAAATAAAAGGAAAATTAAACATTATACTGGAAAATGGAGTCAGAGAATTGAATTCATTTGTCAACTGAAGGGGAAATGGAATCTAAAGACATTTAAAGATATGTGGTTTTTGTGCAAGGAGGTTGGGAGGTAACTGTTCCAGGTAAACAAGTTAGTTATTTGCAGCTACAGCTTCAGTGTGATAATTGTAAATAGACATATATTAAATAACATTATATCTCAATAATGCTGATGGTTATTAGAACTGTATCCCTTTGTTATGTTAAGATAGAATTCAATGGAGTTTCTGGATATAAATAGACTGTCTATGTACCATAGTTATGACTTCCCAGACCAAAAGAGCGTTCCTAGACACTGGTTACTTATGTGTTTTCTCCCCCTATTAGAATGTAAACTGCTGGACAGAGAGACTATCTCTCTTGTATTTGTGTCATAATATAATACCTAGTTGTAAAAAACCCTTGATTATCACTTTTGACAGAGAAAGAGAGAGAAAAAGATACACACATACACACACACACACATATACACACACACACACACATACACACATAAACACCTATGTATCCATTTCCAGTCATCCTGATGAATATCTGGTCACTGGATCCAGATGGCTCAGGAGGAGAAAGTGAGGCTGATGACCTTGTATAGCCCTCCCTCACTCAAAACAAAGTCAAGAGCAAGTCATGTCATCATTTCTCTGATGTCATGGTCTTTGAAAACCAAGGACAAACACAACACAACAGTATATACACATACTAATATATGATACACATATTGTTGCTGTTTGGTAGTTTCAGTCATATACAACTCTTGGGATCCCATTTGGGGTTTTCTAGACAAAGATAATGGAGTAGTTTGCCATTTCCTTCTCCAGCTCATCTTACAGATTAAAAACTGAGGTAAAGAAGGTTGAGTGACTTGTCTGAAGTCACAAAGCTAGTGAATGTAGGAGACCAGACTTAAACTCAGGAAGATGAATCCTCCTAGTTTCAGGGCCAGCACACCATCCACTGTGCTGTCCATGATAATACACATACAAACTTATATGTGTGTGTATGTGTGTATACATATACATATGCACACACATATGTGTATATTATATGTACATATTTTATTTATAGAATAGGCAATTAGTATTCAAACTTAGGTCCCAGGACTATACTACCAGGTCCCTATGATTTCCCATCCTGTGAGTACTCCTAATAACCATCATTTTTAGCTAACAATTTGCTCCCTTCTCCTGCTTTTCTTTTTTCTACTGCTTCCACCAGTAGCCTCTCTCTCTCTAGTCGTCAGTCTTAACATCACAGACTTCTTCATTACAGTTTCCCAGCATCCAACCCTGAAAGATTCTTCCATCCCCATGATCCAGCAGCCATTCTCACCCTGGAAGATCCCTCTGTCCTGGATCCTCTTCTTTTGAGTGGTTAGTGTCTCCTGGAACTTCTATTTTAAAGGAAAGGACCAGGCAAGAAATGTTCAGTCCTTCTTTCCCCTCTGAGCTCTGATCTCTACAGTCTAGAAAATTCCTTTGCCCGTGTGGCCCCTTCTTCTAATTCATCAACAATTCTAGGAACCTCCATTCTAAATGAAGTACCCAAGTCAGTCTTTTCAGCTTGGTTTTATGTGCTGTTTCCCCCCACCCCTTAGAATGTTTGCTCCTTGAGGGCAGTATCTTTCTTTATGCTTATATTTGGATCCCTTGTGCTTAGCAGAGATCCTAGAATACAGTATACACTTAATAAATGCTTGTTTACCAGACTCTGAATCTAAAATTCCCATAGCTATACTAGGAAATTGGGCGCTGGCAATGAGCTGTTGCTCAAGACTGGGTAGACAGAGCCTTTTCACCAAGAAAGGGGATGGGCAAGAGGCTCAGGAATTTGGTTCACTAATCTCTTTTGTCTTGAAGTTGTGGCAGTAAACTGACAATGTGACCTGAATGGGTTACAATCACTATGGAAACTGTCTGCAATGACTTGGGACCTCAAGCTTGATTTATTAGCACCCACCTAAGAGGGCCCTCTGTGTCATTCCCCTCCGTCTAGGTTTTGATCAAGGAAAAGACAGCTGACATGTAGGTTAAACAAGGGGACAAATTTTAGAAGACAAGTTAAAGAGATAAATTAGACAAAGTTTTAGTTGCCCAGAAGAAAAGCATAATCTTTGTAAGGACTAGCTGCTATTATTATAAAAGTCCCATTAACTTTCTGGAAAGCAGCTGTCTCCTTTGTTGATAGACTTGAATTTAATTTTAGAGATAATTAGACCTCAGAGTTAGAGCTGGAAGGAACTTTAGAGGTCGTCCAAACCCCTCATTTTCTAGGTGAGAAACTGAGGTCCAGAGAAATTGTGATTTGCCCAAGATCACACAAGTATCAGTGGCAAAGCCAGGACTGGAATCCCAGGACCCCTGACTCCAAGCTGCTGCTTATATAATGCTGGAAGACTTACAAAGAATTTTACATATAGAATCTCATTTGATGCTCATAACACTGACAGGTACTTTTAATCTCTCCATTTTGTTGAGGAGGAACCTGGGGGGTGGGGAGAAACAGATAGAGACAGAAAGACAGAGAGAGAGAAAGAAAGAGAAGGGAGAGGTGAGAGAGAGAGATGAGAGAGAAGAGGAGAGGAGAGGAGAGGAGAGGAGAGGAGAGGAGAGGAGAGGAGAGGAGAGGAGAGGAGAGGAGAGGAGAGGAGAAGAGGGAAGGAGGGAGGGAGGGAGGGGGAGAGAGAGAGATGAGAGAGGAGAGGAAAGGAGAGAGGGAGAGGAAGGGAGGGAAGGAGGGGGGGAGAGAGAGAGACAGAGAGAGAGACAGAGAGAGACAGAGAGACAGAGACTGAGAGAGAGACAGAGACAGAGAGACAGAGAGAGACAGAGACAGTCAGAGACAGACAGAGAGACAGAGAGAGAGAGAGAGAGAGAGAGAGAGAGAGAGAGAGAGAGAGAGAGAGAGAGAGAGAGCAGAGAGAGAGAGAGAGAAAGCGTCTTGCCTAGAGCAGCTAGATGGTTCAGTGGATAGAGTGCCAGGCTTGGAGTCAGGAATACTAATCTTCCTGAGTTCAAAGCTGGCCTCAGACACTTAGTTTTCCCTGGACAACTCACTTAAACCCTGTTTGCCTCAGTTTCCTCATCTGTAAAATGAACTGGAGAAGGAAATGGCAAATCACTCCAGTATCTTTGCCAAGAAAACCCCAGATGAGGTCACAGAGTCAGACAGAAGTTTCAGTGATGAACAATATTCAATGATGAACAGGTTACAAGTATGTGTTTAGGGTTAAAGTTCTTATTGTAATTAATGTTGAGAATTGCTTTCTAATTTTCACATCAACCAATTCAGTGACTCATCTCCAATGGAGTCTACTTTATATGAAAATGGACATTTTCAAAAGACTTCAAATCCCTTACTTCATTGCAATGCCATTGTGAAGTCATATGGCATTCCAAGATGTGTTTGAGAGAGTCAACATTTCAGTTGCTGGACTGCTGCCTACTGTCAGACTTCCCGCATGTGGGCTACTGGCCTGCCTGGTCTCACATATGGATGCTGCCAGTCTCAATCTCACTACATTTTATTTTATTGGAAGACGTTTTTTAAAAATTTCACCATAATTAGCTCTATAATTACAGTTCTGATATTGAAATAGGTATCTCTGAAGTATAAGGGGAAAAAAAGGTTTTTTGAAACCATGAATAAAACAAAATATTTTTAACGGTCAAAACAAAATAAGTATTTTTTGATCTTCATAATTATTTGATTCTGATTATTATAGATAATATTTGAAGCATAGCAAAGGGAGTTGTGTGTCCACCGAAGGCATTTACCTCTGGTGTGGAAAATGCTATATACAAAACCCAAAAGGAATAGGGATTCTCTAGAGGGTGGTTGTTGTTGCTGAGCATTTTATCAGTCATGTACAACTCTTAGTTTTAGGGTTTCCTTGGCAAAGATATTAGAGTGGTTTGCCATTTCCTTTTTGATTCATTTTACAGATGAAAAAACTGAGGCAAATAGGGCTAAGTGACTTACCCAGGGTCACACAGCTAGTGCATGTTTGAGGCTGGATTTGAACTGAGGTACCTCAGATTCCAGGGCTGATGTTGTATCTGCTACACCACCTAGCTGCCCAAGAGTACAACGGTGATCTGTGAAAGGATAATTTTAATGGAGCTAAGGTAGCACAGTGGATAGAAAGTCAGGAAAACCTGGGCTCAAATTCTTATGAAAATTAATAAATTTCCCCAAGTCTCAATTTCCTCAAGTGGAAAATGGTGATAATATCTGCAGAATCTATTACACATAGCTGCTGTAAGACTCAAATGAGATGATATAGATGAAGAACATTGCAAAGTTTAAAATGCTCAGTACAGTGTATGGTGCTTAATAAATGTATATAGATTGACTGACTGGTGACACAAAATCATTTGCAATTATTAGAGCAGTAGAGACAGAATCCAGAATACCAAGTGAAGAGATTCAGGAGTGATTGGGAAATAAGAAAGAGGAAGCACTAAATAAAGCCTACTCTTTTTAAGAGTTTTGCAATAAATGGGGAAGTAAGACAAACCATGATAGCTAGGGGAGCAGGGTAGAAGAATAAAAGCTTTTAGAATAAATAAGAATATAATATTAATGGCATGATATTCATATAATTAATAGAACAATAATATAACAAAAATATAAGTTTTGCTTTTATAATGCTAACAAAACCCATGATTATTTTATCACATTACATTATTTTCCTTAATAGGGAGAGAATATAATATTGAATGTGCATGTAGGTGGCTCAGTGGATAAAGCAATTAGTCTGGGATAAGAACAATCTGAGTTCAAATCCAGCCTCAGAAATTTATTAACCATGTGATCTGGGCAAGCCACCTAACACTATTTGCCTCAGTTTCCTCATTTGTAAAATGAGCTGGAAAAGGAAATAGCAAACCACTCTAGTATCTTTGCCAAGAAAACCCTAAATGGGGTCACAAAGGGCTGGACATGACTGAAACCACTGAATAAGAATCCCATACTGAAAGTAAATTTAATAACATTATTTATATTATTTATTATAATTATAATTATTTATATTATTTATTGTAATAAAGATATTGTTATGTATAAATAAAGATAAATATAATATTTATATAGAAAACACATTTTGAGTCAATTGAGAGATAACATGGCATATTGGTCTACCATTCTGAACTTTTAGAGTCGGAAGGCCTGGTCACAATTCCAGTCAAGCTCCAACATTTACTCCATGATCTTAAATAACTTACTTATTCTCTCTGATTGTCAGATTCTTCTTTATTAAAATGGGTGAAATACATACTTTCAGTATTTATCTTGCAGAATTATAGTGAGAAAAGCACATTGTAAATATTTGATATCATAGAACTCATTACCAACATGGAAAGCCTTGCACCAGGGCAGATGAGCACCTCCTCTGTTACTTGTACAATTAGAAAGGGGCATGGAGTTTGGGGTGTGAGGGGGAGGAAATGCAGCAGCCAGTTGGGGCCATGGAGGCTGATCTTGGAGTCAGGAAGATCAGGTTAGAATTCTAATTCAGATACTTTATTAACTATGTGATCCAGGATACTTACTCTTTTTCTGTCTCAGCTTCCAATATGGAAAATAAAAATAATAAGAGCTCCTGTATAATATAGTTGTTGCAAGAACAAAATGAAATAACATATTCAAAGGCTTTTAACTCATAAAGTGCTATATAAGAACTTATTACTCTCATCAATATCATTATTATTGTTAAAAGTCAAGTAACTTGCTCTTGGTCACATAGCTAGGTGTCATAGGAGGACTTTTTTTTAAACCCAGTTCTATAGCCAAGTGGAGCAGTAGACAGAATGGTGGGCCTGGAGTGAGAAAGACTGGAATTAAAATCTGGCCTGACACTTACTAGCGGTGTGACCTTGGGCAAGTCACTCAACCTTTATTTCCCTTAGTTTCTTCAGCTATAAAATGGAAACAATAACAGCACATACTTCACAGAGGGTGAGGGTCAAATGGGATGTTGGTCGAGCATTTAGCACAATGTCTAGCATATTATAGGTGCTTAATAAATGCTTCTTCCCTTCCCTTGATCCATTCTTCCCCTCTTCCTGACTCTCAAATAGGCCTCTTTACACTATTTAATATTACCTCTCTAGGATATTATATAAATGTGAGTTATTTAAGAGTATGTTCTAAGAGAAATGAAAATTCACATTTATATTTGTTGCTGTTAAGTTACTTTTCAGTCACATCTAGCTTTCAATGACCCTATTTGGAGTTTTTGACAGAGATATTGGAGTGGTTTGCCAATTCTTTCTCCAATTCATTGAGAAACTGAGGCAAACAAGGTTAAGTGACTTGCCCAGGGTCACACAGTTAGTAAGCATCTGAGGCTAGATTTGAACTCAGAAGGAAGAGTCTTCCTGACTCTAGGCCCAGAGCACTACCCATTGTACAACCTCGCTGCCCCACATTTATACAGCAGTACATTAAGGATTTTAATGTGATTTGTTTGTTTTTTACCACAACTCAGGGAAGGAATAAGGCAAATATTATTTCTATTTTACATATAAGACGGGGGAGAAGTAACTTAGCCCTATTGATAGATTTAGCAGATATTGAGGGGCTCAGGTCAAAATAAAGAAGAACAGATCCATGTTTGTAGGGGCAACATAATAAGGAAGCGTACTAGAGAAAAAAATAACATCAAGTAGAATGAAAGTGACTTTGGACTCCTGGGGATAAAGTGTTATTGACAGCAAACAATAAATAGTATATTGGGGGCACTTGAGAAGTTCTCATGTTTCCTGCAGAAAAAAATTACTTCTAAAGGGGACAGAGAACAAAGAGAAAAGTCTGGGCCTCAAAACTTCTAAACACCATTTAATTCTTCCCTAGAAAGGAAGTCCGTTACTTGGGTGTGGGGAAAGGAGGGAATCCCCAACAAATACCCAGAATTTTCATATCAACAATTTCCCCTTTAACATATTGACTTGGTCATTTCCAGAAAAGCAAGATAATGATAGGTAGATTTTTACCTGAAATCCCCTTAAATATCCAGTTCTGTTGGTCATTTCTTCCTCAAAGTTCTTCCTGTTGCTTCATAGAAACACCCCAAATAGCCTAGGTGAAACTTGGAAATACTGAGCTGGTGACAAGAGAATCATTTCCATTAGTTGTAAGGAGTAATCGAATGAGGGTAATCTAAAAATTCATTCAAAGAACAATGAGATTATATAACGATGCTACTTCAAGTGAGAGTTGAGTTTTATAGTGGACAGCTAGATGGTACATGGAATACTGTGTGTGACTTTGAAATATGAATAGAGAAGTTCAAATTCTGCTTTTGATGCTTCCTAAATATAACTGCACACATTCTTTGACCCCTTAGCCTTAGTTTCCTCATGTGTAAAATGGTGATAATATTACAGGTGATAAGGATTAAGTGAGAGAGTAAATAATTATGCCTACCTTCAAGTACTATATACATGCAGTTATTATTTCCATATACATTATGTATAAAGATTCCATCTTAGAGTCAGAAAGAGTCATACAAGATCCATCTCTGAGATATTCTGACTCTGTGGCCTTGAACAAATCATTTAACCTTTGAGTGTCCTGGGAACGCTCAGCAATGATTTGTTAGAGGGAGTTTTGTTGCCACAAGTGACCTCTACAAATGAAATCATGGGTAAGGACAAACACATACAAACATAATATAGATGTACACATACACAAGATTGAAAACAATCCCTTACCTAAAGGAGCTTAGGTTCTATTTGGAGAGATGTGCTATTTGGAGAGCAGCAAACCTCAACTCAGTCCACCCACTTCTCAAAGAGGAAGAGGTATAGGAAAGTATATAGCATTTTACCTGGGATAGTAGCATGCTGCATCACTGTACATACAGACAATAAAAGAAAACTCATAAATATTTGCAAATACCTACAAAATAACCATTGGTATGTGTACAAATATTACACATGTACACACATACACACAATGTTCGTGTATGTCTATATACACAGGTCTATGGACATATATGCACATATGCGCAAATATAGTTTACTTCAGCTTCTCTCTGGTTACTGTGCCCCACAGACCTATGCTTGACCTTGTACTATTTAACATTTTAAAAAATAACACCATTAAATGCATAGATAAGATGCTCATCAAATTTGTAGATGACATAAAGCTAATATTCTGAATAACAACCTAGATTTCAAAAGATCTTGACAACCTGGAACCTTGGGTTAAATCTAATAAGATGAAATTCAATCAACTGAAATATAAAATCTTACATTTGAGGTGAAAAAAATATGCTTTGAAGATTAAGAAAAACAGCTAGAAAACAGTTTCTCTGAACACAGTTTGAGGTGTATTTTTGTGAATATTCACAGTATAATGACAATAAAAAGACTGATACAGTTCTAGGCTGCATTAAGTAACATCATGTACAGTCCCGGGAACTTGATATTATGACTGAGTGCACTATGGTCAGATCACTTCTGGAGCATAACATTTTCAGATAAGATTATATGTAAGCTGAAGAATGAACAGGACAGGACAAGTAGGATTAGCAGAGGGGAGTAGAGATTAGAAGATTAGTAGTAGATTAATAGAGAGCACACCATATATGGATCCATGGAGGAACTAGATTTGTTTAGCTGGGAAAAGAGAAGACTTAAGAAGGATGTATGTCCTGTCTGAGTACTTGAATGGTTAGAAGAGCTAAGAACAGAATCCTGTTTTGTTTGGCTCCAGAATTAAGAGAAATCAAAGAATTTGTCAAGATGTATATAGAAAGAACAACTTCCTGTTAGAGATATCTGAAAGGGGTATTAGGGCTGCCTTATAAAGAAATGACTTCTTATTGGAGTTCTTCAAGCAAAACCTGAATGGCTATTTGTCAGTGATATTGTGAAAAGTAGTTCCACTCCTGCGTCGTCAGGACTAGATAGCTGCTGAAATGGGATGACTATGAGAAAACAGGATGTTATAAAGGTATGAGACTGATTTTCAGTCAGTCAGCTAATTTCTTGAGCCATATTCAGTCAATAATCATTTACTAGATATCTACTATGTGCCAGGCACTGTGATTGATGTTTGGAGATGCAAAGACAAAAATGAAAATAGTCCCTTAACTAAAAGAGCTTAGAGTCTATTTGGAGAGATGTGCAAAATTTAAATATCTACCAAATAAGTGAATGACACATGTCAAAATAAATGGAATTAGTCAGCAAGTGTCTATTAAGTGCCTACTATATTTCTGATATTGTTCTAGGTACTAGAGATGAAAAGATAAAAGTAAAATTGTTCCTGCAACTTTTGGGTCCCATCATAGACAAAATGGAGGACATTTTTTCTAGTTCTCGTAAACACTCAAAAAGACCCTCCAAAAGGAATTATGTTCAAGAAGCAAAGCAACTGCATTCGTCATTTGTCCCCATAGGCCAAGACAGCAAGAAATTCAACAGGGTGACAACTTTGTGAACTAATAATAGAGGTCTAACCTCTAACCCATTCACTCACCACCCCCTAGCATACTAGCCTCATTCCTTGTCAAGGTGTACAACTCTACCCACCAGCTTGTTCTTTAGGATCTGCTCTTTGCTGGATGTAGGAATTTCTTCGCAGCTACAGTCTTTTCTGACAAACCTTGTTCTTGCCTTTTACTCCAACGTTCTATGGTCAAAAAGCATCAGACCACCCACTTCTGGAAGAGGAAGAGGTATAGGAAAGTATATAGCATTTTACCTTGGATAATAGCATGCTGCATTAGTATGCAGACAGACAATAAAAGAAAAAAAAACTAAGGCAGGGTGCCAGAATATGTGGGGAGGCAGGCTTCATTAGGCCTGAAGAAAGGCGACTGATATAGCTGGTGCCAGTTCTGTCTCCCCTGGAATGGGGCAGAGGCTGAGGCAGCTTTGAGGTTAAATTCCAGGGGAAAGGAGTCAGAATTTAACATAAGAAAAAGGACTAAAACTATCAAAGCTCTCAGGAGGAAGAAAACTCAATTAAAAATTGAGAATACAAGCAGTTAAACCAACAGGGAAGATCATAAAATAGAAAGGAAGATGGCCACCAAGACATCTAAATGTTTGCAAACGTCTCTGTTTCTCAAGAGAGTAAAGAACCACAGCAGAATGTTCCCAAATAGCTCAAGAGATAAAGAAGAGTTTCTTAAAGTGAATAAAGGGCAGATTTATGGTATGCGTATCACAAATAATTAGTAAAATAGAAAAACTTGCATCTACACTCGCAAATCTTTTTATAGATGTGCAAGAGAGAACTGATTAGGAATACAAAAATGTTGAAAGGAAGGTCAAGTTGGAAGAAGAGGGGAAATGTAATAGCATTAAAAGTAGACATAATCACTATACAAGCAAAATACATTAAACTTGAAGACAAGACGCATAGGAACTACTTAAGGTTTATAGGTCTCCCAGAAGAATATCCCCAAATCCAAAACCCTGAACACCATAATGGGGGGAAAATACAAGAAAACTACCCAGAACTTCTGAATACAAAAAACAAAATTTCAATTGAAAGAATACACAAATTGCTACCAGTAAAACAGAACAAAAGACTACAAAGTGCTACATAGGCCAAAACATGTAGTGGAAGGAATCATAAAGAATGAAACAATATCAATATTAATTTTATGCTCCAAATGCATTAGCGCATAAATTCATAAATGGAAAAATTATCTGAAATACAAGAAGACATACATAGATGTATAATAATAGAACACTATTGTCACTCAGTTTTGGACAAATTCAACAGAAAGAGAAGAAGGAACATAGAACTGAATAAATTGCTAATGAAACTAGAACTAAAAGATGTGTGTCATCTGCCAAGTGAGGCTGCTGAAGAATATATATATATTTCTCAGCATCACATGGAACCTTCCCAAAAATTGACCATAAATTAGGGAATAAATATTGCAACAGGTGTAGAAGGGTGGAAAGGGTAAATATAGCTTTTACATATCATAACACAATAAAAATCATAAGCAGTTTAGGGGACACAGATTAAAAAAAACAGAGACACAATAATAATATCCCAAAGAACAAATAGGTCAAAGAAAAAATCACAGAAGCAATGATTGTTTCAAAGGCAAATATAATGATAAAACAATGCATTAAAATTTCTGGGATGTAGCTAATGCAGTCCTCAGAGAAGAATTATATTCCTAAAAACATATGTTAACAAAATAGAAAAGGAAAGGATGAACAAGTTGAATATGCATTTTTTTAAGAATTAGAGCGTAAATAGAAACAGTCTCTACCTGAAAGAGTTGGTAGGGGTGGGGTGGGGGATGGTGACAATCTGCATGCATGCAGTATACGAATTAAATACAAGGTAATTTCATGGGAGAGAAGGTACTAGCAGCCAAGGAATTTTGGAAAATGAATTCAAGCTTCACCTCTAGCACATTCTGTCTATGTGACCCTGAGTAAGCTGTCTATGTGACAGCTTTTTAGTGCCCAAGACAATTCTGTAAGACACTAAATTGAAAAGTAATTGTTTATCCGCTGTGCATGTGGAAGATTGTCATCAATAAAATCATAAATCATAGAATGGGACCAAAATTACATACACATACATATGTGTAGATGCATGCATATACATAGTTGTATGCAAATATGTATGTATATGCATGAGAGAGAGGGAAGGAGAGGGAAAGAAAAAGAGGGAGAGACAAAGGGGGGAGGGAGAGGGAAGGAAGAACGGAGGGAGGGAGGGAGAGAGGGGGCGTAGATAGGTTATTGCTGTTTGTCCTTAGTAATCAAAGAGCACCAATGACTTCTAAGGGTGATGTCTTGACCCATGAGTAAATTGGATTTAAGTGAGGCAAAGTTGTACAAAGTCATCAGTTTAAGTCTTTCTTCCAGAAGCATTGAAGTCCAGTGGCAAGACAAAAGTCAGAACCACTGGTGATGGCTTGGGAGGCACTGGATGACTTTGGTGTCTCTGATGTCTGACCAAACTCCAAACACTCCACAGAGCCTGCTTCAACCACCTTCATGGCTGTTGAAACAAATTGTTCTCATCTGCCCACTCCTGCAGGGGAAGTCTTCACCTACTTGGGGTACCTCACTGAAGGGTTTGAATCCTGTCGTTTACATTCAACACAGTTTAGCCTATCTACTGAGATGGTTTTACTGGTTTAGACCACTGTGCATGCTACAGCTTCTTGGAGCCACTGATAAGAATTGGGGGACAGGCAGATACAAAAGGTTGACGAGCAACCCTGAAAAGGGTTCAGCAAACTGTCACACCAGAGGTGCTAGTCTTTCAAAACACCCTATATACCTCAGACAGATAGATATAGATATAGGTAAAGAGAGAGAGGTATCTCTATATTTATGTCAATCTATCAACTATTTATCTATAGATCTGTCTATATTATATCTATCTACACAGTTTATTTCAGCTACTGTGCTGAAATAGATCCATAGATCTGTACTTGGTCCTGTGCTAATTAATCTTCTTATCAATGACAGGTATAATCCTAGATGACACAAAGGAGAGAAGGAAGGGATGTTGAAAAAAATCTCATGTTTCTCATGTTGGGTGTGGTGTTGAGCTGAGCTTTTGAAAGAGGCCAGGGATTCTAAGAGATGGAGGTGAAGACAAAATGCACATTAAGCACAGAAACAGCTGTCTATGCAAAGACCTAGAGATGGGAGATGAAATGTTATGTGGAAGGGATAGGAAGAATGCCCATTTGGCTAGAACATACAGTCCCCAGAGGAGACTTTGAAAAGGGGGAGAGATAGGTGGGAGCCAGATTGTGAAGGGACTCAGCATTACAAGGTATAGAAAGAATTGTGCATTTGTGCATTTGCTTTTGTAAGTTAAAACCCTATCATGAAGACAAGACATGAGCATATGGAAAAGTATACATCTTTTACCAAGAAAATGTAATGAAAGGAAGAAATAACAAGAATTTCACTGGGTACCCATGGGTAGATCATAAAGTAAATCTTATTGATTGAAAGCCATAACTCTGATTATAACGTTCAGAACTACTGATACTATGACAACTCTCCTTTGCCCTTCCTACCAGAATTTTGGAACTGATACAAAGCCCTTTCATTTGTTTCAGTTCCCATGTAACTAAAAATGAGGCTAGTCTCCAAAACATAATCCCTGCCCCCTTTTCCTTTGATAGTGGAAGACTATGATGTTCCATACCAGACTCCTATGTTGGTAGAGTCTCACAATTTTTCTCAGCTGTGGGAAACTTGTGGGGGGAGGATTCTGATAATAACAACCCCATGTTCCAATCCCTCAGACACGCAAAATTCATAAAGTGCTTTCAGATCTTTGAATGAATAGATCTGAGTATTGCATTAGCTTCTCAGTTTCCTATCACCACAACCCCAATCTCCTTTCCAAACACATAATTCCCTTAAAGTGGGCTAAAGAAAAAAATGATGGCATCCTAGACGATTGCTGCACTTAACTGACCTTTTGGGACTGGGATACCAGGCCAGTTATAGACTTGTAAGATTACAGGATCACAGAGAGAACTGGGAGAGAACATAGAGAGAGCTGAAAGGTCATCTGGTGCAACTTCTCCATTTTATGGATATGGAAAATGAGATCCAGAAAGGTCATAGAACCAGAATGGAACTAGAAGGGACCTTAGAGGCCATTCATTCCAATTTCCACATTCTACAAATGACAAAACTGAAGCCCAAAGACAACAAGAGATTTTATGGTGACAAAGATACTGTAGTAAGTGACAAAAGGTAGAATTTAAACTCAAGTCTAGTGACTCCAAACCTTTAGTATTATGGCAAAGACCACAATCAAACTTACATTCTGTGACTTCAAAATGGACACTTATGGGGGGAGGAGCCAAGATGGCAGAGTAGAAAGACACACGTATGCTAGCTCCGAATCCACAGCCCATAAATTTCCTGTAAAAAGAACTCCCCACAAATTCTGGAGCACTGCAAGCTTCACACCAATGCAGCGGAAGAGATTTCCATTCCAGAGAGCCCTGGAAAGCCATCCACAGGGGTCCATCATGCTCTGGACAGCGGAGCCCACCCCTGAGCTGCCCTGGCCCCACGGCCCAAATGGAGCAGAACCGAGCAGGCTTCAGGGATGGAACCTCCGGCGGCCGGGAAGGTCCCTCCACCCACAGGCGCTACAGGTCAGTGAGAGAGACTTCTGGGCTGGCTGAGAGGGAAGCGGGGTGTCTCCATGGCTCGGGCCCCTTCGGGAGGCAGCGGCAGAGGCAGTGGCAGAGGCAGAGGCAGCAGCGAACAGGAACTCCCTGAGCAGGCAGGAGCTCCATTATGGAAGGTCTCTGATTAAAGCCCCTGAGGGAACTGAGACTGGGAGGCGGCCCTGTCCCCACGCAAGCACTAGAACTTAAGCTTACATGGAATAGCAGCTACACTTGCCATGGAAAGCCCATTTGAATCTCAGACCCCAAGCACTAGCTGGGTGGATCTAGGTAGGGGGTGGAGAGGAATCTCAGAAGTCAAGTAACTGGCTGGGAAAATGCCCAGAAAAAGGAAGCAAAATAAGACCACAGAGAGCTACTTTCTTGGGGAAGAGATGTTCTTTCCTCCTCTCATTTCTGATGAAGAAGTACAATGCTTGCCATCAGGGAAAGACATGGAGGGTGGGGACTCCGTATCCCAAACATCCCAGGTGGATGTCCAGTGGGCTCAGGCCATGGAAGAGCTCAAAAAGGATTTTGAAAATCAAGTTAGACAGGTGGAGGAAAAACTGGGAAGAGAAATGAGAGAGATGCAAGAAAAGCATGAAAAACGGGTCAATACCTTGCTAAAGGAGACCCAAAAAAATGCTGAAGAAAATAACACCTTGAAAAATAGGCTCACTCAATTGGCAAAAGAGGTTCAAAAAGCCAATGAGGAGAAGAATGCTTTCAGAAGCAAAATTAGCCAAATGGTAAAAGACGGTCAAAAGGTCACTGAAGATAATAGTTCTCTCAAAATGAGAATGGAGCAGATGGAAGCTAACGACTTTCTGAGAAACCAAGAAATCACAAAACAAAATCAAAAGAATGAAAAAATGGAAGATAATGTGAAATATCTCATTGGAAAAACAACTGACCTGGAAAATAGATCCAGGAGAGACAATTTAAAAATTACGGGACTACCTGAAAGCCATGATGAAAAAAAGAGCCTAGACATCATCTTCCATGAAATTATCAAGGAAAACTGTCCTGAGATTCTAGAACCAGAGGGCAAAATAAGTATTGAAGGAATCTATCGCTCACCGCCTGAAAGAGATCCAAAAAGAGAAACTCCTAGGAACATTGTAGCCAAATTCCAGAGTTGTCAGGTCAAGGAGAAAATACTGCAAGCAACTAGAAAGAAACAAGTCCAGTATTGTGGAGATACAATCAGGGTAACACAAGATCTAGCAGCTTCTACATTAAGGGATTGAAGGGTGTGGAATAGGATATTCCAGAGGTCAAAGGAACTAGGACTCAAACCAAGAATCACCTACCCAGCAAAAGTGAGTATAATACTTCAGGGGAAAATATGGTCCTTCAATGAAACAGAGGACTTTCAAGCATTCTTGATGAAAAGACCAGAGCTGAAAAGAGAATTTGACTTTCAAACACAAGAAGGAGAAGAAGCATGAAAAAGTAAACAGCAATGAGAAGTCATAAGGGACTTACCAAAGGTGAACTGTTCATATTCCTACATGGAAAGACAATATTTGTAACTCTTAAGACGTTTCAGTATCTGGGTAGTTGGTGGGACCACACACAGATGTACACAGACACACACACACACATGCACACACAAACATGTACATGCATGTATGCACACACACATACACACATGCACGCACATACAGAGACAGAGAGCACAGAGTGAATTGAATAGGATGGGACCATATCTTAAAAGAAATTAAGGTAAATGGTGAGAGAGAAATGTAGTGGGAGGAAAGAGGGTGAAATGGAAAGGGGTAAATTATATCACATTCAAGAGGCAAGCAGGAGACTTTTTAGTGGAGGGAAAAAGAGGAGAACTGAGAAAAAACATGAAGTTTACCCTCATCACATTCGACTAAAGGAAGGAATAAAATGCACACTCATTTTGGTATGAAAACCTATCTTACAGTACAGGAAAGTGGGGGAGAAGGAGATAAGTAGGGAGGGAGGGATGACAGAAGGGAGGGCAATGGGAGGAGGGAGCAACTTGAAGTCAACACTCTTGGGGAGGGACAGGATCAAAAGACAGAATAGAAACAATGGGGGGCAGAATCGGATGGAGGGAAATACAGTTAGTCTTACACAACATGACTGTTATCGAAGTCATTTGCAAAACTACACAGATAGGGCCTATATTGAATTGCCTGCCTTCCCAAAGGGAACAGGTGGGGAGGGTGGGATGGGGAGAATTTGGAACTCAAAGTTTTAGGAACAACTGTTTAGTATTGTTGTTGCTACTAGGAAATAAGAAATATAGTTAATGGGGAATAGACAGTCATCTGGCCCTACAGGACAAAAGAGAAGATGGGGACAAGAGAAGGGAGGGATGATAGAAGAGAGGGCAGATTGGTGATAGGGAAAATTAGAATGCTTGGTGTATTGGGGGTGGGGGGGAGAGGATAAAAGGGGAGAAGAAAATTTGGAACCCAAAATTTTGTGAAAATGAATGTAAAAAGTTAAATAAATAAATTTTTATTTAAAAAAAAAAAAGTCTTTAGCCTCCATCTGTTCCATTCTAATTTTGAGAGCACTATTTTCTTCAGTGAGCTTTTGAACCTCCTTTTCCATTTGGCTAATTTTGCTTTTGAAAGCATTCTTCTCCTCATTGGCTTTTTGAACTTCTTTTGCCAATTGAGTTAGCCTATTTTTTAAGGTGTTATTTTCTTCAGCATTTTTTTGGGTCTCCTTTAGCAAGGTGTTGACCTGCTTTTCTTACTTGTCATTTCTCTTCCCATTTTTTCCTCCACCTCTCTCACTTGATTTTCAAAATCATTTTTGAGCTCTTCCATGGGCCATTGAATATTTATTTTGGATGTTTGGGGTACAGAAGCCTTAACTTCTATGTCTTTCCATGATGGTAAGCATTGTTCTTCCTCATCAGAATGGAAGGGAAGAGATATCTGTTCACCAAGAAAGTAACCTTCTATGATCTTATTTTTTTTCCCCTTTTCTGGGCATTTTCCCAGCCAGTTATTTGAATTCTGAGATTCCTTTCCACACCCACCTCACCTCCAGATCTGCCCAACTAGTGCTTGGGGGCTGAGATTCAAATGTTGCTTCCCAGCCTCAAGGCTTTCAGCGGGGATGGGGCTGCTATTCAGTGTAAGATTAAATTCAGGTGCTCAGGTGTTGGCAGGGCTGCTATTCAGCGTGAGATTAAGTTCAGCTACTCGGGTGGGGGTAGGGCCACCTCACAGGGCTCAGTTCCCTCAAGGGGTTTATGTGGAGACCTTCAATAATGTATCCAACCTCCTGCCTGCTTTGGGAACCCCTGTCCACTGCTGCCTCTCGAGGGGGCCCGAGTTACGGAGAAATCCCACTCCCCTCTCAGCCAGCCAAGAAGGCTCTGTCACTGACCTTTAGTGCCTGTGGGTGGAGGCACCTGTGCAGCCACTGGAGATTCTGTCCCTGAAGCCTGCTCAGATCCACTCCTCTGGGGCCGCGCGGCCAGGGCAGCACAGGGCTGGGCTTCGCTGTCCACAGCAGGACAGACCCATGGGGATGGCTCTCCAGGGCTCTCTGAAATGGAAATCTTTTCCACTGTGTTTCTGTGCTCCTTGCAGTGCTCCAGAATTTGTGGGGATTTCTTTTCGCAGGAAATATATGGGCTGTGGGTTCAGAGCTAGCATACATGAGTCTTTCTCCTCTGCCATCTTGGCTCCATCCCCCGGCTAATGCCTTTCTGAGAAACCAAGAAGTCACAAAACAAAACCAAAAGAATGAAAAAGTGGAATTGGAAAGAGAATTGGAAAAATAACTGACCTGGAAAATAGATCCAGGAGAGACAATTTAAAAATTATGGGACTACCTGAAAGTCATGATCAAAAAAAGAGACTAGACATCATCTTTCATCTTTCATGAAATTCTCAAGGAAAACTGTCCTGAGATTCTAGAACCAGAGGGCAAAATAAGTATTCAAGGAATCCACAGATCACCACCTGAAATACATCCAAAAAGAGAAACTCCTACGAACTTTGTGTCCAAAATCCAGAGTTCCCAGGTGAAGGAGAAAATCTTGCAAGCAGCTAGAAAGAAACAATTCCAGTATTGTGGAAATACAATCAGGATAACACAAGATCTAGCAGCTTCTACAATAAGGGATAGGAGGGCGTGGAATAGGATATTCCAGAAGTCAAAGGAACTAGGACTCAAACCAAGAATCACCTACCCAGCAAAACTGAGTATAATACTTCAGGGGAAAAAAATGGTCTTTCAATGAAATTGAAGACTTTCAAGCATTCTTCATGAAAAGACCAGAGCTGAAAAAAAATTTGACTTTCAAACACAAGAGTGAAAAGAAGCATGAAAAGGTAAACAGCAAAGAGAAGTCATAAGGAACTTACTAAAGTTTAACTGTTTACATTCCTACATGGAAAGACAATATTTGTAATTCTTGAAACTTTTCAGTGTCTGGGTATTTGACGGGATTACACACACACACACACACACACACACACACACACACAAACACACGTGCACGTACACACACAGAGAGCACAGAGTGAGTTGAATAGGATGGGATCATATCTTAAAAAAATGAAATTAAGCCATGAGAGAGAAATGTATTGGGAGGAGAGAGGGAGAAATGGAATGGGGCAAATTTTCTCTCATAGAAGAGGCAGGTAGGAGACTTTTTAGTGGAGTGGAAAAGAGAGGAGCTGAGAGAAAAACATAAAGTTTACTCTCATCACATTCAACTAATGGAAGGAATAAAATGCACACTCATTTTGGTGTGAAAACATATCTTACAATACAGGAAAGTGCAGGAGAAGGGGATTAGCAGGGTGGGGGGAATGATGGAAGGGAGAGCAATGGGAGGAGGGAGCAATTTGAAGTCAACACTCTTGGGGAGGGACAGGATCAAAAGAGAGAATAGAAGCATTGGGGGTTAGGATAGGATGGAGGAAAATATAGTTAGTCTTACACAACTTGACTATTATCGAAGTCATTTGCAAAATTACACAGATATGGCTTACATTGAATTGCCTGCCTTCCCAAAGGGCATGGATGGGGAGGGAGGGATGGGGAGAAGTGGGAACTCAAAGTTTTAGGAACAACTGTTTAGTATTGTTGTTGCTACTAGGAAATAAGAATACAGGTTATGGGGAATAGAAAGTTATCTGGCCCTACAGAACATAAGAGAAGATGGGGACAAGGGAAGGGAGGGATTATAGAAGAGAGGGCAGATTGGTGATAGGGGAAATAAGAATGCTCGGTGTATTGGGGTGGGGGGAGGGGACAAATGGGGAGAAAATTTGGAACCCAAAATTTTGTGAAAATGAATGTAAAAAGTTCAATAAATAAATTTATTTTAAAAAAAAGAAATAGTTTTAGAGGAACAAAATGATTAAACACTTGTAGTTTTTCACCATAATGAAATTCCAGTCTTCTTTAATATATATATATATATATATATATATATATATATACACACAATATAAACATTTCCAAGTGCTACATTTTAATAATTTAGTATGATTTTGCATGACTCTGTTTCGAATCAAATAATGGAAAAAAACACAAGGAAGACATAAGGGGATTTAGCTATAGACATATCATTCCAAGCTTCATTTATCATTCTTTGTTTTCATGCCAGCAATATTGTTCATTTATAATGGGCAATTGTATTGAATCTGTTTCAATGTGTTTTCCACAGTCATATAATGCATATCAAAATACTTATAGAAATAAAGTTTGATAAAATTTTCTTTCATGCTTATCTCTAATTTGATTCAATTCAATAATAGTTTACTAAGTACTAGTAATGTCATCATTTCTCTGATGCCATGGTCTTCTTTGGCAACAAAGGATGAATACAACAACTATATTCAAGATGCTAGTTAAGGGCTGGAGTTACAAAGAGACAGGCACTACCCTTAAGCAATCTACTTTCTAATATTTTGAAATAAAACATTAAAGGAATTATGTCTCTCTGAATGTCTTATTGTGGATGTCCTCCAAACATCATAAGATTCAAGGAAAAGATATGAAGTCTCCTTTGCTTTCATCTACAGCTTAGAGAACAGAGCTACATAAAATAGGTAATTGAAAAATGGGGATTAAATAGGCAACAGTCCTGGAGTTACTTTTTATGATCTATTCAGGGAGTTAATAGGAATTCACTATATATTATCAGTCTATATGAATTAATCAAACAAGTATCTCTGAACTCATTCTGGGTCTTGAGAAAAGCATAACTCATGCCCCAAAATCTGTCCAATGATACAAAAAATTAATTTGAAATTATAACAGTAATTCACATTCATTATTACTTTATAATATACTAAAGACTTTCTCTTTTTCCTTTTCAAGCTTTTTGTTATAAACTTAATAAGCATTGTCAAATACAAATATCGCAATACTTAAAAAACAGAAAAGAGAAATAAATATGAAACCACAAATGTCTTAACAGATGCAGTTTTTTTTTTTCAGGATGTATGCTAAATTTTTCAGTCAGTCAATAAACATTTATTAAGCACAACTGTGTACAAGCAGCTGTGCTAAATTCTAGGGACATCAATAGGAAAAAAAAAACAGTGCCTGTCCTCAAGTTTGCAATATATTGGAAGATTACAACACAGGAAAGAAAGCATAGAAGAAGAGAGGGGAAGATTCCCAGGTGCAGGGATATCATAAGAAGGTAGTAACAAAATTGCCCTGTCTCCCTCTGAATTTTTGTTTTCTTCCACATGGTTTTGATGTTTTATCAGTCGTATTTTTTGTTTTATTTTGTCTTCACATCTCAGTCACTACCCTATAACTCATTCCCACTACTTCCCACAATGGAAGCTCTCCCTTGTAATACACAGATATATTCAAGTGAAACAAATCAACGCATGCCCATCCTCCTCTCTCAACCAAGAAGTAGGAACATGACTTCATCATCAGTTTCCTTATGCCTGATTGGTTATCACTTTAATCAAAATTCTAAAGTCTTTTAACATTACTTAAAACACTTTCCCTGTAACAATAATGCAAGATAAATTATGGCAAAAAAAAAATATCCCTGGTTTACAGAATCTTATAATGTAGAGAGGAAAAGTGACTTGCCCAGAGTTGGTATGGAATTGTTGGACTCTTAGGTAGTCCATGATCCAGTATCACAAGGTGATATAAGATATACAATACTACAGAGTCAGAAAACATGAGTTTGGGTCTTGGTTCTGCCATTTACCAGTAGGACAAGTCCTTTTCTAAGTCTTAGCTTCCTCATGAAGCGGGGAAGAGAAAAGGAAAAGAGGTTTGTTTAGAAATTATGCACTGAGGTCTCCTTCGCCTCTAAATCCATGATCCTAAATGGGCCAGCCTATTTCCAATGCTGTTGGATTAGATAATCTTAAATTCTATTACAACTGTAATAGTCTATGATTCTAAGTAGCTGAACTATTATTAGTGCAACTCATTTTTGCAGATACTTTGCACAGGATTTGTCAAACTAAAGTGGCTCTGAAAGACCTATTTCTGTTCATGTCACAATGTTACTGTTCTCATACCCTGAGATGGAGGAATTTAGCTCACCTGAACAAAAATCAAACATAATTTGCCAATAC